>JARQOD010000005.1:516659986-516753312 GCA_033576555.1 Oophaga sylvatica
TTTTTCACACGTAAGTAATTATCATTTTTTTTATGCATTTTTGGAATAATTTGTGCAACAGAAATGTCCCAAAAAACACACCTACTGCTACACTATTTTTTAGCTAAAAAACACGTAAAAGAACCATACTGAAAAAAAGTATAAAAAAATGCTTCAAAAACCACATGTTCTTAACGAAAACCAAAACTAAAACCAAACGAAAAATCATGTGCTTCAGCAATGTCTTTAAATGTGGATTTATCTGGTTGAAAAATCCACGTCAACAAACTGAACCTGGGAACCAAACCCAAGCGTTTCTGAAGGCGTTTTGAAGAGGTTAAGAAGCTTTTATCCTGAAGTGCTTTTTTGCTGCCTTTTGACTTGACAGCATCAATTTTGGAGCAGATTCCACCTCAGAGAATGTCTTTTATTTTCCGCAGGGTATTTTTTCGAAACCTTAACAGAAATTAAACACTTAAAAAACTTCTCATATGAACAACAAAGTGGATTTTATATTCGATAAAATAGGAAGAGTATTCAGTGCGAGGTTGAAGCCGTTTTTGAGGAGGACATTTGGAGCAGAAAAGCTTCAAAATCCTAAAAAAAAACTCATTCATATAGACTTCAGTGAACCTTTTTTATGAAATTAAAGGCCCAGTTCGGCCTCTCAGACGTGTTTGGATACTACACTACAACTCCATACAGCTCTGTTCTGTTGGTAAGAAACTCTTATATTTTTCTTCTTCTTCTTTGATCATTCCTATTTCGTCTCATTTGCAGGATATAAACACAGATCCCTGTCAGTATAATCTCATCGCCCCAGCTGTGGGCCATCATGATTGCAAGTAAGTAGCAGATTTCCCACTGATAAAGTTGAGTTAGGCCAGGATCACACATGCGAGGAATACGGCCGAGTCTGCTGCCGGCCTCGGGAGCGGAGCGTGCAGCTCCATGTATTGCTATGCGGCCGCACACTCCACTCCCGAGGCCGACAGAAATGCCGGGTATTAACATGCGAGTCTCGGCCGTATTCCTCGCATGTGTGATCCCGGCCTAAGGGCTTGTACAGACGACCGTATTTACAGTCCGAGTTCAAACCAACAAATCATTGGATCCCAACCGGACCAATGTTATTCTATGAAGCCGTGCACATGTCACATGTCGGCCATGTAAGTCAACAAGTCCATGGAAACCATCGGACAGCACTTGGATGACATGTGTGAGTGAGGTCCGATTGCCATGGACTTGACACAATGGAGAAGATGGAGAATTTTTTTTTCCATCTTCTCCTCATCTGAGAAAATCGGATCACGCTCTGATCAGAGTGTGATTAGCACAATCGACCCTATTCTCTCAGACGAGAGAAGATATAGTCTTCTGCACCTAGTCTAAGGCTGGCTGCGGAGTCTCATCCGATATAAGCAGGAAAGTAGGGCATGCTGAGATTATTTTTCTTACGGACATTTATAAAGGTTATATCCCATGCACCACTTTGTGTCCCCTGCAGACTTGGTACAGCGCCTCCTGTAGGTTGTAAAAATTGTGTGTGTGCCAAGAGTCCAAGGCACCGGGCATCTTCCTACCACAAAATATATTTTTATTGACACAAGTGTACACATAGGAAAAACAGCAACGTTTTGGCCATGCAGGACCTTTATCAAGCAAAGAAAAAGAGTGCATTTTTTTTATTACGGACAGTCAGACCGAAGGAAAATCATGGATAGCCGGATGGAATAACATGAGTCAGTGTGTTGTCCAACAGCATAAGTCCGAGTTAGGCCGGGATCACACATGCGAGTAAATCGGCCGACACTCGCATGTGAAATCCCAGCTCTGGCGCCGGCACTCGGGAGTGGAGCGCGCGGCTGCATAGAACTACATGCAGCCGCGCGCTCCACTCCCGAATGCCGGCGCCAGAGCTGGGATTTCACATGCGAGTGTCGGCCGATTTACTCGCATGTGTGATCCCGGCCTTATACGTTCGTCTGCATGAGCTCTTAGACTATATTCACACAGTCATATTTTTGGTCCGACTGCAGTCCAGGGAAAAAACTGACCTCACACTGACATCACTAATGTTATGGAAGATGGCTGTTTAGATGACCCTTTTCCATACGGACCGAGTGTCGGCGTGAACAAAATTGCAGCATGCACTTAGTGTCTTCCATATTTCAGATGAGACTCGTATAGTCAAGTCTATTTGTGCACACAAAAAAAAAATCAGATCGGAGGTTGTCCAATAGATTATGAATATTTATTATCAATGTTTGCATGGTTTTTACACAAGCAGTACATCATCAATCAATTTCTATTCGGTTTGTTGACTGATGCAGCTGTCAGGAAGTGACGGAAATATGGCTGCACCTCGGCTGCGCATTAGCCGTGTGCAGTCCGCTATGTTTCACCCTTCACTAAATCTAAAAATCTAAAAAAAATTATTTATTTTCTTTATAAAGCTGACACCTAGAGCCAAAGAAGTTGAATAGATAAATGAGCTTCTCTTCCAGTATGCCATTTGCTCATTCAATTCTTCGCCACTGTCACCTGTCCTGCTATTATTGAATCTTAGGTACTCATTCTCAAGTCTGATTTTCTCATATGAGCGCTATCCATGGTTTTCACGGACCACATTCATGCTTATGACAGTCTATGGGGCTGTGCACATGTCCAATTTTTTTCTCGGACCGGGTGGTCTGCAGAAAATAACAGAGACAAGTTTGATTTTGATTGGAGGGTCGGATCAGAATCAACAATGCAAGTCTATGGGTCTGTGAAAAATTGGCAACGCATTTGGATGACATCTGTGTGGTCAGATTTTTATGGACTGTCAGAAAGAAGAAGGTGTAGGTGTAGAAAACAAAATTTTCGCTCCACATTCAAGAAAAACTGATAACACTCCAATGAAACGCTGATCAAAGTCTGATTACAATAATAGGTCAGTTTTTTATCATAGGTGGAGAATACAATAAAAGACAAATGAATGAGGAATAAGCCAACAACAACCTGCAATGCACATTCAGGTGTCCGTAACAGAAAATTTTTGCTGCATCAAATTTTCACTAATATTCGATCCGTCTGCCCATTTTTACCATTGGCGAAGCATCCGTTTTTCTTGAATAAAAATCAAATATATGCTTCTCCTACCCATTAAATCATTTAAAAAAAGGACATTACACATATGACACGTGGATGACATCCATGCGCTATCTGCTTTTTTTCACGGTCCCGTGAGTTGACTTGAATGGGTGAGTTTGCTTTTTTGCAGACATTCAGCTCCCAAAAAAACACTGAAGTTTGAACAGCTCCAAGGACGATAATGGGTAAATGGTCTTCTGTACTTGATAGAACAAATACATGAAAAACGGACGTATGAATGAACCCTGAGGTTGAGCTCAGACAAGTGCTAAACATTGTAGAGCTGTCACATCCACAAAATGCAAACATGACTGGCCCCGTGCGCCGCTCCGTGCGCCGCCGCGTGCGCCCATCCACATGATGTATGATCTGTCTGCTATTTACATGCACTAGTCTTGTCCATAAATGAGACCAGACTAGCACGTCATGTTGTGTCTCTCCCACATGAACCGGATGTCCATGAGGGTAATTTCCCTTGTGCACACGCACATAAGCTAACATTGGTCGATGGGTTGACCGAATGTGGTGCTTTGCTCACTCGGAGCAAAAAAAATATTCGTTTGAATGTTCACATATCTTACAAGTTTCTCCACCAATGTGTAGTTGGCGCGTCCTTAAGGGAAAGTACAAGGTGACATTTTATTTTTTTGGACACCTCATTTTTGAAATCTTGCAAGAGTAAAGCAAACATGGCCTTCATGTCGCAGTTGTAAGGCGGATGTGAGGTTACCGAGTACAGCAGAAGCCACGAGCCACTGGGGTTATCAAGCTGGCTATTAAAAATTCTTGGATTTTGCGAACAAAATAGCAATGTCCTGTTTTTGTTTTTTTCACGCAGCTTCTGTATGAGATTTGCAAATTTTTCTGCAGGTAAAATCCACATCAAATGAACTAAAATAGTTGGAAAAAAGTGGTTTCAGATAAAGTTCCAGCTTCCAGGTCCCGTACTTTAATTAACAAGCTGCTGATTTTTGCGGTGAAGTATTATACAGCAACGCAGTTCTTCTCCTAAAATATAATGAAACACCATAGAAGTGATTTAGGCTTCCTGCCGTTCTCCAGCTGTTGTTCATTGCCGGCCTCCGCTATAATATTAAGCCGAAGTTTCAAGCCCTAAAATAAAGTTGAAATGAATTATTAATAAAAAAAAGCTGCTAATGTATTTCATTTACAGTTTTGTACAGGAGTAGAAAAAACATACCTGAATTCTTTCAAAAACAGCACCACGCCTGTCCACAGGTTGTGTCTGGTATTGCAGCTCAGCTCTTTTCAAGTGTGGCATTGGTTTTTGGAGGATAGCGGCCATGTTTTTTTAAAACCTGTAGGATCCTTTATTGTAGAGGTTTAGCAATCAATCTTAAAGAGCTCCGTTTTGGGGCCTTTTGGAAAATTAATTTTAATCCAAATTTTGCTCATACTTAACTGGTTGCTCTAAGTAACTGTTCAATTTTTGCATTGTTCTAGTTACAATAAATCTCCCTTTTTTAAATAAACACTTAATAGGGTTGTGCAATACTAGAATAACAAGGCTTTTGTCGTCTAATAACGGACAGCGCCACACTTGTCTGCAGGTTATGTGATGTATTGCAGGTCAGCCCTTTGATTATTGGAGTGGAACAACAGCGGGTCAAAATCGACAGTCAATGGGCGCGTGAAAAAATTGGATATCTGAGTGCGGACATTTTTTTTTTAAAATTTCTCCACATATGAGAATAATAATAATAATAATAATCTTTATTTTTATATAGCGCTAACATATTCCGCAGCGCTTTACAGTTTGCACACATTATTGTCGCTGTCCCCATTGGGGCTCACAATCTTGATTCCCTATCAGTATGTTTTTGGAGTGTGGGAGGAAACCGGAGTACCCGGAGGAAACCCACGCAAACACAGGGAGAACATACAGATAACACTCGGAAAACACTCTGATCAACGTCTGATCAGAACAATCTGTACGTTTTTCTCATACGTGGAAAAAGCAGACATGTGAATGAACCATGAATCATTATACAATACATGGATAACATTGATTTCAATGAGCAATGGTGCAATGATTCGTTGTTCCTGCGGGGGTGCTGCAGGGAAACTTGGCTCTTGCTGCCAGGCTCTCCCACAGGTGACTGCTGATCATTAGGGGTTCTAGTAGCCCCTGTGGCTCCCCCCACAATATTTCTGGTGTATCCTGTCTAATAATAGCAGCTTCTTCTGCATCAAGTCCCAAAATGACTCATTGATGAATGAAATCTATTTTTGCTGTTGCCATCACAGTGACTACCTTGTAGCCTAGAATTATTGCCAGGTGCTTTTCACAGAGAGCAATGTAGGGTAAGGCACGGAGAAAGGCATTAAGACAATTGACCTGTTAGCGGTGTGCATAGTCATTGTCTTTGTGCATCTATTGTTCTGCACCTGTGTGTTTGCTAATCATATCAAGCTGGCATTTTCTGTTTTATCCCTGCAGGCATTTTATGTTTCGATCCACAGTACAGAGATTTCCCACAACTCACTTTATTCCTGTAAGTAAAGTAATATTTTCTTAGCTGCCATTGAATGTCTGGGACAATAGGTTGACTGCCTTCATCCACCCCCTTCCATTAGTCTTGGGTCGATTCCCCAATATTTGCTGTGGCCGCAGAGAAGGAAACTCTGAAGATTCCCTTCTCTCATTAAAAAAGAAGTTGACATCAACCTATAACTGCCCAGAACATGCACCTATGCAAATGATCTCTCTCCCAAAAAACTAGTGGCGGCAGCTATTCCCTAAGCCAGTGAGTGCCCCTTTAACAAATCTTGGCGAAGCAAAGTCCAAGTGCCCATCTACAGATAGCAGTTTGGGGGGGTTTACCCCTCATCAGCATATAACAAAGTAAGTGAATGGGAATTAGTAGTCAGAACAGTGTCCATACCGTCACCAGGAAGCAATGGGATTGAGCCCCTCTATCAGAGACTAAGGAATGATATAACAGCTGCAAACAGAATCTTTTCTGTGTGTGTAGTATCACTACCGTGCCTTATCCAGGCCTCCATACAACAGATCTGTCCCCAACCTCAAATGATACTGAAGTTACTCTGCTGATCTTTCACAGTGTACACAGCAAAGCTGGAAAGGTTACTGTGTATTTTCAACTGGAACAGTTCGTTTTTTTTATATTAATAGTCACTTAAAAATATATTTCTAAAGGTGCTTTCACATTACGTTCAGGCATTTGTTCGGTGACCCAGTCGGGGCTTACATCCAAACACCCCCGGCAAATGGGATTTGAACATATGCACCGACAGGGCCGTAGACTATATTTATGCCGGCAGAGCGAACGTGCTGTCTGCCGTGCATCATTTTTGAGCGTATACGCCTACTGGATGTGACACTCAGATACAGTCCACTACGTCTGAGTGTCTGCCTCCAGTAGGCGTACACGCTCGAAAATGGTGCACAGCAGAGCATACATTCACTATGCCAGACCCATTGTAGTCTATGGCCCGTCGACACATACAGTACAGACCAAAAGTTTGGACACACCTTTTTATTCAAAGATCAACGATTTTTCTGTATTTTCATGACTATGAAAATTGTACATTCACACTGAAGGCATCAAAACTATGAATTAACACATGTGGAATTATAGACTTAACAAAAAAGTGTGTAACAACTGAAAATATGTCTTATATTCTAGGTTCTTCAAAGTAGCCACCTTTTGCTTTGATGACTGCTTTGCACACTCTTGTCATTCTCTTGATGAGCTTCAAGAGGTAGTCACCGGAAATGATTTTCACTTCACAGGTGTGCCCTGTCAGGTTTAATAAGTGGGATTTCTTGCCTTATAAATGGGGTTGGGGCCATCAGTTGTGTTGTGCAGAAGTCTGGTGGATACACAGCTGATAGTCCTACTGAATAGACTGTTAGAATGTGCATTATGGCAAGAAAAAGCAGCTAAGTAAAGAAAAACGAGTGGCCATCATTACTTTAAGAAATGAAGGTCAGTCAGTCCGAAAAATTGGGAAAACTTCGAAAGTGTCCCCAAGTGCAGTTGCAAAAACCATCAAGCGCTACAAAGAAACTGGCTCACATGAGGACCGCCCCAGGAAAGGAAGACCAAGAGTCACCTCTGCTTCTGAGGATAAGTTTATCCGAGTCACCAGTCTCAGAAATCCCAGGTTTACAGCAGCTCAGATTAGAGACTAGGTCAATGCCACACAGAGTTCTAGTAGCAGACACATCTCTTCAACAACTGTTAAGAGGAGACTTTGTGCAGCAAGCCTTCATAGTAAAACAGCTGCTAGGAAACCACTGCTAAGGACAGGCAACAAGCAGAAGAGACTTGTTTGGGCTAAAGAACACAAGGAATAGACATTAGACCAGTGGAAATCTGTGCTTTGGTCTGATGAGTCCAAATTTGAGATCTTGGGTTCCAACCACCGTGTCTTTGTGCGATGCCGAAAAGGTGAACGGATGGACTCTACATGCCTGGTTCCCACCGTGAAGCATGGAGGAGGAGGTGTGATGGTGTGGCGGTGCTTTGCTGGTGACACTGTTGGGGATTTATTCAAAATTGAAGGCATACTGAACCAGCATGGCTACCACAGCATCTTGCAGCGGCATGCTATTCCATCTGGTTTGCGTTTAGTTGGACCATCATTTATTTTTCAACAGGGCAATGACCCCAAACACACGTCCAGACTGTGTAAGGGCTATTTGACCAAGAAGGAGAGTGATGGGGTGCTACGCCAGATGACCTGGCCTCCACAGTCACCAGACCTGAGATGGTTTGGGGTGAGCTGGACCGCAGAGTGAAGGCAAAAGGGCCAACAAGTGCTAAGCATCTCTGGGAACTCCTTCAAGACTGTTGGAAGACCATTAAAGGTGACTACCTCTTGAAGCTCATCAAGAGAATGCCAAGAGTGTGCAAAGCAGTCATCAAAGCAAAAGGTGGCTACTTTGTAGGACCCAGAATATTAGACATATTTTCAGTTGTTTCACACTTTTTTGTAAAGTGTAATGTATAATTCCACATGTGTTAATTCATAGTTTTGATGCCTTCAGTGTGAATGTACAATTTTCATAGTCATGAAAATACAGAAAAATCTTTGAATGAGAAGGTGTGTCCAAACTTTTGGTCCGTACTGTACGTCCAAATCCCATTTTGCGGGGGCGAAGGGGAGGGGAGTGAGGTTCGGACGTCAGGGAAATGCAGCAAATTTTATGACAGTGTAATTTGCTTTGGCAGCAGCTGCCTGGCACTTATTGCTCAAGTTAAGATTTCTGTTTACTGTCTACAAATAACCCCAAGTTCCTCTGAGTGTCAGCTTTTCCAGGTGTAAAGTTTAGAATTTGCAGAACTTGTGGATAACCTCACTTTATCTTTATCAATACCGCGTTACTCTGTGTGTGTGTGTGTGTATATATGTACAGTACAGACCAAAAGTTTGGACACACCTTCTCATTCAAAGATTGATGCCTTCAGTGTGAATGTACAATTTTCAGTCATGAAAATACAGAAAAATCGTTGAATGAGAAGGTGTGTCCAAACTTTTGGTCTGTACTGTGTGTATATACACATATATATATATATACAGTACATATAATATTATTATTTTTTTCATAAGGCTGGTATATGGTAAAGCAGCTTAAAGTAATGCATGCAGAATTAAACATACTGTATTTATTTCTTATCAATGTCTGGGCTGAATCTTGACCCCTGCAGTACCCTAATTGATTTTATGATTGTCATAGAACAGGCCTGCACAACATACGGCCCGCGGGTGACATGCAGCCCGCCGAAGGATGTTGTGCCCCCGTGGAGCTGTCCGGGATGTGCCGGTTCCCTTTTCCTATATTCAAATGTATTTGCTCCTTTCTGGCACAAATAAATGTAAACATTGTAGCACCAGGACTGGTGCAGAGGAGCGCCCATCATCCCCGGCCCTAACGTGCAGCAGCATGATGCGGTCAGCGCGCTACTGACATCATCGCACTGCTGACGGCACCTCAGCTCTGAAGCACCACAAAGCAAAAGAGACAGCGTGGCCAATAGTAAGTGCTCCATCGAGGAACGAAAATGAATGTCATATCATTAATGAGGTGGATGAGGGGCAGAGGAACTAATGTTGATGTCAGGGCACTTAATGGGGGACAATTGTGAAAGGGCGCACAGTTTTGAGAGGGGCAGTGTTGGTGGGGGGATATTTTGCAGAATGGCAGTGTGTTTTTGTGTGTGAGGGGGATAGTTTGTAGAGCGTCAGTGTGTGTGTGGGGGTATATTTTGCATAGGAGCATTGTGTGTGTGTGGGGAGGGGGGGATATTTTGCAGATGGGCCTTTGTGTGTGGAGGGGATATTTTGGAGAGGGGCATTGTTGGGGGATATTTTGGAGAGGGGCAGTGTGGGGGATATTTTGGAGAGGGGCATTGTTGGGGGATATTTTGGAGAGGGGCATTGTTGGGGGATATTTTGGAGAGGGGCAGTGTGGGGGATATTTTGGAGAGGGGCATTGTTGGGGGATATTTTGGAGAGGGGCATTGTTGGGGGATATTTTGGAGAGGGGCAGTGTGGGGGATATTTTGGAGAGGGGCATTGTTGGGGGATATTTTGGAGAGGGGCATTGTTGGGGGATATTTTGGAGAGGGGCAGTGTGGGGGATATTTTGGAGAGGGGCATTGTTGGGGGATATTTTGGAGAGGGGCAGTGTGGGGGATATTTTGCACAGGGGCAGTATGCAGTGGATATTTTGGAGAGAGGCAGTGTGTGGGGTACATTATGGAGAGAGGCAGTGTGGGGGGAATATTACAGAAAGGGGCAGTGGGGGATATTTTGGAGAAGGGCAGTGTGGGGGTAGATATTTTATGCAGGAAGCACATTGAGGGGCAATTATTTATTCAGGGACACAGCATAGTAGATATTTTTCATTTATGGGCAGTATAATGATATGTTTATTTTTATGTGAACCATGCCGGGAAGTGCTGCAGAAGACTGGAGAAGAGGGAAGTCTGCATAGACTAGCTCTGGGCATGAAATCTCATCATGGCGTCTGGGCTACATGGACACAAAAGGGATGGGAATAACTTCAATCAGAGAAGATGTCAAATATAAGGTACCTGGAGGTAAATTTTTAGTTGTGATCCTGACTATGTCTCATCAGGGCTGTGGTTCTTGTATGGACTGCATTCTGATGATGAATGTTAACAACTCTCAGTATCTCCTTAGACATTCTGTGAGTTGTAGGTTCATGTGATACAGTTGTACATGGGGCTGACCTGACATTGCATTTGATCACTGTACTGAGCTTAGTGATTTATTCATGTACTGATGGTGGTTCTAGCGCTGCATTCATGTACTGACGATGGTTCTGGTGCTGCATTCACATACTGACGGTGGTTCTGGTGCTCCACTCACATACTGACTGTGGTTCTGGAACTGTATTCATGTTCCGACAGTGGTTCTGATGCTGCATTCACATATTGACGGCGGTTCTGGCACTGCGTTACATTCATGTACTAAAGGTGGTTCTGGCACTGCATTCACGTACTGATGGCGGTCAGGTGCTGCATTCGCTTATTGACGGTGGTTCTGGCACTGCACCGCATTCATGTACTAACGGTGGTTCTGGCACTGCATTCACGTACTGATGGTAGTTCTGGTGCTGCATTCACGTACTGATGGTAGTTCTGGTGCTGCATTCATGTACTGACAGTGGTTTTGACACTGTATTCATGTGCTGACGGTGGTTCTGTTCTTGAACACATGTAGAAATCCAAAAAGTACTTCATGGCTATGTTAAAATTTATAAATCCTCAAAATTTAGAGTTTTGAGATTATGAGGAGTATCTGACAAGTTTCTGCTTCAAAAACTCAGTGGAAGTTAGCATCTGTTCATACTTGTTTTTTTAGCAGAAACTGAGCAGAATCTCTCCAAATCCTCAAAACTTGGTTCTGGTGATGTATTATTAATGTGCCCTTTCATTTTTTTTGCAGCCCTTCGGATTGGTTCAGAGTGTAATTGCGGCCCTTGGACCAAAAAATGTTGTGCACCTCTGTCATAGAATGATGATCTTAGGCTAGCTTCACATTAGTGTTTGTGTGCGCAGCATATCATCTGCATGCGCAAACGCATACTAATGCAGCGTTTTTTTATCCGCATCAGCTTACACATGACGCAAAAAAACGCATCTCTATGCGTTATGGCATGCGTTTGCGTTATTTATGCGCATGCGTTCGATATTTCCAGGTGCTGTAATCAGTTCCTGGACATGCTCATTCCGAAGTCTGCATGCGTATCGAACGCATCCATGCGCATGTCCTTGCGTACCAATGCGTTCCCATAGACAGTAATGCATTGTTTTGACGCACTCATCCGCATGCGCATGACTGCGCATATTTGACGGATTTTTGACGTTTCTAAAAAATACGACATGTTGCGTTCGCCAGACACCGCGAAACGACGCATCCATACACAAACGCATGCGAACGCATGCAAACTCATGCCCCTGCGTACACCATGTTAAAGATATGTATGCATGACGCATGCGGATCTATGCGGATCAAACGCTGCGCACAGATACGCAGATGTGAAACCAGCCTTAGTCATAGGAATTGTGCCTGACTAATTTTTTCCTATTATGTCCCTCTATTGAATTCTGTCCCCCTTGTGAGTATAGATTAATCCCTCCAGACTTTTGCCACTTTATATGTAATGGGCCACCCTAATATGTGGATACTGATCATATTCCATCTACTTATCACATTATAAGCATTTTGTCAAGTCATTGCAATGTAAAAAAAAAAACGCTGGTATTTATAGCAAGTCTGTCAGTCAGCACAAAATGACTGTTCCAACCAAGCACAGGCACTCAATGCACCCTTGGAGTGGCCGAGCTGTTTGGGGCATCTTCCCATCTACTTGTTCTGCATCTATCATTAGTCTATCGTGTCTTGATTGACACCTCCGGCTTTACAAGGGTCGGAACAGAATGGACATAGATAGAAACCAAATAGGCGGGAAGGTGCAATTATGCCAAGGGTGTACCAAGTGTCTGTGCTTAGTTTGCACAATCATTTTGTGCAGACTCAATTAAAAAAAAAAAAAAATTAAGACTGGCCGTACACATTAGATATACAGTATATGTGCCAAATGCTGACCTTAGCTAAACGAGGGTAGAAGACGCTGTCAGACCCTTGTGGGAGCGGCTCATATCCTTGTGAACAAAAGGATTTTCCAATCATATTCCAAAAGATACTCGTCTTCATGTAAAACTTTACTCTTACTCTTTTTAACAATACATAGGTAGGTTGTTTTCTTTTAATCAAATAAAACGCAAGTTTCCAGGCAGAAAAGAATCTGGTGCCTCGGATCTTTGGAAATATGATTATCTGAATTAACTTGGCGGGAAGCTAAACCGAGTAACCCCTGAGAATAATCATTTAGTAGTGCATGGGATTCCCTTGTAAAGCAAAATGATTGGGCAATTAAAATCCATCTGCCTGATCCTCGTCTCCCCTACGTATGTTAATGGGGGAGAGTTTGGAGACCCCTATACACAACGGATAGCTGTCCGGTCCTATTGAAATCAGGACATTCATTGTGTATGGCAAGATTCATTAGTGCTTGGCAAATAGCCATACTACATTAAAGGGTTCATACTCACACACACAACTACATACATGCAGGACGTACACGCATACATACAGTCAAACATGCAGAACATGTCGCAATATGCTGTACGGTAAACACTTTTTTTTGTCTGCCGTCAAACCCATTCCTGGCTCGCACCCGTAGGGATTAGGTAAATAATGCATTGAAATTTTAGATTTGTTTGCCTTACACGGTTTAGGTTACATCTGCTTGATACGCGTGCAGGGTATCCATGGTTCCCTTTTCCACAACCTCCTGTTTGTGAGCTCAGGGAGGATTAGGTCTGGGCGTCCCTATTGTCACCATTTTAACTGACTCGGAGGGAAAAGTCAATGGTGTAACCGCCAAGTATTATTTATACTACACATTTATAACACCTAAAATCAAGCAGAAAGCCCATCATACCTGTGTTATAGCAGAAATAAAGGACCACGGTATATGAGAACTATGCTGTAACTCCAGTGCAGACCTATAGCCAGCGGAGAATATTGCCGTGATGACATATGGGAGTATATAAACACGGCGGCTTATAGACGCTCGCACACTCCCTGAGCTTTTCCTGCGGCGGCGTTTTATTTTACATCCTTTTTATGTCTTTTGCAGCGACTTAGCCGCCGGCATTTTATTTTGCAAATTGTATGTATTAATAGTGAGCAGAAACTGCCAGAAGAATGGTCAGGTCACAACTTTTAGCCACTTCACGGATTTTGTAAAAAAAATTACAAAAGACTACATATGTGCACAGCTAGTCGTTATTATATCGCTCTGCAGATTCTTTTTAGCATTTTTTTAGTGTTTTTTTTTATGTAGGTTCAAGGTGGAATCCATCTGAAAAAGTCATTGTGTGCACCAGGGGCGGACATACCATTGGTGGAACCTGTGCAGCCGCACAATGCAGAAGTAAAGGTGGCCCACTTCCATCTCCAAAGCACTAAACAGCTTTTCTCACATGCACATTATTGAACGGCAAAGGGCCCATATACTGTTCATGCACAAGAGCCCTATTCTGTCCCTGGTATGCACGTGTCCTAACTAGCAAAAATCTACAGTTTATTTTGCAGCAGTGAAGGAAAGTTAAGCCGGGGACACTAAAGGCATGTGCATCATCATGCATTTTGTGTAAGATTAGGTGAGCTATGACATGGATATGACTTGCCAGCCATCTTGCTGATATGGTACAACTCGCTTTCATTAGGTCAGTGGGAGGCATCTACAACTTCTGTCGTGTTACAGTGATCCATAGTTTCCTAAAGGGGAAAAGTGATTGAGAAGTGCCATCACTTTTGGATTCCCATCAGTCACTCAGAATAACAGGCGACAGCACTTGAAGACCTGGCAAAGTTTGCATTTTCAGGAAAATTCACAATGAACACCTCCTTGAAGATACTTTTAGATATTCTTGACCATACATGAGAAACGTCCATTCATTAGTGGTCCACGGAAAGGAGTATGTCCATCGTGACCAAGTAAAAAAGAGCTGTTAGGAGAAGAGTCATGGTGCATGACACTATACTTTAAGGAAATCCATATTTAATGCACTCAGGCTCGGCATTAACTATGGGAATTAGTTTAAAGAGAATCTGATAGTAGGGTCAACCCTCCTAATTCGTCTATATGGGCATGCAGGTTTTAGGAAGCTGAATAAAACAATAACTTGATTTCTGAGATATGATGTCTTAGTCCAGAGACACCCACATTTTTTCCAAATGTAAATGATGAGCTGTTTCAGACTACGGGATGGATACTACTCTCCTTGAAAATCTAGAGCTTATTTTATATTAAAGAGGATGTTACCAGTGACAGACATGTAGATCATGAGAACAGACTATCAGTCATTACATGTCTTAAGGCCCCGTCTCACAGAGCGAGATCGTTGCTGAGTCACAAATTTTGGGACGCAACAGCGATCTCAGCAGCGATCTCGCTATGTCTGACACGTACCAGCGATCAGGCCCCTGCTGTGAATCGCTGGTCGTGTCAGAAATGCCTGGACTTTTTTTGATCGCCGGTCTCCCGCTGGCCAGCACGCATCGCTGCATGTGACAGGCAGGAGACTAGCGATCAGCCAGCCAGAGCTGGTAACCAAGGTAAACATCGGGTTTCCATGCGCCGGGCGGTGCCTGGAAACCCGACGTGTACCTTAGATACCAGCGCGCTGATGCAGGGGAGCTGGTAACCAAGTTACACAGCCTGTTTCTAAGCGCCGAGCGGTGCCTAGAAACCCGCTGTGTACCTTGGTTACCAGCTCCCTGCACCAGCACGCTGGTATGTCGGTAACTAAGCGACGTGTGTCGCTTGTTACCGGCGTACTCGCTGTCCTGATCGCTGCTGAGATCTGCCTGTTTGGCAGCTCAGCAGCGATCATGTAGCGACTCAGCAGCGATCCTGACAAGTTCACATCGTTGTCGGGATCGCTGGTGAGTCACTATGTGAGACGGGGCCCTTACACTGGGGTACCACAAAGCTGTGTCCAGGCCCCAGTGTTGCTCAACGTTTTATAAATGATCTAGACCAGGGAACTGAAAGTAAACTAATAAAATTTGCAAACAATGCAAAGATAGGAGGGATAGCTAAGGGCCCCGTCTCACATAGCGACACACCAGCGATCCCGACAACGATCAGGATCGCTGGTGTGTCGCTACATGATCGCTGCTGAGCTGCCAAACAGGCAGCTCAGGCAGCGATCAGGACAGCGACACTGCGGGTAACGTCGCCTAGTTACCCGCAGTGTACGTTGGATACCGGCGCGCTGATGCAGGGAGCTGGTAACCAAGGTACACGTCGGGTTTCCAGGCGCTGCGCGGTGTCTAGAAACCCGATGTGTACCTTGGTTACCAGCTCCCCTGCAGCAGCTCGCTGGTATCCAACATACACGTCAGGTTTCCAGGCACAGCCGGGGCCTGGAAACCCGATGTGTACCTTGGTTACCAGTAGATCGCTGGTCTCCTGCCTGTCACACGCAGTGATGCGTGCTGGCCAGCGGGAGACCAGCGATCAAAAAAAAGTCCTGGCATTTCTGACACGACCAGCGATTCACAGCAGGGGCCTGATCGCTGGTACGTGTCAGACATAGCGAGATCGCTGCTGAGATTCTCGCTAGCGATCTCGCTATGTGAGACGGGGCCCTAACACTACAGAAGTCAGAGAAAGGATTCAGAAGGCTATAGATAAGCTTGAACAATGGGCAGCGTCTAATAGAATGGTATTTAACGGAGAAATTCAAGATTCTACATCTGGGCAAGAAAAATGAAAAGGACATCTACAGAATGGGAGGAATAGAACTAAGCAACAGCATGTGTGAAAAAGACTTGGGTATACTAATAGATCACAGGCTGCACATGAGTCAACAATTTGATGCAGCAGCAAAAAAGGCAAACACAGTTCTAGGATGTATTAAGAGAAGCATAGCGTCTAGATCATATGAAGTAATTATCCCCTCTATTTGTTAGGGTTATGGCTTGTTCACTATCATCATTAGGAAAGGCCAGGTGATGCAAATTTCCCAGCTTTATAAATCCCAGCCTCCTCTAACCTTGTGCCAAAAAACAGCAGCCGTGAGTTCTTCTAAGAAATGGTGGAGGCCCACCAAGCAGGAGAAGGCTATAAGAAGATAGCAAAGCGTTTTCAAGTTGCCCTTTAATCAGTTCGAAATGTGATTAAGAAATGGCAGTTAACAGGAACACAGGAGGTCAAGATAAGGTTTGGAAGACCAAGCAAAATTTCAGTGAAAGCTGCTCGTAGGATTGCTAGAGAAGTAAATCAGAATCCCCGCTTGACTGCAAATGCCCTTCAGAAAGATTTAGCAGATTCTAGATTTGTGGTACACTGTTCTACTATTCAGAGACACTTGCACAAATATGGCCTTCATGGAAGAGTCATCAGAAGAAAACCTCTCCTGCGTCCTCACCATAAAATTCAGCACCAGAACGTCTAAACAAGCCTGATGCATTTTGGAAACAAGTCCTGTGGACCGATAAGGTTAAAATAGAACTCTATGGCCACAATGAATAAAGACATGTATGGAGAAAAAAGAGCACAGAATTTCAGGAAAATAATATTTTGCCTACCATTAAGCATATGGGGATGTGTCACTCGTGCTTTGGGGTTGTGTTGTAGCCAATGGCACGAGGAACATTTCACGGGTAGAGGGAAGAATGGATTCAGTGAAATTTCAACAAATTGTTGATGAAAACATAACACCATCTTTAAAAAAGCTGAAGGTGAAAAGAAGTTGGCTTCTACAAACGGAAAAGTGTCACTTACCCTGAAGAACCACGAATGCTGGTGGTGATACGCGAGGGGTCTGCTCCTCCCTAAACTTCTCTTTGGCCAATATGGCTCCAGACAGGAATTTTACATCCCTATACCAGCAGGTTTGAACCCTGAACACTCCTTACCGATATTATCTACTTTCAAGCAATGTTTTCTTGCATGCAACATTTTCTACAAATTTTTCTCTGTTTGGGACATTAACTCTTCGATCTAACCTTCATCCAGCCTATAATCAGCTGCACTTTTGCACTTTAGTACTATCTGCTGTACTACTATCTGTTTACTTACTGAGCTATAACATGATGCTGTGAATAGGGGCATGTAGCCTTTTGGTTGTTTTATGCCGTGCGTTCCTGTAAATCTACGGGTCTATTGGTTTAACCATACAATAAGATTGCATATACAGTATATGTTCTGTTTCCTATATATTTTTACTTTTCTACTAGAGCCATATATTGATATATTGCCAATTGAATTAAGTGGAGGTTGGTTATTGCCATATTACAGGCGTAATCAGACATTGAACCATTTTTTGTTTTATTTTATTGTTTTCAGCAGTTTGTCTTTTTGCAAGTTTTGTTGTTCGCATTAATTAAACCTACTTTTACTAAATTTTTGGGTGTTCCCTACTTTTTCAGCATGAATCTTTCTCTCTCCTATTTTATCTACTAATGGCCGCCTGTGTCTGATTCTCTTTCATTTCATTTGTTATTTATATGGTAGTAAGTGTTCATAACATGATATTACGTCTCCAGTGGCCCAGGGTATAGCACGATGAGTTTTTGCTGCTAATACTCATGCAGCACAATCTCCTGTAACTTTTACCATCAGCGAGTGATGCTCTTTATTCAAGTAGAACACAAATCTCTTCTGGATTATTGCTTTTCTCACAATTCATTCCTGCATTCAAGGTACAAAGCTTCCTCTATTCCCTTCTGTAATGTCTTTGAAATTAATTCTAGTTATTTTTTTTCTTCGTTCTTACTTTGGAAGAAGACGGTTTCTATTTTTTTGTGCCGCACTCCACATCACACATTCTCATCAGAGCTGACATTTAGCCAAGTGATATCATAATGTGATTAGAAATGTGCATTTTCTGGAAGGAGAAGTTTACTTTAATCTGTGACTTGTCATTTTAGTTCTGTAACGTTTTTATGGATAACTGGATTTTTACTAGTTATCAGTGACAACCGTGAAGACAGATAAATACTGAGGGTTAGTCTAATCTAGTAACCTTGTTCTGAGCATCAATCTCCATCCTAATAGGAATATCTGTTGTAAGGACAAAACGGGTAAAGGAAATGATGCAAACGATCAGATTACAGAATATTAACAGTAATGTGTCCAGTTTACTTAAATTATACTTTAGACCAGTGTTTCCCAAACTCCAGTCCTCACGGCCCCCACAGGTCATGTTTTCAGGATTTCCATAGTTTTGCACAGGCGAGAGAATACCTAATGCCTTCATGATTCAGTGCAATGGGTCTGCTCCAGACGTAGTCTGCTCCACATATTTCAAATCCCATATTTCAAATTACAGATTTCTAATTACACTACTGTGAATTAGACTAGAATTCTAGAATGCATTTGGCCACACATCAATCCTACAGCATTGTCATCATCACATTGTGACTGAGATGTTCTTCTGTTCCCACAGGTATGAAAACCCCAGCTTTTCTATGCTCCTGAATGCATCATGTATATTGCTTTGTTAATGGTATGAAAACCCCAGCTTTTCTATGCTCCTGAATGCATCATGTATATTGCTTTGTTAATGGTATGAAAACCCCAGCTTTTCTATGCTCCTGAATGCATCATGTATATTGCTTTGTTAATGGTATGAAAACCCCAGCTTTTCTATGCTCCTGAATGCATCATGTATATTGCTTTGTTAATGGTATGAAAACCCCAGCTTTTCTATGCTCCTGAATGCATCATGTATATTGCTTTGTTAATGGTATGAAAACCCCAGCTTTTCTATGCTCCTGAATGCATCATGTATATTGCTTTGTTAATGGTATGAAAACCCAGCTTTTCTATGCTCCTGAATGCATCATGTATATTGCTTTGTTAATGGTATGAAAACCCCAGCTTTTCTATGCTCCTGAATGCATCATGTATATTGCTTTGTTAATGGTATGAAAACCCCAGATTTTCTATGCTCCTGAATGCATCATGTATATTGCTTTGTTAATGGTATGAAAACCCCAGCTTTTCTATGCTCCTGAATGCATCATGTATATTGCTTTGTTAATGGTATGAAAACCCCAGCTTTTCTATGCTCCTGAATGCATCATGTATATTGCTTTGTTAATGGTATGAAAACTCCAGCTTTTCTATGCTCCTGAATGCATCATGTATATTGCTTTGTTAATGGTATGAAAACCCCAGCTTTTCTATGCTCCTGAATGCATCATGTATATTGCTTTGTTAATGGTATGAAAACTCCAGCTTTTCTATGCTCCTGAATGCATCATGTATATTGCTTTGTTAATGGTATGATTTGCTCACCCATCTTCCTGTGCACATAATTGTACTCCATACTTCTTATCTTCACCACACATCTGAGTGGTCTGTGTAACACCTACCCCCTTTTATGACCTTTCCTTAACTCTGTGCATTTGGCCTGAGCAGTCCCAGCCCACTTCCCAATCACACCTGATTGCCCTTAGCTGCATTATTTATTCAGTGCAATGGGTCTGCTCCAGACGTAGTCTGCTCCACATATTTCAAATCCCATATTTCAAATTACAGATTTCTAATTACACTACTGTGAATTAGACTAGAATTTGACTGGAATTTGGCTGCAAGGTAACATAATTTAAAACCACTATGTTTCATTTTCTTATCACTTTCACCCCCATCCTCCTTTCTTTCTTCCTATCCCCTGTAATCCCCCCACCTAGTAAGGAATTAGTCATTTCCCCCTCCATTCTCCCCAGCCATCTCACCTTTCCCACAGAACTGTTCCTCCACATACAATCCTTTTCACCAAGACACACACGGCCACACCATGGCTTATCCTGCTCTCACCTTCTAACGCTCTGTCTGCTACTCCTCATCGCTGGCGATGTATCCCCAAATCCTGGCCCTCCTCATCACATCCCCACACTCATTTCTAACACCCTGCCACGATCTTCCACACGTTTTTGCAACCCTGTCAACCTCATACCTATCCATCCACACCCCCCTCCCCCAGTCCCCTACCCGGAGCACTATGGAACGCACGCTCCGTCTGCAATAAACTGTCATTTGTCCACGACCTCTTTATCACCAACAAACTCTCCTTCCTTGCCATCACTGAAACCTGGCTCACCCCCTCTGACACAGCCTCTCCAGCTGCGCTCTCCTATGGCGGATTTCATCTTTCTCACACCCCTCGCCCCAGCAACAAACGTGGTGGAGGAGTTGGCTTACTCCTGTCTGATACCTGCTCCTTTACCCCTATTCAAATTCCACCCTCCGCTGCTATTCCCTCGTTCGAAGTGCACTCCGTCCGCATCTATTCCCCCTCCAACCTCCAACTGGCTGTCATTTACCGCCCCCCGGAACTAGCCATCTCCACCTTTCTCGACCACTTCACCACCTGGCTACTCCATTTCCTCTCTGCTGACATCCCCACCATCATCATGGGCGATTTCAACATCCCCCATTGACACTTCCACCCCGGCTACCTCTAAACTTCTTTCGCTCACAGCTTCCCTTGGCCTCACTCAATGGTCCTCTGTGGCCACTCACAAAGGCGGTCACACGCTGGACCTTATCTTCACCCGTCTCTGTTCCCTCACTAATCTCACTAACTCCCCACTCCCCCTGTCTGACCACAACCTACTGACATTCTCTTCCCTCTCCTCTGTTAGTACGCATCCCCCACTCCACAAACTCACCCACCCTCGCAGAAATCTCAAACACCTCAATTTACAATCGCTCTCTGAGTCCCTCCTCCCTCTCACAGACATAGCCTCACTTAATGACACAGATGCTGCTGCCACATTTTATAACACCACAATAAAAACCACACTTGATTCGGCCGCCCCCCTCATGCAGAGCAAAACTCGTACAATCAACAGGCAGCCCTGGCTGACCGGCCTGACCAAAGAACTGAGACGGGCTTCCAGGGTTACCGAGCGGAGATGGAAGAGAACCCACTCCATCGAGCACTTCAACGCATACAAGCAGTCCCTTGCCAGCTTCAAGTCCACGCTCTCTGCCGCAAAACAAACTTACTTTGCATCTCTCATATCCTCCCTGTCTCACAACCCTAAACAGCTCTTCAACACTTTCAATTCTCTACTCCATCCCACAGCACCTCCTCCCTCTCCTCTCATTTCTGCCGAAGACTTTGCCTCCTTCTTTAAGCAAAAGATTGATACTATCAGAGAAGGCTTTGGCCCGCAGCCCCCAATGCCCCTCTTAGCCACTCAGCCCTGTTCTTCCAAAACCAGCTTCACCACCATGACAGAAGATCAGCTCTCCACTCTCCTGTCAAGATCACACCTCACCACTTGCGCGCTTGACCCACTCCCGTCCCACCTCATCCCTAACCTTGCCACAGTCTTCATCCCTACTCTCACACACCTCTTCAACCTTTCACTTACAAATGGTGTCTTTCCTTCATCCTTCAAACATGCCTCAATCACCCCGATCCTCAAAAAGCCCTCCCTCGACCCATCCTCAGCGTCTAGCTATCGCCCGATATCTCTTCTCCCCTTCGCCTCAAAACTACTGGAACAGCATGTATATCTTGAACTGTCCTCCCACCTTTCCTCCTGCTCCCTCTTTGACCGGTTACAATCAGGCTTTCGACCGCATCACTCAACTGAAACTGCCCTAACTAAAGTCACCAACGACCTACTAACCGCCAAGAGCAAGCGACACTACTCTGTCCTCCTTCTCCTGGACCTGTCTTCTGCCTTTGACACCGTAGACCATTCCCTCCTCCTACAGATTCTCTCATCTCTTGGCATCACAGACTTGGCCCTATCCTGGATCTCATCATACCTAACAGACCGAACTTTTAGTGTCTCCCTCTCACACACCACCTCCTCACCTCGCCCCCTGTCTGTCGGTGTTCCCCAAGGCTCAGTCCTAGGACCCCTACTCTTCTCCATCTACACCTTCGGCCTGGGACAGCTCATAGAATCCCATGGCTTGCAGTATCACCTCTACGCCGATGACACGCAGATCTACCTATCTGGACCTGACCTCACCTCCCTACTGACCAAAATCCCACAGTGTCTGTCTGCTATCTCAGCCTTCTTTTCTGCTCGCTTTCTCAAACTGAACATGGACAAAACAGAATTCATCATCTTTCCCCCACCTCATTCTACCCCTCCACCAGGCCTATCCATCAATGTCAATGGCTGCTCGCTTTCCCCAGTCCCACATGCTCGGTGCCTTGGGGTGATCATCGACTCTGCCCTCTCTTTCAAACCACATATCCAAGCCCTCGCCACCTCCTGCCGCCTCAAACTCAAAAATATTTCCCGGATCCGCTCATTCCTCAACCATGAAACCACAAAAACACTAGTGCACGCCCTTATCATCTCCCGCCTCGACTACTGCAACCTCCTACTGTCTGGCCTCCCCTCTAGCACTCTGGCACCACTCCAGTCCATCCTACACTCTGCTGCTCGACTAATCCACCTGTCTTCCCGCTATTCCCCAGCCTCCCCACTATGCCAGGCCCTTCACTGGCTTCCTATTGCCCAGAGGCTCCAGTTCAAAACCTTAACCATGACATACAAAGCCATCCACAACCTTTCTCCTCCATACATCTGTGACATGGTCTCCCGCTACCTACCTACACGCAACCTTCGATCCTCTCAAGATCTCCTTCTCGACTCCCCCCTCATCTCTTCTTCCCACAACTGCATACAAGACTTCTCCCGGGCTTCCCCCATACTCTGGAACTCCCTGCCGCAAAACATCAGACTTTCACCAACAACGGAGACCTTCAAGAAAAACCTGAAGACCCACCTGTTCCGACAAGCCTACAACCTGCAATGATCCTCAGTCTACTGAACCATCGCACGACCAGCTCTACCCTCTTCTAGTGTATTCTCACCCATCCCTGTAGACTGTGAGCCCTCGCGGGCAGGGTCCTCTCTCCTTCTGTACTTGTGTGTCCCTTGTCTAGCACATGTTTATTGTATTTGTCTATATTTTTCCCTTTTCATATGTAAAGCGCCATGGAATAAATGGCGCTATATAAATGTATAATAATAATAATAATAATGATACTTCCAGCATCTGCGCAATACAAAGGAAATCCTGAAAACGTGACCCGTGGGGGCCGCGAGGACTGGAGTTTGGGAAATACTGCTTTAGACTAATATCACATCAATTAGCCCAATCCTATTGTTGGGATAAGCCGTGCCATGGGTATCTAGTCCTCTCTCACTAGTGGAAAAAAAAAGCCAAAACACCCAGAAGTGAATATTCATGTTATGAGGAATTCTCAAGATTATTTCTTTATCTTTGCTTATATAGCGCCATTGTATTCCTCAGCGCTTTACAGACATAATCATCGCTGTCCCCATTGGGGCTCACAATCTAAGTTCCCTATCAGTATGTCTTTGAAATGTGGGAGGAAACCGGAGAACCCGGAGGAAACCCACACAAACACAGGGAGAACATACACACTCCTTGTAGATGTCGTCCTTGGTAGGATTTTAGCCCAGCACTGCAAGCAACAGTGTTAACCACTGAGCCACTGTGCTGCACAATATTTAATCGTCCCCCCAAAAAAAATTGCATTTTACATAATGTATATAAAATGTGATTAGCATGTGATCCATATAAAGCTATATGAATGTCGGATGAGTTGGGGTCGGACACCAGGCAACCCTACTGCTTAGCTATTAGCAGGTACCATATTCTAAGAATATATTATTATTATTATTATTATTATTATATTAACGGCCTTCAACTCTATCTCGAACCATGGTGACTTGGATGATAGCTCTGTAGGAAGATCGATCTGCAAGCCTAGATAGGTCCACCAGGATCTTCTCTGTTATCTTGATTGTATCAAGCCATAGAGTTGCTGGTTTTCCTCTTCGCCTTGTTCCTTCTATTCTTCCGACTATGATGTCCTTCTCCAGTTATTGCTTTCGTCATGTGATGTGTCTAAAGTAGGCAAGTCGTAGCTTGGTGATCCTTTCTTCAAGTGACATGTCTGGCTTGATTTGTTCCAAAATTGATTTGCTTGTTCTTCTCGCCATCCATTGTATTGATAGAATCCTTCTCCAGCACCACATTTCGAAGACGTTGATTCTTTTTTTTTGCCTTGTTTCTTTATTGTCCAGGTTTCGCATCTATATGTTACTACAGAAAGGAACAGAGTATGTACGAGCTGTGTCGTAGTCGCCAGTCAAATGTTCCTCGATTTGAAGACCTTGTCCAGTGACTTCATTGTTGATTTGCCCATAGCTATTCTCCTATTTATTTCTGATGTCGTCACTATATCTTGAGTGATCATCAATCCGAGTAGGTTGAAGTCCTTCACCACTTCCAGTTCATCGGCATCCATCTCAAATGTGTCCCAGTCGTAGTTGGCAGTAGTCAATATCTTTTGTTTTCCTTGAATTGAGTAGGAGTCCAATTCAGCTTGTTGGTTTGTTGTATCGTCTGCATTTTTAAAGGGAACCTGTCACCAGGTTTGGCCGTTTTATGATACGGCCACTGACTTTCAGGGCTTATCTACAGCATTCTAAAATGCTGTAGATAATCCCCCTATCTGACCTGCAAGAGAAGAAAAATAACTTTTATTATACTCACCCGGGGAGCGGTCCGGTGGGTGTGCAGTTTCAGGTCGACACCTCCCATCTTCTTATGATCGCCGCCCTCCTGCTTATTCACAGGCTCCCCAGCATCGTGCTCCTGTGCAGGCGTACTTATCTGCCCTGTTGATGGCAGAGCAAAGTACAGCAGTGAGCATGCGCTGGACCTCTCTGACCTTTCCCGGTGCCTGCGCACTGCAGTACTTTGGTCTGCCTTCAGCAGGGCAGATAAGTACACCTGCGCAGGGCTGCAATGCCGGGGAGCCATGAAGCAAGCAGTAGGGCGTCGATCATAAGAAGATGGGAGACTCCGGACCAGGACCTGCAACACCCAATCAGACCGGACCACCCTGCAGGTGAGTATAATAAAACTTATTTTTCTTTCAGGTCAGATCGGGGGCTTATATACAGCATTATAGAATGATGTAGATAAGCCCTGAAAGGCAGTGGCCGTATCTTATATCGGCCAAAACTGCTGACAGACTCACTTTAAGATTGTTGATAATTTTTCCAGCAATTTTGATTTATTCTTCTTTTTTCAGCAAGTCCAACCTTCTGTATTTGAATTGAAGAGAAATGATGACAGGATGCAGCCTTGTCTGACTCCTTGCTCTACTTTGAACCATGCCGCGTCGCCGGTTTCCCTTCGGACTGTTGCTTCTTGGTCGATGTTAAGGTTCCTAATGAGACTGATCAGATGGTTTGGCACAGGGGCGGACACTGACAGCTTGGGGCCCCTGTGCAAGAAATGTGTCTGGGCCCCCTTTCTTTTATGGCGACAAAGCTACATATATATATATATAGCCACACACACATACATGTATATATATTACATAGTCTCCTTTATTATGTATATTGCTGTCCCTTTTACAGTGCCCTTTCTTATGTACAGTACCGTCCCTTACATATTGGATTATATAGAACCCTGTTTTTTATTACATACCGTCCTGTCTTGTTAGCTGTATAATGCAATGATGGCTGATGGAGCATGGGAAAGCTTCCTTTCTAATGGAGGAGCTGATGGACTGGTAGTCTGGTCACCGGCTCCTCGATCAGCAGTCATTTTATATCTAAAAAGAGAGGGGACTATGTAATAAAAGAGGGCACTGTGAATAACAAAATTAACAAGAATACACTATGTAAGAGACAGTACTATACATAACAGCAGAGGAAGCTATATAATAAGGGACGGCACCATATATAACTAGAGAGGATGGTACGTAATAAGGGATGGTGTCATACATAATAAAATAGGAAACTATGTAACTAAGGATGGTGTTATACAGAATTAGTGAGTACACTATATACTAAGGGACTGTGTTATACATAATAAGTACGTACACTATATACTAAGGGACTGTATTAGACATAATAAGTGATAATGTCTTCCTCCACCTCCCCCTGTTCCTAAGGCCATTATAAGTCCCCCTTCCTCCCATCCCAATCCCCCACACCCCCCATTGGCCTCCTTCCCCGCATCCCATTATTGTCCTCTCTCCCAACCCAACATTGCCCTCTTCACCACCTCTATCATTGCCTTCTCCCACCACTGTCTTTGCTTTCTCCCCACCACTCCCATCATTGCCCATTCCACCACCTCTATCATTTCCTCCTCCCCATCACCCCCATTATTGCCCTTTCCACCACCACCATCATTGCATTCTCCCCACCACCCGTCATCATTTATTTTTCCCCATCACTGCCCTTTCCACCACCTCTATCATTGCCTTCTCCCCTACCACCCCATCATTGCCCTCTCCTTCACCCCCATCATTGCCTTCTCCTCATCACTCCCATCATTGCCTTCTCCCCATCACCCCCATCATTGCCTTCTCCCCATCACCCTCATCATTGCCTTCTCCATCACCCCATCATTGCCTTCTCCCCTTCACCCCATCATTGCCTTCTCCACATCACCCCATCATTGCCTTCTCCCCATCACTCCCATCATTACCTTCTCCATAACTCCCATCATTGCCTTCTCCATCACCCCATCATTGCCTTCTCTATCACCCCCATCATTGCCTTCTCCATCACCCCCATCATTGCCTTCTTCCCATCATTGCCTTCTCCTCATCACTCCCATCATTGCCTTCTCTATCACCCCATCATTGCCTTCTGACCATCACTCCAATCATTGCCTTCTCTCCATCACTCCCATCATTGCCTTCTCCCCATCACCCCATCATTGCCTTCTCCATCACCCCCATCATTGCCTTCTACCCATCACCCCATCATTGCCTTCTCCCCATCACTCCATCATTGCCTTCTCCCCATTCCCCTATCATTGCCTTCTCCCATCATTGCCTTTCCCATCACTCGCATCATTGCCTTCTCCCCATCACCCCATCATTGCCTTCTCCCCATTATTGCCTTCTAACCATCACTCCCATCATTGCCTTCTCCCCATCACTCCCATCATTGCCTTCTCCCCATCACTCCCATCATTGCCTTCTCCCCATCACCCCCATCATAGCCTTCTGCATCACCACATCATTGCCTTCTCCCCATTACTCCCATCATTGCCTTCTCCATCACCCCATCATTGCCTTCTGACAATCACTCCCATCATTGCCTTCTCCCCATCACTCCCATCATTGCCTTCTCCCCATCACCCCCATCATTGCCTTCTCATCAGCCCCATCATTGCCTTCTACCCATCACCGCAATCATTGCCTTTTCCTCACCCATCATTGCCTTCTCCCCATCACTCCCATCATTGCCTTCTCCCCATCCCCTATCATTGCCTTCTCGCCATCATTGCCTTCTCCCCATCACTCCCATCATTGCCTTCTCCCCATCACCCCATCATTGCCTTCTCCCCATCATTGCCTTCTGACCATCACTCCCATCATTGCCTTCTCCCCATCACTCCCATCATTGCCTTCTCCCCATCACCCCATCATAGCCTTCTGCATCACCCCATCATTGCCTTCTTCCCATCACTCACATCATTGCCTTCTCCCCATCACCCCCATCATTGCCTTCTCCCCATCATTGCCTTATCCCCATCACTCTCATCTTTGCGTTCTCCCCATCACCCCCATTATTGCCTTCTCCCCATCATTGCCTTCTCCCCATCACTGCCTTCTCCACATCACCCCCATCATTGCCTTCTCTCCATCACCCCCATGATTCCCCTCTCCTCCACCTACACACACAGACACACACGCAGCACCTTTGACCTCTCTGCATATTCCCCTGCAGCGCTACGCATGCAAGCACGCACACACACACACTACCACTCATCTCTACACACACACACATATACATACATACAAAACACACACACACATACATACAACAAAACACACACACATACATACATACAAAACACACACACATACATACATAACACACACACACATACATACAAAACATACATACATACATACACACACATATACATACAAAACACACACACAGCACCTCTCACCTGTCCGCAGCCGCAGCATCACCGGCGCCCGCACTTCCTCACTCTGGCACAGCCGGTCGCTGAATGATGATGTCATCCAGCGGCGCTGCTCTGTGTCAGAGTCAGGAAGTGCGGGCGCCGGGCAGGAAGCAGGATGAATCCTTGCAGCTCCGCTCCTGCTATTTTCTCTTGCAGGCAGCGGAGCTGCTGGGATTGTTCGCTGCCTGCCGCACATGAGGGCAATCTGGCCAGGGGTTCCCAGAGCCTCAGGCCCGGAGAAACCAGCCAGATTGCCCTCATTATTAGCCGCCCTACAGGGGCCTCCTGGAGCCTCTGGGCCCCGATGCAGCTGCACCGGATGAACCGGTGGTATGTCCGCCCATGGTTTGGCATACTCATATTCTTCATGGTATTCCAAAGTTTCTGGTGATCAACACTGTCGAAGGCTTTTCTGTAGTCAATGAAGCAAAAATAGATCTCCTTGTTATATTCTTTGGACTTTTCCATTATCTGTCTAATGTTAGCAATTACATCTCTTGTTCCTCTGCCTTTTCTGAATCCTGCTTGTTCCTCTGGCAGTTTTTTGTCAAAGTAAGGCTGTAGCCGCCTTTGTAGGATCTTCAGTAGTATTTTGCTGGCATGAGGTATAAGCAAAATAATCCAATAGTTTCCACAGTTGCTAGCATCTCCCTTCTTCAGACTAGGAATAAACAGGGATCTTGTCCAGTCTTTCGGCCATTTACCAGTTGTCCATAATATCAGTTGACACAGGTATCTGATTACATCAACTTCTGCTTGAGAAGACTTTATTAGCTCTATTAGCATATTGTCACATCCAGGCACTATGTGTTTTTTTTGTTTTTTTTTACAAAGCTCTATCGAAGCAACGACTTCGTCTTTCAAAATGCTCGGTTCGCTTTCATTTCCAGTCTCAGTTTCTTCCCATATCACTAAGTTGCTCTTGTAGAGGTCCTCCGTGTATTCTTTCCATGTTGAAACTTTCATATCTCATTGATCTTTTGGTATGCCTTCCTGGTCTTGCCCTTCAGATGTTCACTTTCTATCTCTGTACATATCTGTTGTTAATAAAGTTCTTTGTCTGCTCGAATGGCTCTCTTTAGTATTCTGAGAATAAATCCCATACACAGACAACACCTTTAATATACTTAACCTGGAGGGTTTATACATTACACACCGCAATGATCAACTCTTTTGGAACTTTTTCATTAGCATCTACCTTGTCCTGTTGTCCCAAAATTGACTGTATTTTCTTCCCCACCATCCGATTGAAACTTCTATTTAGAGAGCCAGCATGGTTAGTAAAGAGAGCGCCTCTCACAAATACCCATGGCAAAAAATATTGGGACAAACCAGTTGGGAGAACATTACCTTATACGACGGGCAGGGGTAAACCTTCTCCTGACCCTTCCAGTGCTGTTGTTTGGGCATGAACTGGGGGAAATCAGTCATGCAGCTTGTGTCCTGTGCAGATGAAGATCCCTAACGCATAGTGTGTGGTTATCTTGCTGTGGCCTATATCCTACATACATGCGGAGTGCTTGAATCCTGTCTTGCAATAAAGAACATCACAACAAAACTGCTTTACTCTGTAATGAAGTAACAAAATTGCCCTTTGTCCTCTCCTGCCATTTTTAAGTCCCTGTCACGGGGTTACTGCGACAGTGTGGAGCCAGAAGACCACAGCGTCTGATTGCTCCTACTCCAGCACTGAGAAGAAGCACTTCTTCATTTTAAATGTGTTTATTTTTTTCTGGCAGAACAGGGGTTAATCGGCCATGTTGGAAATCCATGAGCTCACAGCTGTGCTCGGTTAGCCACTCCTTTCCCCTTTATAATCTGGGCTCTGTTACAAATCCTTGTCAGAGCTAGCATTTGCTGCATGGCTATCTGTGGAAGAGGAGTTCCTATGAGAAGGAGAGTTGAAGGAGTTATCAGTTACTGTTGTTTGGTTTGTATATGCGGTAATTCCTTATCCTTCTCTGTTTTAGTTTATTCCCCTACCTCCACGCCCCGGTGCATTCCTCTGTTAAATATGAGTGAATATTTTGTATATCTTGAGTTTTCTGTTAACCCTTGTCTGTGTTGCCTTGTTTGTCAGGTTGGCGTACTACGGTGCACAGTAGCGCCCCTCTTCCCTGAGAACAGACGGAGGGCTAACCAGGAGATAAGGCAAGGGCGGAGGCCGCGCATCATCGCCATCTGAAGTATCCCGGGGAGCAGGGCGAGCTAGGGCGCCCCCTAGTGTTAGAGACAGGGAAGGAGCCCCTGGTCCGGGTCACCTGACAGCTGTGTCATGGCAGTCCCCTCCCATGCAAATTCAACCTTAATCTCCTTACCCAATTAACTTTACATCTAACTCCACTACAACCTGACCCTACCAACTCTATTTTGCAGAAAGATACCCCTATTCCAGGCTATCCCAACCTTTATCACTATCCCCACTAGTATGACTCTATTCCTGGAGGCCACATGGCCCACCATATAGTTCCTTATGGTCATTTTTCCGTTTCTGACTGTAAAGTAACAGATTTAGAAAACCCTGCTGTTGTCATTGTCCTTCCTATTCTGGATCCAATATTGTTCATGTCAATGTTGAACCATCACTGGTGCAAAAGAACTTGTCCTCTATATGGATAGTAGTGACCACCAAGTACCCTCAATGGGGAAACTGGAGTGAATATTAATGTAAGAACAAACAAATCTAGTATAAAGTACGATCATCATAACATTTACAATCCAATAGACAGTACAGCATGTGACGAGCATGGGAAAGATTGCTTAGACTTTCCCATTTTAACTGACTAACGTGGATATTCTTGTAATTAATAGTGATAGTAGTAAAGCCTCCTATAAGCTAATTGTAAAGGTTTGACATAAGCAGCACACGAGTCTTAACTCCTGTATTAATCCCGGGGATCTCTGACTCTGAAATAATCCGTACAATGGAGCCTAAGGTGTGTTTCGCTTAAGTCATATATAAATTCCTAGCAGCAGTCATGATCACATTTTCTTTACAAAAGTTAAAAAGAGCTCAAAATAATATTTTTTGCACACTGTAGTTATATAACTTTCTCAGAGATTAAAAGAAGACATTCTGTGTTTGAAATAAAAGGAAAATGTATGGTTTGCCTTTTTAGTACCCATGTGGAACAGTCTCAGTAAGAAATATGTAAAGCGTACGTTCACAATCACAAGAAAGCAATCATAGTGCAGAACTTTGCTGTATAATTGTTTTTCTAAATCACTCAGCATGGACCCCCTGCAGTCTGCACTAAACTAGGCATATCCCTGCATGTGTTGCAGCTGTCGAACAGCCGGGAGACATGCAACTGCGGGGACTCGAGCATTTTTTTCAAGCACACCAAAAATACTTGATTAGGACTCGAGCGTGCTTGGATGACACCTTATCCTAGCACACTCACTCATCACTACTGCACGCCCCTGTACCAGACTGATTCCAGATCTCTGAGTTTCCAAGTCATCACCTCCATTGCCCATCAATTTATAATAGTTGCCCAGTTGCTTTAGCTTTTCTTAATGATGTATGAAAGTTGCCAATTTCTCCATTTCCAATGCCTATCCATGGCAGATCTGCAGCAAAATCCACCACTAATCTGTACGTAACGCAGATTTTTTTTTCCCACTCTGTTCCCCTAAATCTTGCACATATCATTTTTCAGTTTTGCCAATATAAAACTTCTATCTTTTGGGACACAAAAGTGTTACATCTAATTCCTTTTGAAGCATAAAATAATAGATATATTGCATATTCCCATCTCGCTTCATATTTTTGTCAGTATTTCACACAGATGGATTCTAGGAATATATATATAAGGAATAGAACAAGCAGTTACTGTAAATTTCTAATCCTATTCTTGTGGGAAAGGCCAAGCTCGGCTTCCCATTAACACTGTGCAATAGATTTACAACTGGGGATCCCACTAAGTAGGGGCTTAGCTAAATAATAGGTTGTATGATCATCTTACTCCACTTCACTCCATGTTATTCTAGTTATGTGGAGTGGGAATTTATATATGATTTCAGCAGGACACCCTTTAGGCTCCAGACTACTGCTTATTACAGAGTCAGAGATCCCCGGGATTAATGTAGACGTTAGGACTCGTGCTGCTTATGTCAAACCTTTACAATTGGCCTATAGGTGGCTTTTGAGATACATTAGGGAATATACCACATTTTAAGCTGATATTTTAGCAAATAACTCATCATACTTCCAAGTAGTGGAAATAGAAGTATGATAAATTTGATGATAAGCCTAAAAGTTCCCTACTCAATGGTCACCAAAGAAGAACAAGCTCAATGGTCACTTAAAAGAGTCCTACTCAATGGTAATCAAAGAACACTCCTACTCAATGAACACCCAAGGAAAACCCTGCTCGATGGTCGTCTGGTCACCAGGAAAGACTCACACTCTGCTGCATTGTCACAAAAGTAAAGCCATGCCTGGTAGTCACCGAAGAAGAACTCTACTCATTGGTCACCTACTGTATGTAAAGCCCTACATAATGGTCACCAGAGAAGAGCCACAATTAATGGTTACCTAAATATAATCCAACTTAATGGTCACCAGTGAAGAGCCCTACTCAATGGTCATCGAAGGATAACCCTGCTCAATGTTCACCTATGTAAAGTGCTACTCAGTGGTCACCAGAGAAACGCCCAAATTAATTGTCACCTTAGGATAGCTCTTCTCAATGTTAACTAGAGAAGAGCCTTGTCCAATCGTCATCAGAGAAGAGACCTGCTCAATGGCCATCATAGAAAAGCCCTTCTCAATGGTCACCAGGGAAAAGCCCTGCACAATGGTGACTAGAGAAGAGCCTTGCCCAGTGGTCACCAAAAAGAACCCTGTTCAGTGGTCACCAGAGAAGAGCCCAGCTCAATGGTCACCAGAGGACCTTGCTCAAGGGTCACCAAAGAAGAACTTAACTCAAGGGTCTACAAAGAGGCCAGCTCAATGGTCACCAAACAAGAACCTTGCTTATTTATCACCACTAGAAAGCCCTTCTCAATGGTCACCAGAGAAGAGCCCTGCTCAGTGGTCACTGGCATATATCTAACTCACTGAAATGTATTGCCTATTTAACTATGGACATCTCTGGAGACATAGAGCTAAATTTGCCATTTAGCTTAACCCATTTTATTATCTTGGCATTTTTCATTTTGTGTAGCACCGCAATCCCATGCAATAATTGAGCTCTGCTTCTTATTTACATTTTGCCCCTTTAATAAACTGATGCAGTGAATTGTAATGTTACGGCTATACATTAACTTGGGATGTGCTGATAGTCGCTGGGCTTGTTTTTCTCTAATCCTCCGACACATAATAGAATTTGTTCCTTCCTGAATTGTTGCTCGGCAACAGACTGGAACTTCCGTGTTGTCTAGCGCTGTGAGTATGGTTACACGCTGGATACGGTGTGCGTCGGGAGAACTTTGCACTTACTAAGGTGACTCGTATAAACAGGTGAAGTTATTCTGAGCTCAGAACGCCTGGCTGGGGACGTGCATTTGAGTTCATTAGTATAGCAGAAACGCTTCAAAGACGTCGAGAATCTTTAAATAATGAATTATGAGGAAATTCCATTTATTTCCACTTTGGCGGTGACTCAACAGTGTTCCCCGATTCAGTGCTCGTACAGACAGCCGTAATTTCGTTCTAAGTGCGATGCGATAAAACGTCGTCTTGCACTTGGACCAATCTTAATGTATAGGGCCGTGTACATGACTGATATTTTCCTCGAACTGCCAAAAAATCGCAGCATGCACAAGTTGGAACTGAATCAGATCGCACTCGACCATGAAAGTCAATGAGTCCGTGAAAAACATCGGTGTGCACTCGGATGACATCTGAATGAAGTCCAATTTTCACGGACTAAGAGAATGGAGACATTTTTTCGCCATCTTCTCTTCATTGGAGAAAATCACTATGATCACATTCTGAGTATGATCAGAGAGTGAGTTGCATAATGGATCGAGAGAAAATACGTTGGTGTGACCCTAGTCTTAACCGCAGACTATTGCTGATCACTGGTGGTCACATCAGCAGGGCAGCTCATCGCCTTAACGATGCACTAGTGATGTCTGTGTCATCAGAAAAATTAACTATTGCTTAAATAAATGTTTTATGTTAACCATATTTTTTAAGAATTTAGCATTTTTTTAAAATTTTTCCATGTCACGATCTATAGTTACAAAATCCTGAAATCTAGCAGTTTTCTCTCTAACCATTGAGCCTTATAATAAACTGATTCTTCCTGTCCTGTAGAGATCACTTCTTATCAAACTTTTGATTATAATCATAGATAGGATTGCAATGCTGGGTAGCATAAATATATGGCTATCAAAGGATTCACCATTCACAATGCTGATGTTGAAATTTATCCCCTCTCTGCATAATGACCTCTGCACAGGTCACAGAGCAAGCCTAGAAAGGAGATAGGCGATAATGAGTCAGGTCCTGTCTATAGTTTCTTATGGTCCATGCAGCTGCTGTAAAGCATGGGTCTGAAGACTGTTAACAGAGCAGCAGATCAGGCAGAATAGCTGCCCCCGTAATCATGTATGAAAAAAGAATAAAAGAAAAACAATCAGACCCATCCAGCTTCGACAAAAAATAATCTTAAAAGGCAGGGTGTGTGATAAAATCACGAAGAAAGCTAAAATTATGGGGAAGGGTGACATTTAAGCTATTCCTTAGTATATTTGTATGACTGTCCAAATGTAATCCTACTTGTAAAATATTCAGAATTTGTGTGGAACATTCATAAATATTCCTTACTAAACAGTTTGATGATGTGATGTGTTAAATACCACACTGTAATTAGCTGCTCTTAAACAGTAATTATATTGGGTACAATGTGTATCACTGTCAACTTGGCAGTAAAAATGATAGCAGATGAATCCACATCCTCAACTAGAAAAAAAAAAGCGTTCAACAAAATATTAAGAAACAGATAAAATTCTGCTTGGTCAAAGCAAAATGGACTGCCTGCTCACTGAGGTATCAGATTCCAGTTCCTATTAAAGTCTACATAAAGGGCAGAGGAGGAGGAGCACTTAGCATAGTTTATGAAAGTAGATGGCACTGCAACTTCTCCTAAATGATTTATCTCACTTCCTTCCTGGACTCACAGCAACACAGCTCAGTGATGATGTATAATATCCTCCATGATGCTGCTGCTTTTTTTGTGCTATTTAGAGACAGGAGAGCAGGAATACCTCATGCCTGTGTGTCCTGTGTATGGAAGACAGCATAACAGCTAGATTCTTTACCCACTAGCTCAGAGACAACTGAAAATTATAGAGAGATCCTGCAGAGGGGAAAACTGGTGATAAATGCAGGATACAAGTCATATAATGGCCAGAAATAGCGTTATTCCTCAAATAAACACAAATGACAGCTTATTCTGAAATGTCACCAGAACAAACAGTTACGGATTAACGGGAAAATTACAACAGATTAATTCTGCCAGAACCATAGGGAGCATTATTTAAATACTGGCTGCATTATTTCAGTCTGAAAAGCGGCTGTGTTTCAGAGACAACATGTGTTGAGAAGCCATCAGGGAACCATGCGTCTTGGTTGACTAGTCAGAGGCAGGTCTTGGACAGCTTCTCCCGATAATCTGGCAGATCTCCCAATATACACTCATATAGGGAGAGAACTGTCAGTCATGGGAGCGGGAAGAGGGAGAAGCCACCGGGAACCCGTCTTGTGGACTAGTCACCTAAGACGCATAGTTCCCGACCGGTTTTTCAATGTAAGTTGTCTCTGAAGTGCCGCAGCGTTTCAGAGTATAACATGCATGGCTGTAATAATGCAGCTAGCGTTCGACTATGCCGCCCGCAGTTCATACAGCATGACTCCATTGTCAGGCTCCTTTTAATGTGGCCACCTTTATTTACTGTTTAATATCATGTTCGCGTAACAGTGAGGATTTTCTTTTGTATTCCAGCGAGAAGGTCCAGGACCTGGAAACTACAATCTGAGAAACGTCTCCACTACCAGCATTTCATCAAGCTTCAAGTCCGGTGTGCCCAGATTCCGCTCAATAATAAGTGTAAGTTTGGAAAATGTGTAAAACAATATGGTTTACAGATAAAGTAATCTACAGAAAAATCAGTAACTTTATAAACATAGTTTTTTCATTTCTTACACTTAAAGTAAGATGTTGTCCAGGACTGCATTGGCAATCCTAGATGCTTCAGGACATTGCTAGATTCTTCTGTGTCCGTGGAGGGACCATTCTGGTGATTTACATTCTATGAAGAATTTAGTCACTGTATCTCCGCTCTTTGCACTCACTAGAAAATAAAAGCCCTGAATGGTAGACCCCCATTTAATAACTCAAACAGCCTCCTTGAAGAAGACCTTTCCCTAGATTTTTAATTAAACTGAGCACCTTCTCCAAATTCTGCTTCACCACTAATTTTGGAACAGTTTTTCTTTTTCTTCAGTGCCCCATCTGGCGTAAATTGTACCTTTAACCAACTGGGTGTATACCATAGCACTTAACTGTGGGCGTTTACTTTTTTGCCTCAGATTTTTGGCCAATCAAAACTTGTACGTGCCCACAGATAATGTGGGTGGTGGACACCCAGATGGTTAAATGCAAAATTTGCACCATTATTACCTTGGGGTATAACTTTGGAATGGAAGAAAGAAAAAAAACTGTTCCAAAATCAGTGGAGCATCAGCAATTGGAGGAGGTGCTCAAAGAAAAAAAATCCAGTGAGAGGTCCCGTTTAAGTGCAATTTGAAATCAGCATATTGGAAACCTGCAAATACCAAGCAGGCGGCTAACTATATTGTGACATAGGTATATAATTTGTAATAATACCATGTTCGGTTTTCCTCCTGTGAAGTGCTTTGTGATTGCTCCAGAGCTAAAACCAGCGCATTGTTAAAATCAGGCTGTGTAACTTATACAGTGACATGACTGGAAGTCACTTGGATCTGGGGAAGTGGACTTGGTGGGACGCCAACATTTCAGGACTAGTTTTCATGGAGTGGCCATTATGCTGTGCACCGTTTAGTGGCACTGGAGGCTGACAGCTGTTTTATTATCAGGTGCTAAGCCATTGGAGCAGCTGCAAATTACACATTTCCTCTGTCTGCCGACAAGCAAACAAGTTGTATGGCCTCATAAAAGTGATATACTGTACACGCATAACGACTTCTGGCCTTCTCGTGCTGCACACAGCCTTACATTCTGTTTTATACTTACACTCTTGCCTCTTTCTATACCTGCATTCTTTTTTTCCTTCCATTTTTCCTTAATTTTATTATTTCATGTCATCTTATTTAATAATAATAATATATAATAATCTTTATTTATATAGCGCCATCATATTCCGCAGCGCTTTACAGTTTAACAGTTTCAAAACACAAGTCATAAGTCACAACGTTAACAATACAGTAATTAAAGCAAAATAAGACGGCCCTGCTCGTGAGAGCTTACAATCTACAATGAGGTGGGGGAGATACAAAGTACAGGTGTGTATATACAATGGTGCATTTACAATGATGGTCCAGCCATCTTAAGGGAGTGAGGGATGGATGGAGATAGTGAATGGGCTACACACACACACACACTTACACATAGAATGACTTTGATTAGTGAATGTGATAGGCCGCTCTGAACAGATGTGTTTTGAGGGAGCGCCTGAAACCATGCAAATTGTGGATAGTCCTAATTTCTTGGGGTAGAGCATTCCAGAGGATTGGCGCAGCGCGGGAGAAGTCTTGGAGTCGGGAGTGGGAGGTACGGATTAGTGCAGAGGTTAGTCGAAAGTCGTTTGCAGAGCGCAGCAGCGTTAGGCCGATAGATAGAAATGAGGAGGAGATGTAGGGGGTGCTGCACTGTGGAGAGGACGGCAGGTGATAGATAGAAATGAGGGAGGAGATGTAGGGGGGCTGCAGTGTGGAGAGCTTTGTGGGTGAGAACAAGTACTTTGAATTGGATCCTATAATGAATTGGCAGCCAGTGTAAGGACTGGCGAAGAGCGGACGCGTCCGAGTACCGATTAGCCAGATGGATGACCCTGGCTGCTGCATTAAGGATGGACTGGAGAGGGGATAGTCGAGTAATGGGGAGGCCAAGTAATAGAGCGTTACAGTAGTCCAGGCGGGAGTGGATCAATGCTACAGTGAGGGATTTTGTTGTTTCCATGGTGAGAAAAGGGCGGATTCTAGAGATGTTCTTTAGGTGTAGGCGGCAAGAGCGGGCAAGAGATTGTATATGGGAGGTGAAGGAGAGATTGGTATCAAACATAACACCCAGACAGCGAGCCTGCTGCCGGGGTGTTATTATGGTGCCGCCCACTGAGAGGGAAATGTCAGATTTAGGGAGGTTAGTAGACGGCGGGAGCAGAAGAAGTTCAGTTTTGGAGAGGTTGAGTTTCAGATAGAGAGCAGACATGATGTTGGAGACTGCGGACAGACAGTCGGTGGCGTTCTGTAGTACAGCGGGGGTAAGGTCGGGGGATGACGTGTATAATTGTGTGTCATCAGCATAAAGATGGTACTGAAAGCCAAATCTGCTGATGGTCTGTCCAATTGGGGCGGTGTAGAGAGAGAAGAGAAGGGGGCCAAGGACTGAGCCCTGGGGTACACCGACAGTGAGAGGAAGAGGAGATGACGTGGAGCCAGAGAACGAAACACTGAAGGAGCGGTCAGAAAGATAGGAGGAGAACCAGGAGAGAACAGTGTCCTTAATACCTAGTGACTGGAGCCTAGACAGTAGGAGACGGTGGTCAACAGTGTCGAAAGCTGCAGAAAGGTCGAGTAGAATGAGCAGAGAGTGGTCGCCGTTACGTTTTGCTGTCAGAAGGTCATTGGTCACTTTGATGAGTGCAGTTTCAGTCGAATGTAGGGGTCGGAAGCCGGACTGTGAAGGGTCTAGGAGGGAGTGAGTGGAGAGGTAACGGGTGAGGCGGGAGTTATTTGTTATTTCCCCAAGATTATTTTGTAAAGAACAAGTTGGTGGTTTTCTAACATTCCTTGTTAGAGAGAGACAAAGATGACAGTGATGACCTTTGGGTCTGATTCATCCGTTTCATTTTCTGTTAAGTCACTTTTCTTTTTGTTTTTCCTTGTTTCATTCTTTGACATTTTTTTTGCATCAAATTCTTCAAAATGGCGCACCTGATTCAAGAATTTTATGCAAAATCAAGAATCCTCTGTTTTTTTTCTTTAACTTTTTAATGTAACTTTTTAGCACAAAAAAGTAAAAGGTCCTGCAAAAAAGTCACAAAATTTGTGCAAATAAAATCACTCTAATATGCGTGACTATAGAATATTTCTGCAAGAGCAATCAAAAACATCTGGAAACTACAAAATCCTACTTAAAACACTGAACATAAAAAAAACATAAGTAAGAACATAAAAAGCATAAAAAAAGGTATGTGTGGAGACAAAATTGCATAGAATTTCAGGAAAAGAACATCTTGCCAACCATTAAGCATGAAAGTGGATCAATCATGCTTTGGGGTTGTATTACAGTCAATGGCACAGGGAACATTTCACGGGTAGAGGAAAGAATGGATTCAGCAAAACTTCATCAAATTCTTGATACAAACATAAAAGAGAATGGCTTCTACAAATGGATAATGATCCTAAACACACGTCAAAATCCACAATAGACGACCTCAAAAGGCACAAGCTGAAGGTTTTAGAATGGCCCTCACAGTCCTCTGATCTGAACATCATTGAAAATCTGTGACTAGACCTCAAAATAGCAGTGCATGCAAAATGACCCAGGAATCTCACAGAACTGGAAGAATTTTCCAAGAAAGAATGGATGGAATTGAAAGACTCTTGTCTAGCAAAAGGGGGTGCTACTAGGTCCTAACCATGCCGAGTGACCAATCTTTTGCATTGGACCATTTTCCTTTTTGTAATTTTCAAAATGTAAAAGATGAAAATATGTATGTGTATATTTTGCCCAAAATAATAATGAAATGTGTCATCTTTAACTTTAGGCCTTTTAGAGATCATTCCATCTTCAACTTTCTTAACCGTTCAGAATAACAGAAATTTTGAGCAGGGGTTCCCAAACTTTTACATGCCACTGCAAATAGACTTGCAAATTCTTTTCACATCCGCAGTCCACATAGTATCTTTCTGCTTCATTCCTAAACATTTCAGTTGCAGCTTATGCAGTTAGTGAGGTTGGCATTTAGGCTAGTATAAGGCTGTAAAGTTCGGGTCAGGAGACCCGCGGATAGTCCGTGCATCATGGTCAGGGCTCGGACCGTGACACGCTAATACTGTATATGAAAGTAGCCTGAGGCTCATGAGCACTGTTCATTGATGGTCTAAGGCCGTGAGTCTTAAGATCACTGATAGAGGGCAGTGCATAGGTAAGGGTATGTGCACACAACATTTTTTAAACTCTGACAGACCCCCCCATTACCCATCCCCCCCAACCGAGTTTTTCAAGCATAAGACGACTCGGGAAACTATGGTGTTTTTTTCCTGAAGTGCCCTTTGTGTCATTTTTTCCGTTCTTTCCTGAGCATTTTTCCAATACTTTGGCCACCAGCATTTTTTTAGAGGACTTTCCCTTTTTTTATGGTACTTCTAATAAGGTAATCTTTGAAAATTCTTGGAGAACAGGAGAAGTACCAGATGACTGGAGAAGAGCAAATGTTGTTCCTATCTTCAAAAAGGGGAAGAAGGTGGACCCAGGGAACTATAGGCCTGTGAGTCTGACATCTATACCAGGAAAGATCTTTGAACAAATTATTAAACAACATGTATGTAAGTACCTGCATAAGAATGAAGTGCTTAACCAGAGTCAGCATGGGTTTGTAACTAACAAGTCATGTCAGACTAATTTAATTTCCTTCTATGACAGAATCACTGACTGGGTGGATCAGGGAAATGCTGTAGATATATTATATCTTGACTTCAGCAAAGCATTTGACAAAGTATCTCACACAATCCTTATTGAAAAAATGACTAAGTATGGAATGGACAAGGCAACTGTTAGGTGGATTCATAACTGGCTTAGTGATAGGACCCAAAGAGTGGCAGTAAATGGCTGCACATCCAGTTGGAAGAATATGTCAAGTGGGGTACCACAGGGCTCTGTCTTGGGCCCTGCATTGTTCAACATCTTTATCAATGATTTAGATGAAGGAATTGAGGGTAAACTGATTAAATTTGCTGATGACACAAAGCTAGGAGGGATAGCTAATACTAGAGAAGAGAGAGAGAAGATTCAAAAAGATATAAATAAACTGGAGCAGTGGGAAGCAACTAACAGAATGGTTTTTAACAGGGAAAAATGCAAAGTACTACATCTGGGAAATAAAAATGAAAAAAGCGTATACAGAATGGGAGGAATAGGGCTAAGCAACAGCACATGTGAAAAAGACTTGGGTATACTAACAGATCACAGACTGAACATGAGTCAACAGTGTGATACAGCAGCAAAAAGGCAAATACAATTCTGGGATGTATTAACAGAAGCATACAGTCTAGATCACGTGAAGTCATTATTGCCCTCTACTCCTCTTTGGTCAGACCTCATCTGGAATACTGTGTCCAGTTTTGGGCACCACATTTTAAAAAAGACATCAACAAACTGGAGCAAGTTCAGAGAAGAGCAACCAGAATGGTGTCCTGTCTGCAAACCATGTCCTATGAGGAACGGTTACAGGATTTGGGAATGTTTAGCTTGCAAAAAAGAAGACTGAGAGGAGACTTAATAGCTGTCTACAAATATCTCAAGGGCTGTCACATTGTAGAAGGATCATCTTTATTCTCATTTGCACAAGGAAAGACTAGAAGCAATGGGATGAAACTGAATGGGAGGAGACACAGATTAGATATTAGAAAAAACTTTTTGACAGTTAGAGTGATCAATGAGTGGAACAGGCTGCCACGAGAGGTGGTGAGTTCTCATTCAATGGAAGTCTTCAAACAGAGGCTGGACAGACATCTGTCTGGGATGATTTAGTGAATCCTGCTTTGAGCAGGGGGTTGGACCAGATGGCCCAGGAGGTCCCTTCCAACTCTACCATTCTATGATTCTTTTTTTACTGCCGTTTTTCAGTCGATTTTTTTCACTCCATTAAATAGCAAATAAACCCATGGCAAAAATTATGGCAAAATGCTCCAAAAAACACATTTTGAACTGCAATAATGATGTTGCGCCAAACCAGCTAAAAGCCACACTGGAGATCCCAGAAGGTAAGAGATTATCGAGTTTCTTGTCCAGAGGCCAGAGACTACCAAACTAGCCAATGGGCCAGAGTCCCGTGAATCAATCTCTAGTGACTCAAATGAAAATTGGACATGTCGCTGTGATTTTTCAGTGGACAAATGGGCAGCAAAAAAAGCCAAGGACTTGTGAACAGATTCAGTCATCTCTATGAGGACTATAGGATCATCCACATGGATACCATTTGGTTTTGTAAGACCATACTCATATTTTGGCTTTGTCCCTGTTTGCTTTGTTGTGAGCTTCCATCTGTATCCCCAAATACCAAAATATAGATGTGCGTTCAATGGGTCCATTGACTTCGTTTAGGCAAATGGAAGCCAAAATATGACATTTTGGATCCCGTTCGACCTTCTTATAGGCTTTGTCCATCGTTGTAGCATAGATTTAGATGGAAGCCGCCAACAGGGTAAGAACAAGGACAAAGAAGTGATGACAACCAGACTTAGCGCCTTGGTGAACTGGCTCTTATTGTACCTCTCTACGCCTCCATATTCAGACAGAGACATGCGAAGGTTTATCCTTGTGTTCTGTCATATGTCACATGTATTAGATATCACATACACGAGGAGTAGCGTTGTAAGTGGCATGTCCCCTATGATCCAGCTTCTATGCCATGTGCTTGAGGTCAAATTGTCAGGTCCCTTTTTGGGCGCTGCTGCTTTCATTTTATCCAGATTAAATTAAAAATAATTCTAATCTTAAAATCTTATTCAACCTGCAAGCAGAAAACCTAAACCAACGCCCCATGAGTCATCTACGATGCAAAGACAGGTGCAGCAGCAATTTGGACAAGGCCTGTGCACGAAGTCAAGTACAAATGGATTTATGTATCTGATATCACTAATGTAAATACGCCGCTGCCACCGTCGCCCACTACTACTCCTCTCATCTCTCCGCAGTACCTAGCACAATAGTAAGCGGAGGCAAAACTAAGGTGCAGCATCAAATTATTACCCACAGTTATAAACATTACCTCTAGATGAATGATTCAGAGGTAATTTGTGAGTTAATTATTGTTCGGTGCGTTAATTACTGGTTAATTAACCTGTCTCTGGTTGGCGCTTATTGTATCATATTTTTGTGTAGGATTGTTTGGTGTGTAGAATGAACAATATGACTCTGTAAATGGCTTTTTCTTACATTATAATGGCTGCAAAAAAAGTGAAAACATTAATTACACGGCGTGTAAAGTGTCGGTGAATAGGAAGGAATGGAAACATCTATTTCATTCGGCTTTAATCATAGGTTGTCTTTATTGGAAGGGAAGGTCTGGTAAGATGAATTGTGGGAAGTTCACCCTGGGCTCTTATTGTCCAAAGAGAAGGATCTTAGCAACACAAGACTGACGCTTCTGTCATCTGTAATGTGTACTGATCCAGCAGAGCTGAGTTTGTCATGTAGTCGTTGTATTACCTGCTGTTTTTAGGTGACCCTGGACATTTGGCTGTTCTCCAGGGGATTCTATTAGCATGATGTTATGGTTGCCCACCTTTGGGGGACTTTTTTTTTATATATACTTAAATGCATGTATATGGGACTGAAAATAATTTTTGCAAATGGGTTTCATCAAAATTTTTGCACCATTTTTCTCCTACAGCTTCTATTGCAGGCTACAGAATGAGAATCCATCAGTGAACTCGTTCTGAGGCCGGTTTCACACGTTAGTGTCTCTGGTACGTGTAGTGACAGTTTTCTCACGTAGCGGAGACACTGACACACGTAGACCCATTCAAATGAATGGGTCTATGCACGTGTCAGCGTGTTTTCACGGACCGTGTGTCCGTGTGCAAAACACGCTGACATGTCCGTTTTTTACTTGCAGCACGGTCCGCAAAACATGCACACGGAGGACAGTGCACACTGTCCTCCATGTGCACGGAGGCCGCCGGGGAAGGAGCAGCTACTGTAAGCGCTGTTCCCCGGCGACTGGTGCTGAAGCCGGCTGTCATTCTCCCTGCTCTGCCTGCGAGCAGAGGAGAACGATGAGCTGTATATTAAAGTCCGAACGACAGCAGGTGGGTGCTTTTGGGACTGTTACCCCCATCATCCGACACCTGCTGTCGTTCGGACTTTAATATACTGCTCATCGTTCTCCTCTGCTCGCAGGCATAGCAGGAGAGAATGACAGCCGGCTTCAGCACCAACCGCTTCTTCACCGGCGGCCGTCCGTGTGGTCCTGATGCGGCACACGGGTGGCACACGTGTGCCGCACGTAGGACACATGGACACTGATATCTCCGGTACCGTTTTTTCCGATATTGGAAATATCAGGACGTCTGAAACCAGCCTGATGGAAGTTTATAACTCTTTAATCTGTCTGTTTCTGAGCTAGTCTCAGCTGATTTATGACCATAGACAATGTCTAAGTTGAACCTGCAGTGAAACAAAATGCCTGTAAAAGCCAAAAGGTGCAAACTTTTTAATGAAACCCAATTGCAAAAATGAATGTTAGCCCCAAATACATGTAATTGAAGTAAACCTGTCACCAGTTATTGAGTCTCTCAACAAATGCCACCTCCTTTATCTGCTCCTGTACGGCTTTCTACCAACGTGTATAATGTCTCCTGACATCTCCTGTATACCCCAAAAATAACATGTGAAATGCTCCTGAGCTGTATTTAAATGAGGATGGTCTTGTCAGATGGGCGTCATCGCTGCGGCATCACTCCTCTCTGCCCCCAATCGCCATCCTCCAGCTCGAATTGATGTGGTTCAGGTATCCCGCGTCATCCCATAGCCCTTCCGCCTGCGCAGTAGCATAGCAGGCCCAAGCAGGCGTATTTTCTCCGGAGCCTGAATAACATCGTTTTGCGCATGCGCAGGGACATTGTTTGCAGAGCAAAGTGCACCTGCGTGGGCCGGCTATGCTACTGCGCAGGTGCGAGATTTCATTGTGCTATTAGTGACAAGCCTGCCATTTGTCAGTGAGTGGAACTTTTTCTTAACCCGGTGTAAATGCTGCTGTCCTCCTGGATCTGACAATGTTTTTTCTTCGCTCCTTCTTCCCTGTGTATAAAGCTAGTCTATTTAGACAAGGGGGTGTGGTCCACAATTCTGCTATATGAGAAGAGGACCATACCCAGTTGGCTAAAAAAAAACTATATATTAGAGATGAGCAAATCGATTGACAGGACCCTGGTGCCGCATCCACGTCAGTAGTCCATGGCCTCTGGATGGAAGCCCTGTGAACTTCCTCCAACCTGCCAGACTCCCCAGCTCCTCTTCTGATTTGTAGGCCCGCAGCAACGTCCTCATGCGGCATGATGCACGCATATGTGGCGTCGCACCAGGTCAGCTAATATAAACACAAACAAAATCCCGACAGGTGGTTCTCAGGGCTCACGTCCAACGGCCAAAGGTTCCTAACATGGCCGACGGACTGGGTCATGGGAAAAATATCACATCAACTCCATCTACTAGCCTAACATATGGGCAGACTTAGCAGAAAAAAACAAACCTCTCTTTGTTGACGATTGCAACCAATCAGAACTCATGTTTAATTTTGTAAACAGCTCTGGTAAAATGAAAACTGCACTGTCATTGGTTGCTATGGACAACAAAGAGTGTTTACTTTTAGACAGGTCGGATAAATGCGCACCATATATAACAAATGACTGGTGGAGTCCTGGGTTACCTGGGTTTTAAAATAATGGATTTTAATGGTCACCTGGGGCTGTGCACAGAATATACTAATGCGTCAGGGAATTGTTAGTGGTTTTCAGAGTTGGCACAATTGGTATGAGATATATACTGCATGGATATGCATCATGTAATAAGAAAATAGGGAATTCTCCTGGTTAATAAATAATTTTGAGCAGGTCCTTAGGCTAAGCAAGTAGAGAATTTATCATTGTAATGATGATGGGCGATGCTCAGAGACATAAGCCATATGGGCATCACTGTACGTCAGCCATAGAGTCTGCATGTTAGGAGCAGGCTCAGGAGCTAAGCCCTCGCCATATGCGACAGATCCTGGAATAAACTGATTTTTGTTGTCTAACCATTTTGATGCCGAGGTCAATGAAACCTCAGAGGTCCATCAAACCCGGTCCGAGTACGAACCACAAGGAATAGACTGGCAGCGGGTGTCCCAAAGTGAACTTGAGAGCCCCATACACACATGGATAAAACTGATAATTCCCTTCTGTTAAAGTAAGAAAAACCCACAACGGTCATTGAAATAACTTGAAATTGACAAAAGTAATTTTCACTTTAAATATACTGAATATCAACTAATGAAAATTTTGGTGAATATTTTATTGCACAGCCTTTTGAGGCAGTCACTGCAAACAAACAATTTCCGTAACCCTCAATGAGATTTCTGTGCTTGTCTACAGATATTTTGTCCTACTCCTCGTGAGCAAACTGCTCCTTGTGTCTCAGGTGTGAAGGCACCTTCTCCAGACTGCAGGTTTCAGCTCCTTCCACAGATGTTCAATAGAATTTAGATCAGGGCTCCTAGAAGCCTCTGCTGAATAGTCCAATGCTTTGCTCTCAGCCATTCTTGGATGTTTTTAGCTGCGTGTATTGAGCCATTATCCTGTTGGTGGATAATTAATATACGACTCACACCAAGCTTTCTGACACTGGGCAGCGCATTTGGCGACAGAATGCCTTGATAGCCTTGAGATTTAATTGTACCGTGCATAGATTTAAGACACAGATGCGGCAAACCAGTTCCAAATTATAACCGAGCCTCCGACATGTTTCACAGTAGATTCAATGTTCTTCTTTTCCTATGCTTCATTTTTGCATCAGTGAACAAAGAGCTGATGTGACTTGCCAAAATGTCCAGTTTTGTCTCATCTGTCCAAAGGGAATCCTCCCAGAAACTTTGTGGCTTGTGAATATATATTTTGGCAAATTCCAGTTTTGTTTTTTATGATTTGCTTTCAACAGTGGTCTCCTCCTTGGTCATCTTCCATGAAGTCCACTTTGGAAAACACAGCAATGGATGGTGCGATCTGACACTGATGTGCCTTGACCTTGCAGTTCACCTCTAATCTCTTTGGAAGTTCTTCTGGGCTCTTTGGTTACCATTCGTATTATTTGTCTTTTCAATTTGTCATCAGTTTTCCTCTGGTGGCCAAGTCCAGGAAGGTTGACTTCAGTCCCATAAACCTTGAACTTCTGAATAATATGTGCAATTGTAGTAACAGGAACATAAAGCTTTTTGGAGATGGTCTTATAACACATTTGCCTATAGTTTTCTTTCTAATCTCCTGAAACATCTCTCTCCTTAGGTTTCTTATGGTGTGTACCACTGAACATTGACCTGATACCAAACAGCACAGTGACTACTTTTCACCCATCAAATAGGCAGACTGACTGTTTACAAGTTTTTAGACACCTGTGATCAGGCTCGGACTGGCCCACCGGAGAATCTATCGCTAATATAATTATAATAGTATAACATTATTTAACCCATATGATAATTATTGTAAAGCAAAAGAAAACTCCAGAATTGCTGTTTTTTCTTTACCACACATTCCCCAAAAATGATCAAAACATCATATGACCCCAAAATGTTACAAATAAAACTCTTCATGCAAAAATCAAACATTCACACAGCCCCACCAATGAAAAGTTAAAAAACGTACTGGTCTAGGAATATGGCGGCGAAAACAAAATTTTATTTTTAAATTCAGTCCAGAATTTTTAACCGTTTAGCTAAAATATGTATATATTCAATACAATGACTTGTCCCTAAAAAAAATCCCTAAAAATTGTTTTTGGGGATGCAAAAATAAAAAAAATTATAGCTGTTTGGAAAAGTGGAGGAAAAAAACAAAAGTAAAAAAAAATCCCTAAAATTGGCTATGGCAGGAAGGAGTTAATCAGTGTTAGGTTATTAGTCATCAGATACGGATTCTACTTACTGTGGAAAACAATGACTTAAATAACCAGAATACACTTGACCCACAGATTGAACCGGTGAACGAAATGTCTCTTGAGCCACTAAACATAAACATGAAGCCTTTGGAGAAAATGTCCTAAGAGACAAAGATAACTAAAGGCCTGCTCTAAAGAGACATTGCTCAGAGCGGTCCAAATAGGGGTCTGAATGCAGGTTCTGTACCGATCATCTCCATTGAGCGAGGAGCCGGGCAGTGATTTTTCTGCTTACGAGCTGGCATGGAACCAGCCAGTGATTTCACTCTGGCGCAGCAATAATAAGTTCCTGCTCATTAGCAGATGGGTATTCAGGCAGCGCAGAGGCCAACATGTTAATCCCTCAGCTGTCTAAAATCTTAGCAACAACCAGCAGCAATGTGTACAAGCAATCTGACAAGAGAACGACATCACTATTAAATGTTCTGGGCGAACAACATAAGAGAAAGAAGTAAACGGAACCAAAATAAAATGAGCATAAAATAAAAAAGGAAAAATGAATGAAACATCCTAAACAACAAAATCATGGCTAAGCCGCAAGAGGTTGAAACGCGTCGGTTGTTATTGGGACCCCATCCTTCCTTTCCTTTGTTCATTTGTATTTTTGATACATACATTTTAATATGTCTTGGATAAAATAATTGATTTTATTGGATTACACGCTGGAGATATTTTTCCTCTTCCATTTTCCAAAAATTACCGCCTTTTTTCTGCAGCTAGGAGAATTGTTTTTCACATGAAAAAGTTATGATTTGTTGTCACCAAGCCATTTAAAAAAACTAGCCCTATTTTGAGAGCTGTTTTTTGGAGGGTACAAAAATATGAGAGCATGTTTCCCAACATTAGTAGTACTGTACCATCTAACACTATAAAGTAAAGTGGGCAGGCAGGAGATGTGTGACTGAGCAGTGGCTGCAGCAGGAACAGCATGGTAAAAAATTGGGATAGGGTAGGTAAGGTGATTTTTGGCAGTTTAAGACCAGCAACTATAGGCTCAGCAGAAGATCGTCTACCCCAAAAATCTATTAACAATTTTGGAAAAAATGTAAAATTTTGATAAAGAAAATTGCATTTGTAGAAGACAAGTCAAGTTTAGTTTGATGATTTTAAACAGCGTAGTTCTTTCTGACCTGTTCAGCACGGGTTTCACATGCGGGATAGTGTTGACTCTGAAGGGAGTGAATACTGTTCCCCTGATCATATATGTGGTCAGCAACTGTCCACTTTGCGAAAGCTTCAACAATTAGGGAGCACAAATTCTCCTGGTAATACGCAAATTAATTCCCCACCCCCAAAATGTATTACCAATTTTAGGCATGGAAGTCAAAGAATTTTGGTTTGATGATTTTCAACAAAAATTGTGTTGTCCATCTCCTCCGGCATCATGTCTTCTGAGATCAGAGGCTGACTGTTCATGTCATCCAAAATATCAACTGGAAGATTTTCTGGTGTGGTATGTTAATTGGATTCAGGGTGCAGTGGGTTAGGGGACTTCTGGGCAGAATCGAAACAGTTATCATTGACAGATTGGAAATTACGCCATATACAACATTATCTGTTAGGGTGCTGGAAAAGGCGGACCAAGCAGAACACTGACTCCAGCTGATGGTGTCACTGTCAGAGGCGAACATCATTCTAATATGATTGATATGAGGGATGGGACATTAACCTCGTTACACCTTCTGCCTTTTCCTCGCTATTGCACATGTCAGAGGCAAAATAGACCAAAAATGACTTGCGTTTGACACTTTTACTGCCAGCATGTTGCTGCAGCACGTCCCAATAGCAAGCACCTGCAACTTGATACTGTGATCAGGTAGTGTGTGTACTAGTCTAATATTAGACAATTGAAGCATGAAGCGGCTCAAAAAATTGTTTAAACAATGAGCACACAATAGTAGGTCAACACTTGTGTTTAAGTTTCAGGATTACGGAGATTTAGGTTTAAAAAAAAAGTGGAGCATCTCAAAACAGAGATTGCACTTTGATTTACAAACAGAAACAAGTCTTGAATTCAGAATTTTGATTTAGTTGCAAAATCTGCAATGAGTGGTTTAATACTAACTTTGCTCGCTTGCACTGTGTGAAAGCAAAAAATAAAAAAAGAAGATATTAGGGTGCTGTTGCTGCTGTGCATCACAATCACATCCTGAGACTATCACTCACATTTTCAATTTGGTACATTAGCACTGAAGTAGGACACCACAATCACACTGGGACTTTTTCTATCTCTTTGCTGTGTGCTCTGAGCGCTCCTGTCGCTACAGAGTCCAGTCATAAAATGGCTCTTCAAGGTTGGCCCCTATGTTTTTTTACTGCCTGTAATAGCCCTTCAGCTACACCATATGATCAGATTGCTGCGGGGGAATTATGGGGAATCCCACGCTGCTGCGCCATATGCCATTATCTGCTCACTGAGTGTGCAGCATGTGTAAAATGGCTTTGGGTATTTTTCCTTATTCTTTCTGCTGATCTTTGCTAATCTTATCGTAGATTATTTGAATTCGAGTGGAACTGGATTTCAGAAAATTCAACTCAATTTCAATCCTCTGCAGATCGATCCGCTATTTTCTAATGAATCCCACTATTGCTAGACACTTAGAAAGTACACCAGCGCCAAGGTGACCTGAAAAGAATGGACCCTAAGCTCTAATCACTCACCACTCTGTGCTATTTTATTGCATTGTGCATTGGGGGTCTTGTCAGCCCCCTGGGTCCTACACCCTTATCCACCCATCTTTTCCAGATAGGTTTTAATTAGAACTAGGCTGGATCATATTGCTTTCCCCTAGTTTATTTGACACCTTGCTGAGCACATAGCGAGGTGAGTCATTAGAGTTTAGTTTCAATCTACTAGAGGTCACCTTGTCGCTGGCCACTGATTTTTCTCATACACAAAAAATAGACCGATTTTTATCAGTGCTTTGGATCCGTTTTTCATCATTGTTCGGTTATGGATTTTAGGACTAATAAACCTGCATTGATGAGCTTGATCCATGACTTTGATAAAAATTGGACTTGTCTTTGATTTTGTTTTGTGGACCACTCGTTCCGCATCGGAACAGCTACATACACTGTAATGGATATGGATTTCTATCTGTGAAAAACATGGATAGAACATGTCCATAAAAAAATCATCTGAGTGACTATTTTTTTTGTAGCATTAGTGGAATTCATATATTCATTGACTGCAGTGCGCTACGCATAGTGAATACATATATGTTTGTATATTGGCCACAGTGTATATGTACCCAAAATAGTGTCACTTATAGATGAGTGAATCTCTCGAAATTCAATTTGAGAAGATTTGCTTGAGGCCACTGACAGTATCCATTCAGTCCTAATGAAATCAGTTAAAATCATAGTGCCCTGATTGACATGAAAAATCGTTTATTGTACTCTGGAGGTTTATTTTTCCAGCCTCCCATAGCATGATAATCAGAAAGGAAAGAAAGGGTTAAAAAAAGATAAAATACATTTTACTCAACTGTCTTCAGTCCTTACCTCTCTTAATGACATAGCTGTAGCTTTGAGGTCCTCCATGCCGGTCTTTGGTTCTTCGAGCACTTAAGCCAAAGATTGGCCTCACAAGGTCATATCGAGGGCAATACACGTCATGATTCTGAGTCCAGTGACTGTGTGAGGCTAATCACAGGTCTGTGCACTGGAAAGGAGCATTGGAAAAGCTGAAGATCATCACGAAGGACCGGGCAATTGTGGTGGCAGCATAAGGAGAGGTGAGGGCTAAGGACAGGTGAGTAATGTATTATTTTAACCTCTTCCCAGCACTTAAAAACTGGCAGCCAGCTTACTGTCAATTTGCCAGATTTGTACAAATTGAATCCCAAAAATTTATTCGTATTCGTCAGAATACAAAATTTTTCAAAAATTCTTAACAAATGAGGTTCTTATGCATAATTTTGTCATCTCTAGTGCTAGAATCTATCCTTGTCTGGCTAGAAAACTCTTACTGTTGCTCTTATTCATTATTATTTTGATTACTGCAACTCACTGCTAATTAGTCTCACTCTCACTAAACCCTGCCCTCTCCAGTTTATGCAGAATGCAGTAGCCAGGATCATATTTTAGTCCAGCTGTTAAACTAATGCTTCCACCCTGTGCCAGTCATTGCACTGGTTGCCCATCTGGTACAGAGTACTACGTCACAGTCACCCATAAAACTCGTCACAGCTCTGAACCACCCCAAAATCTCTTCATCTTTGTCTACCAAGTTATTCATCTCTCCATTTTGCTAATGATCTAAGACTAACACCTACCCTAATCCGATCCTCCCACTCCCGTTTTCCAAGACTTTTCTCATACTGCACCTGTTCTCTTTAATGCACCACCCCAGACAATCAAGTTAACTCTCAGTGTCCACAATTTTGAGAGAGCCCTAAAAACACATCTTTTTAAGGTGGTAGATCTATTCCATCACCTTACTAATCTAACTACTCTCACTTTCCCCAGAATCTGTTCCCTTCCTTCATTTGTTCCCAAACATTCCTTAGACACATATCATGCACTTTGTATCTGGACATATACAGATACTGGCTTGTGACCGGTTCATGCAGCTTTACATATATAACCTTATTCATTATAATGATAGAACCATACAATACAGGCACTTTTTACCACTGGTGTCACCCCTGTTTAGTCATAGATTGAGAGCTCTTGTGAGCAGGACCCTCACTCCTCTTGGTTGATACGCTGAATTATAAGTTGCTTTGTCATGTCTGATATTGTTTGCACTTGTTACCTCTGTATTATAAAGTGATATGGAATATGCACAGTTGTAGTCCCTAGGGTTGTTGTATTTTTGTTGTAATTTTCTAGCGTGTTAATGGAATTAGAAAACTTATGATCAAATAATTGAAAGTGATAATAGAGCAGTGTGCACCATTATGATCAGCTTATCATAGTAAGACCTTTGGAAGAAGAAAAGAGTTGAACTTGGACAATCACTTTTAAGACAAGTAAAATAAAATACTGGAATAAAATCCCAAACAGAAATTTTTATACAAAAAAATTACAATTATAAATTAATATGAAAATTAATTTTTGAACCTAAACTCCAAAAACCAACAACTTTACCAATACTTTTATTGTCATTTCCATAGATATATAGAGAAAACGTAGCAAACTGTAACTCATATAACCCAGTGACAACATTCTCTTTATCACATTATGAAGACAAGGGGAAAGTTGCTATTTTTATTTTACCTCTGATCATCTCCGCCGGTGTCAGCAAAGGAGCTGGATTTCTCAAAGGGAATTTATTTCCAGCGTGCGGCTTCATTGCCCTTAGTATTAGTTGTTATTACATAGTAGTACAAGAGACAGAGCCAAATATAGGCTTCTTTCTTTGGTGACTCACTCTCCGGTGTATCATTAGTTACTTAAAGGAAGGCTGCAGTTCCACTTTTCATGTGTCACATTAAACATGTGGAGAGAGCCAGGAAAATGTTAACAGTGGTGGTGAATGACATGTAAACTTCAGTGCAAGGGTGTGTACAGAGATATTAGTGAAAGTCATGTTAGCAGTAGGCATTTTTAGACAGAATATGAACTAAACACAACAATATAAGGCAGTGAATACTTTGTATCTTCTGTAGATCAATAAAATTGAGTGCAATAATTTATTTTCTGTTATCAGCCATTTCAGTTTAGGCAATTAACTTAGACTAGGGTTTCTCTGCTTCACCAGTCAAAATAATTCTGAAGACCCACCGGACGTGATATTTATTTTCTGTGCTTGCTGCTTTCTAGCTCAGTTCTATTAGGACAGAGCTGTGGTCTGTGACTACAGCTTAGCTCCAGCGCTTACAGGAGGCCTGAGGTCGTCTGAGACACGCCCCCTGCCTTATCATTGGTTCAAGCTCCTGCTATCTTCCTCTTCCCTGCTGCTCTGCCTCTGTAGATTGTCTCCGGTGTATAAGCACAAGCCCCTCAAAGGCTCACCATGAGGTCAAATGCATGCAAAGCCGATATCTATGCAAGGGCGGAAGAATTATTCTAAAGTACAGATTACTAAAAAATCAGTGAGAAAAATAAAAATATCAGTTAATGGCCTCACATATATTGATGAAAATGAACCTTTAGGCTAGCAAACACATTAAATAGCTGTTGACCGACATTCACCTCTCCCGATGCCCCCATGTACAGGAATGCATGGCTCGGCAAAATTCTCCTGTGTTCTCTGTGAGAGAGTATATCTCTAGTAGAGTCTTAGCCATCCGTTAAAAAAATTATTCCAATGGTTGGATCCTTGTTGTGAATACTTTGGAGGCGACTTCTGAGCTGGGGCTCCCTCCGGTGGTTGCTGAGGGTAATGAACTAATTACTGAATGGCCTTCAGCTGGCTCTAAATGGTATGATATAAGTGACCTGAGTTCCCATCAGCCTTGCCGGTAATCAATTGTTCCTCCTGGTCTTGCTTGGAGCACAGCTTGCTTTCCTGCTCTCATTCAGATAAGTGTTTTGGTTTTTTTTTCCTCTGTTGGATTTTCACTGCTGGTTTGCTGCTTGCAGTGGGCTACAGCCTGGTCCCCTTTTGGGGTCTGGCGCTGCAATTGTGCTCATTTTGTGATTGCACTTTTGCTTTGTTCCTTTGTCACTTTTTATTTGCTGAGTTGTTGTGTGTTACACCAGAGATCTGATTTAGGTGGTAGAGATCGTGTGATCTCAGGTTTTTTGTTAATCAGAAGTGTTGGTATTTTTGTTGGGTTGCAGTCAGAATTCTTTCCTATACTTTTCTATCTAGACAGATTGGGCCCCAGCGAAGGAATATAGTTCCGAAACGCGCGTCGGGGCGCGTTTTTCCAGACCATCTGCTTTACCTACAGGCTCCCAGGTAGTGTTTTTGTCCATTTAGGTCACTTCTGAGCATTTCTTTTGGTCTCACAGCACTCGTGGTTGTATTAATGTTATTGATTCACGGTGTTTTATGTCTATAGCAGTTGATGCACATGTTATGTTAACACATTATGTGAATTTATTTTACACTGGTGATTTACTATAGCATGGTTTTTGAATTTAATAGTATTAACACTTTTTGTGCTTAATTTGTGCTCAGTTTTCACATATATATTATATATATAAACAGCGATACACATATATATTATATTTTTACATTTTTTATATATAATTTTTTTATATATATATTTTCTCTGGGTCACATTATATATCACATATCATTATTTGTGTATGCATTTTTATTCAAGATACTCCTGGTTTATTAATTTGAGCCTGCAATTATAAAGGTGCATTGCTAGATGTTTCTGGTTTTTTAATACTTAATTTTTTATTAGAAATTATATTGATATTTACATTTTGTACAGCATTGTTCAATAAAATTCATATATATTTTTTGCATATTGTCTTGCTGATTATTATATATATACATCCATTTTGTCATCAAGTCACTGGCTTGGTTCTTCCCTCTTTTTTCCACTTTCGGTGTGCAGTGTGTTTCTGATTCACCGGGTGGTCTGCCATCCTATTTTTTTCAGGATTTGTGGTATCACCTCTATTTTTTCTTAATACACTATATAGGACTGGTCCATATTTGAGTGATCTATTAGTCCCACATTTCTTGTTTTTACTCCGATATCATGAGATGCGTAGTCCTTGGCCGCAGCCAATGCTGTGCAGCTCTGCAACTGATCAAGTTTAGCACCGAAAAACAGCTGATAGGCGGGGGTGCAGGTGTTGCACTCCCCACCCATCTGATATTGATGACCTAAGTACACCATCAATATAAAAGTACTAGACAACCCCTTTAATTTGTACCAGAGTCCTGTAGTAAGGGGAAGCTACAATAAAAAGGGCTAGTAAGTTGGAGCAGAAACGATAAAGAGGGCCAGTAGGCGCTCCTAATATGTCTAATATACTCTGCGTGGAGCCATTCCTCTTGAAAATCTATACAAAAAAAAAATTCCAACTGGATGTGTAAATAGGGTGTGTCCCTACAAATAAAAGAAGGGTCCATGAGGACTGGGCTCCAGCACCAGTGAGAAAATGTTCAAGCATAACTTTTACCGTACAATTTAAAAATATGACAAAAAAAGATTAAGGATCCTTAAGCTTACGCGTTTTGGGTTAGCAACCCTTATTCATAGCTGTGTCCCTATAAAGTTTGACATCGTCAATACTGATTGCTAGACTTTGTAGGGACATGTCCTAGTAACGAGCGGTATGTTAACGCCTAATTGTCAACTGATTTATACATTTCCAAGAGGAAGAGCAGAGAAAAGGCCGCCATAGTTGACTGATCTGGAATTCTTAAAACGGGCAGGTAAGGAGAGATGCCTGGTTCACTTTCCATATGTTTGAGTGTGTAATATATCATCAAATATTACATGTGCTGTAAAGTTCTCATATTTACTACGGAATATACTATTGGAAAAATACAAAATGGAAATAACTGAAAAATATTGCTATATAATCTATTCTTTCTCCACAAACCCTGACGCACAGAGAAAATCTGGATTATATAACATGATGGAAAAGCTTCTGTCTAGGTGTTCCTGCATAAGAGTACATAAGGCGAGGACCACTGCTGCAAAGCCTGCAGCGAAACGTTAAAAGCCAGAGAGGAAACAATGTATTCTATCATGGGAACTAATGAAACTCATCTCCAGTCACTTAATTTAGCCTGGATGGAGCCACATGTTCTTCAGATCCCTGTGCTTTCTCAAGCGTTGGTGCTGCCGTTCGGATCACTTAACTCGAATTTTCTTTCTTCTTATTTTAGAAAACTCCCGGCCCAGGAACATATGATCCAACGAGACAGTTACCAAAACAGCCACCCACCGTTGCCAAAATGGGTCGTCTGCACGGCGTCTTCTTCCGTAATTCATTTGACTTTTAAACTGTGAATCATGGAACATAATTAGAGATCGGCTTCTTTCTAGTAAACGGATTTTGCTGCTAAAATGCTAATCTGCTTTGTATCTACCAGCCTATAGCTGGCAGCAGCACACGACTCGTCACTCCTGATGTATTTGGTCAGATAAATGTATTGTGGGTGCATTTGTGGACCTGTATTACGGACACAGCTCACGGCCTTCAGCAATGTTCACACGTTCAGTATTTGGTCAGTATTTTACATCAGTATTTGTAAGACAAAACCTGGAGAGGAACAATCAGAGGAAAAGTATAATAGAAACACGTCACCACTTCTGGATTTATCACCTACTCCTGGTTTTGGCTACAAATACTGATGTGAAATACTGACCAAATACTGAACGTGTGAACGTGGCCTTATACAGTCTCTTTCAGCTTCCACAAGAATCTTTCTGGAATCAAATCGACTCCAAAAACCTCATATTCTGTGCATATTTGTCTTGCAGATATTTATGTGATTTTCTGTGGAAGTTTTTTATTAGAATTTTAAATGTTGGGCTGGGGTTTGCTCTCTACCTCCATCAATATGCCATTAAGAAACTGCATGGGAGATGAGTAGATAGTGACAAAATCATCCACTTACTGCAGTTTTTGGGAGACCCTTATATTTTAAACATGCAGCTGAAATCCTTAATAGATGAGTATCCGAATAGCGTTGACATGTGAAAAACTATAGCTTGCATTTAGGCAGTAGAGGGTTAACGAGTCAATATCCTCCTGCCCTCCAGAGTCTGATGGAGGCACAGAATAGATCAATTTACAGCAGGTTGTTAATAGTGAGAAACAGGAGATTGCTTTCTATATTATACCAGGAGGCCCAGACAGATTGCAGCCACGCATGCACCCTTCATTACTGTGCTGATAGTTTACCGAAAGTGAAATACCAATTTGTTTAGTATACAAAAAAATATATACATTTTATTGGTGATCAATTTTATATGTTACGGAGTTCAAGAACTTATACTCGCCAATAAAGTAAAAGATAAAATTGTGGCTTCCTGCAGTCACCACTAGAGGGAGCCGAGATCAGCTTATTACTACTGCATACTAATCCGAGAGCAGCATGATGTAGGGGCTGAGACCCTAATTCCAGCATCTTGTCACTCACTGGTCTGCATATTGTCATTTTGATACACCATTTTCTCTGCTGCAGATCTAGCAGAGCTTAGAATGCTGATCCCTGTATAACCCCCACCCACACCACGGATTGGCGGCTTTTACATACATTCCTAGACATATGACAAGTAATAAAACCTTCACAAGTGTTTGTTTGTTTTTACTTTTCAACTGGAACCAGAAATTGCTACATAATGTATGAGCAGGAAGCGTTTGCACAAGATAAGACTGTCGTTTGTTGGTTTGTCCATGGTTGCCATTACTACTAACTACGGTTTGTCATTACTATTGTAAACTTTATAAAGCCTTATCTCCTAATGACTGTGGTCAATGCTATGTGCCACAGTCTAACCACCTAGTAACTAGACATGACACAAATGTCCGCCGCTATCTGCTCTCAGTTAGAAGGAGGTTTTTACTATGTAACATGAAAACAGCATAATGTAGGGACAGAGACCCTGATTCCAGCAGTATGTCACTTACTGGACTGCTTGCTGTCATTTTGATACAATCCTTGTTTTCTCTGCTGCTTGTCTCTGCCCCTACATTATGCTTCTCTCAAACCTAGTGCCAGGTTCCCTTTAAGTAATAATATTGAAAAATTGTAGTGACATGACGATGTTTCATTCATTGCTTTTCGGCTGTGTTTATTTTTTATTACGTCTATCCTAATGATTACGAGGCAGTGATATTCTTTCTGTAATTTATGAGTGAGCACTATTCATATAATGTCATTTCATATATTTGTACCCTAAAGCTGAATATTAATAAAAGTTGGATTGAGAGGGGAAAAAAAAAAATATTGGACCAAAGTTGCACATGTTAAAGTCGACCATGTCTTAGTGAAAGGATGTCCTGTGCACAAAACCCTTTTATTAATGGGGAGTACGGACCTTTTAGCGAAATTTTGATTTTGGCTATGATTCTGCCATTTATCAATAAACAGGAGTTCTGCAAAAATATGGAGTCAGTGGGACTGATTTTCGTTAATGAGCAGTTATATAACTGGGAGGTCTTTATTGGTGACGCCGCTCCTTTAAAATACAATATCGCTGTAGAATGCTTACGCTCTTGTTTTACCTGGTTACCACAGCAACCACCGCCTTGAGGGACAGCGGCTCTGGCAATGAGATACTTCATGTATTTTTATTTTAATTACTTTATACACAGTAGGATGGTAACGGAAATGAAATTATGCGCACAAGCAGCGAGAGGAAATTGATCTGTGCTAACCTTAGTTCTTATGGATTTGCTGGAGCCTTAAAATAGCACAATTACCGAATTTTATCTTTATTTTTCTTCCAAACTTCGGCTGTGAAGATAAACGGGTCATTGCTATCAGACTCAGCTGATACCCCATATACTGAGAGCAATGCTACAAAAACAAGACCCCTTAAAATATTGTTTTACCGTTGCCCTGATAAGAAAGTACAGACAGAATGGCTGCACCCAGGGAAAGCATTAATGCCCCTGCGATTCACACATGTGCCAGTAGTGAAGGCATACAGGACACATCGGCTGGCCCAAGTGCTAATCCAATGTTGGTGGCTACCTATTAAAGGAGGATTGTGCACAGTAACCTACAGACAGTGTCAGGTCGGCGCCGTTATACTGATTACAATGATACCTGGTGATGAAATCCGTCTTGTGGTTGTTGTTTAAATATTTATTTTCAGTTTTGAGTTAATGATAAGCTCGTGCTCTGGGGCGGGGCTTTATGTGGTGCTCTGCTTAGCTATTCATCTGTATGGGTTTATGACAGGTCACTGATCCCTCAGGTAACTGCCCCCTATTTTACACAATGAATATAATATGTATTGAAAAAAAATCACATTCGGCAAGCGGCGTCGGCGGCAAGACCTGTAGCATGATCGCACATATAATATTCATTTAATTATTTTATATGCTGATACTAAATTTATTCCGAAAAAAAATATTCTCTCTCAAAATGGTACCGGCCGCGCCTGCACCATCTTGGTGGAGACAATTTTTTCTCTAGCAAGATGGTGCCTGCGCAGTAGCATCTATCGGATCGCTGATACATGCCACTGCGCAGGCGCCGCCGGTGCCATCTTGGTGGAGACAATTTTTTTCTCCTCTAGTAAGATGGTGCCTGCTCAGTAGCATCTATCAGATTGCCGATAGATGCTACTGCGCAGGCGCGGCCGGCGCCATTTTGAGAGAGAATTTTTTTTCTTAATAAATTTGTATCACCAATTAAAATAATTAAATGCATATTATACATGTGATCATGCTGCAGCACAGGCGCCGTCGACTCCTGCCTGCCGAAGGTCATTTTTTTTCCAATACATATTATATGCAGTTTGTAAAATATGTGCCAGGTCAGTGAGGGATCAGAGACCTGTCATAAGTCATACTGACGAATATGTAAGCAGAGCACCACATAAAGACGACCCCACCCACAGGCCGCCCCGGAGCGTGAGAATCTCTTTAACTGAAAATAAAGATTAAACAACAACCACAAGACGGATTTCATCACCAGGTATCATTGTAATCAGTATAACGGCGCCGACCTGACACTGTCTGTAGGTTACTGTGCACAATCCTTCTTTAACAGGTAGCCACCAATGTTAGATAACCATTTGGACCAGCCAGTGTGTCCTGTATGCCTTCACTGGCACATGTGTGTTAAACCCAGAGGCATTAATGCTTTCACCTGGTGCAGCCATTCTGTCTGTACTTCCTAATCAGGACAAGGTAGAACAATATTTTAAGTTTTTTTTTTTAGCATTCCTATCAGTATATGGGGTATACACGGTTTGTAGGTTACTCGGCACAATCATGCTGACAGGTTCCCTTTAATTACTCTGTGTGCACACTCGATGTCTGCTCTTCATCAGATAACATGCTTCATTTACCTGTTCCCAGTGGGTGGTGAAGGCAGTGATTCAGTGATCCCAGCCTTTAATCAGTATAAATCATAACTCTACTTATTGCAAGAGGTATAAAGCAATTACTTAACACTGTTAACACTTTACTGATACTTGTGGGAATTTGCGAGCAAACTCCTCAGCAGCACTTCCAGCACACAGAAACAATCTTTTTGTCTTCTTCACAGTGCAACATCCATGGTGCTGATTTCAGTCACTTCTCACAGTCACTTCCTCTGATAGCAGTACATATCATGACTTTATGCTCCACTATGCTATGTTTCATCTTTGTTCTACTAGAGGCTGTTTTCATCCAGTCAGCAGATACATTTTTTGCTCACAGTAAAACACCTGTATGCTTCCCTCTGTGGTGAAACCTTTCATCCACTTTCTGTAATGGTGGGGTAATCTCTTCCTCAGGGGACAGTGCAGGATGGCGCTCCTTGCATGCTCCTCTTTGACCCCGACCAGCCAATAGGTTGGCACACAATCGGCATGTACTACACACACCCCACTTCGTAGCTACCTATCATGCAAATATTTTCCCTGCTACAGCCTACAGCTCTCTGTACACATCCAGGGGCCATAGGCTGATATGCTTATGCTAACTTTACACTCCCAATGACTCAGGATTTCACACAGCATCTCAGTGTGTTAATTTTCTATACACTGCATCCATCTTGTCAAACATCCCTTCTGCTCAGTGTCATCCTGTCTGGGCATGTTAGGACCAGGACATGGCTCTCCTTCATAACGTATTGATGCACACAAGAGCAATCCCTTTCATCACACATACATCTCCATCTTGATCTGGATCACAAGTTCTTTTTCACAGTTGTAGCAGCATACATACCAGCACTTGGCATAGTATATACAGTGTATAACAAAAGTAAGTACACCCTTCACATTTTTGTAAATATTTTATTATATCTTTTCATTAGAAAACACTGAAGACCTGACATTTTGATACAACATAAAGTACTCAGTGTACAGCTTGCTTAACAGTGTAAATTTGGCGTGCCTCAACAAAAGTAAGTGAAAATTGACAGATTATGCCCAAAGTGTCAATATTTTGGTGTGACCACCATTATTTTCAAGCACTGCCTTAACTCTCTTGGACATGGAGTTCACGGTGGCCACTGGAATCTTCTTCCACTCCTTCATGATGGCATCACGGAGCTGGTGGATGTTGGAGACCTTGAGCTCCTACATCTTCCAATTGAGGATGCCCCACAGATGCTCAATAGGGTTTAGGTCTGGAGACATGCTTGGCCAGTCCAGCACCTTTACCCTAAGTTTCTTTAGCAAGGTGGTGGTCGTCTTGGAGGTGTGTTTGGAATCGTTACCATGTTGGAATACTACCCGGCTGCCCAGTCTCCGAAGGGAGGTGGTCATGCTCTGATTTAGTATGTACAGTACATTTTGGCATTCATGGTTTCTTCAATGAACTGTAGCTCCCCACAGCCGAGAGCACTCATGCAGCCCCAAACCTTAACACTCCCACCACCATGCTTGACTGTAGGCAAGACACACTTGTCTTTGTACTCCTCATCTAGTTGCCACCACACAAGCTTGACACCAGAAAAAAATCTGTTCAGCACTTGCGTCCGTTGAGTGATTCACTTTAGTAGCAAGTTGAATTAGCTTACCATGAGTATGAGCGCGAGCTAACGTTCCATCATCTCCTTGGTAACCTCCGGTAGAAAAAGCAAGCATTGAAACTGTGGGCGAGTACACCGAAAGTGACGCGTGTGTGTCAGCAATGGTCACATGCGCTCTAGCAACCAGAAGTTGAGCCTAATCCTGGCCATGTGTTCCATTTACCGTAAGTGAGGTACCGTATATGCTTCTTCTGAAGGTGCGCTCTTTTAAAATGGAAGCAGCTCAGTGCAGCATCCCCAGCAGCCCTGCATACATACGCCCTGGTGCGGCTCCCCTGATGAGTCTTAACTGACAAAACGCATCGGGAGGGAGGCTATGGCTAGGATGTCCATCAGCTGGTGAATGGGGAACAGTGTGGTAATGTTAATTATCCCCTATACCCGGTGAGAGCATTCCATTCATTACTATTTTGACTTTGGTATATATGGGTCACTATATGTAATATATATGCATTTTCTATTTGCTGCAATTACCTATATATGAAAGGGATACCAGTTGAGCTATTCTCTGGATACACGTGTTTGGTGCAAATGTGGTCTCTGGTGATGTGAGGAATATAGCACCTGAATGTGCGGTTGTCCCTCATTGCATTCCTAGGCTGGGCCTGCATGGATGTTATCCAGTATCATTTATGTGAGCATTGAGAGTAGGTCCGCTAGTTTCAATAGTAGAACCACTGTTAAGCACCAATCCAAAACCTGTGTGCATAAGGGTAAGATCATTTCAATATATGGACCGAATGGGCATCTATTCAAAAGGCTGTGCTGTAATTAAAACAAGAGTTTAAGCTTTTCTCTGAAAGCAAACCCACACTTTGATTTGGATTATAAAGTTGTGTCCATCTTTTGCACAATAATCACTGGCACTTTAGCACTTTTTTATTAGGTTATTTGATAACCTTTTTTATTGCATAACTAAATAAAAGTTATATTTTACCTCTCTGCTTATTCCTTAATATATTTGGGGTATACGTCCTAGATAAACTAATAACTGTAGGTAATCTCCCTGGACGTGGACAGCAGAGAAAAATTGATGAAAGGTTGCAACGCAAGATAGTCCGGATGGAGGACAAGCAGCCCCAATCCGAATTTCTTAAGAAATGTAAGCAGTCCTGCAGGCTCAGGGTGCATCAGTTTCCGAATGAACTATCTGTTGACATTTGAATGGCAGGAGACCCAGGAGGACTGTACTGCTGACACAGAGACATAAAAAGCTAGACTGCAGTTTGCCAAAATGTACTGTAGGTGAGTAAGCCAAAATCCTTCTGGGAAAGCATCTTGAGGACAGATGAGCCCAAGATAGAGCTTTTTGGTAAAGCACATCATTCTACTGTTTACTGAAAACGGAATGAGGCCTACAAAGAAAAGAACACAGTACCTACAGTCATGTATGGTGGAGGTTTAAAGATGTTTTGGGGTTATTCTGCTGCCTCTGGCACTGGGTGCCTTAACTGTGTGCAAGGCATCATGAAATCTGAAGATTACCAAAGGATTTTGGGTCGCAATGTAGTACCCAGTGTCAGAAAGCTGAGTTTGCGTCCTATGTCTTGGTCTATGGGTCTTCCAGCAGACAATGACCCCAAGCATACTTCAAACAGCATCCAAAATAGATGGAAACAATGCGCTTGAGAATTCTGAAGTCACAGCAATGAGCCTGGATCTAAATCCCATTGGACACCGGTGCAGAGATCTTAAAATTGCTGTTGGGAGAAGGCGCCTTCAAATATGAGAGACGTGGAACAGTTTGAAAAAGAAGAGAGGTCCAAAGTTCCAGTTGTGAAGTGTAAGAAGCTTGTTGATGGTTATAGGAAGCGATTGATTGCAGTTATTTATTCCAAAGGGTGTGCAACCAAATATTAACAATTTTGTCTGGGCCATATTTAGAGTTTTGTGTGAAATTATGTCCAATTTGCATTTTTTTTCTGTTTTTTTTGTGTTGTTCCAATACGCACAAAGGAAATTAACATTTGTATGACAAAACATGTGTAATTGCAATAGTTTTCTGGGAGAAATACTTCATTTTCTGGGACAATTTTCTGTAATAACTTCATGTATATATGTACAGTATAGTTGAAACTAGAAGTTTACATACACTATGTAAAAAGACACATATCCATGTTTTTCTCAATATCTGACATCAAATCAGAATAAACCTTTCCTGTTTTAGGTCAATGGAGATTACCATAATTATTAATAAATGCCAGAATAATGAGAGAGAGAATGTTTTTAAGTCATGTTTTTTTAAGATATTTTATTAAGCAGAAGATGGTGAATCAATTTTCAACCCTCTTACAAGTTGACTGGGCTACAGTCTTGATTTTTTAATCCCAGTGATGTACCTATACCATTATTTCTTTGTTCTTTGTTTCTTTTTTAAACTAAAATAAATAACTTTTAATAATAATTTATTGCAGCAGATACATTCTTCCTTACATTTCATATTTCAGAATCTCTCCCATTAGAGGAAGCAGAGGCTTCATGTCAATCATTGATTGAATAACAACAAATGCTTCTTGTTTCAAATGTAGTTTGGCAGCGGCGGTGTATAGCGTTGCAGAGCTAGTCTGAGTGTGTCCCCCTCCCCCTATACGGGAGAAAAGTGCAGAAGAAGGTTGTTGGATGTGAAAATAAAGACAGGCGGATGCTAAATTAAAATGGTACAAAACATTAAACTTTAATTTGCTCACAAATTTACTTTGCACGCGAATTTACTCACACAGAATAGCTTCAGTACTTCAGTGCATACTTGCCAACACTGCCAATATGTCTGGGAAGATTCCGGACTTAAAGAAGAGTTGGCAGATCTCCCAGACAGGTCCTGACTGTGTCCTCCATGAAAGCTATAGAGAACAGAGAGCCATCGGCCGTTACTCTGGTATGTTTTTCAGCCTGCAGCCTACTAGGTCTGAAACTTTGGAGGAAGTCAAGTAACATGATGATATCATTTCTTTGTGTTACCTGACCATATACTGCAGGGGTGAAGAAGAAGAGCAGTACTGGTTGTCATAGGAGAGGCTGAGGTGAGTTTAAATGTATTTATTTTTCTCGTTAGGCATAAAGAATAATGTTTCTCCTTGTGGAGAGTGACATTTCTGACATGCCAGTGTAAGGAGACTTACAGGCCATGCATTACTCCTCTTGGAAATTAAATATGAAAATTGTCTTTTCAATAAGGAAGAAGATTTGACCTCTAGTGCCAGCTATTGGAAATAGCAATCCTAAAAGTTAATATTGACCCTATTGAGTCTGGCAATATGACTTAGGATAAAAGCCAACTGAGAATCTCATTTTGTAGACACGTTTCGGGGTGTCGGCCCTCCTTGGTGCGAAGCATGAGATTTGATTTGGCTGTATGAGAGGCCTCTCGAGTCTAAGGGGTAACATTTCTGCCTGTGAAGAGTCATGCCTGACATGCCAGTGTACGGAGACTTAGAGGCCATGCAATGCTATTTCCAATAAGTTGCACTACATTTCAAATCCTGTTTCTCTCTGATGGGGCAATTTCCACATTTTATTAGGCATGAAAGAACTATTTGAGAGCAGATTTTCTCTTTGGAGCACAGAGTGGGTGTTATTACTGTGTTCGAGAACAGTGATGACACAATTACATTGTAGGAGCACTGAGGGTTGCTATTACTATTTTGTGGTACAATTATCTTATAGGGGTACAGAGGGAGACCATTACAGTGCGGGTGCACAGAGAGGCACCTCTGCAGTGTAGGGGTACTATTTCAATGTTGGGTCATAGACGTGACACTATTACTATTGGAGGCACAGAGTAGGCATTATTATAATGTGGGGCCACATAAAAAACACAATTAGTGTAGCAGAGCACAGAACAACACTATTTTGAGCACAGAGGGGGCACTATTACCATGTGGGGCAACCATATAGGGCCCTCAAAAGATATCCAAAGATACCGCCCATGTCCTTCACAAAGCCTTGACAACAACACAATGACAATGCTCTGCATCAGCTGAGAAGTGTATGATGGATGATGCCATCCAGGGATTGCCCCCAAAAAGTGTCAGGCCAAGTGTTCATCCTTACAATGCCAACCACACCATCCTGCATATGTTATCATGATTGATCCCTACATAATGACTTATAACTGGGCAGAATTCAGGAATGTCCATGTCGCGCCCATGTGTCGTTGTAGGTAACATTCTAATGAGGAATTCTATGAATTCTCTTTAAATTTAAGCTTGGCTTTCACATTTTATCATCATGTGATACTTGAGTTGTGTTCTTCAAGTCGTATGTTCTCCATTTGTGACTATATCATCCAGTTCCATGTAATAAGATGCTATCACTTCATAGGAAATATTTGACGTGAACTTGGAGTTAAACTTTGAGCTTTTTATTCAAATATAAAGCAAATACTCTCTGGTTGTTTAAGTCATGTAAATAGTTAAACCTTGGGCCGGAGATAATGTCTAGGGGAAATGAGGTGGAATAATATCTCCCACAGGATTGTCTTCCATTAGTTGTACACTAGGGACTAGGGTTGAGCATTTCGATATTGCAAATATCGGGTATCGGCCGATATTGGCTGTATCGGACTTCCGATTCCGAGTTCCGATATTTTCGTCATATCGGATACTGGAATTGGAATGTCACTGTCACTGTCAGTGTCCGTCGGTCGGGTCTGTCAGGAGTCAGCGGCACTTACCCGGCAGAAGATCCCCGGTGGTCACGGGCTGGACTGCTTGATGGCCGCCATCATCTTTCCCCGGCGGTCACATGCAGTTTCTCGCGATAACTGCAGTGACTGCTGGGTAATCCCGGCCGTAAAGCAGTCAGTCCGATGACGTCACCGCCGAGGAAGCAGGTAATCAGCTGTGCTGCGTCGGGATGTCAGGCTCTGCCTGGCATTCCGATGTAGCAGAGCTGGATCGCCGTGGGACTGTCGTTACTATGGACTGCGTCGGACAGGTGGTATACTGTTGGTTTGTTTTTTTTATTTTTTTACAGGAGATCGATGGCGTCGCAGGAATGAGAGAGTAATAAAATTAATGAAAACTGTGTTGTCTCTTTTATTTCATTAAAAGACTTTTTTCTGCTTTGTCTTTTTTTAAACATTTAAAAACTTTGGGATTAATAATGGATCGGTGTCTTATTGACACCTCTCCATTATTAACCGGGCTTACTGTCACCGTGCAATCAACGGTGACATTAACCCCTTATTACCCCGCTTGCCACCGCTACAGGGCAAGTGGGAAGAGCCGGGTAAAGTGCCACAATTGGCACATCTTTTGATGCGCCAAATGTGGGGCTGCTGTAGCCTGGTATTATCAGGCTGTTGAGGGCCAAAATCCATGGGCCTTGACAGTCTTTTAATACCAGGCCGCAGCAGTCTGCATTTTACTTGGCTGGTTAACAAAAATAGGGGGACCCCTACGCCGTTTTTTTTTCGAGGGGATTCCCTATTTTTGTTAACCAGCCAAGCTAAGCAGACTGCTGTGGCCTGGTATTATCAGGCTGGCAAGGTCCATGGATATTGGATCCTTACCAGCCTGAAAAACCAGGCCTCAGCGGTCTGCTTCATCTGGCTGGTTAACAAAAATAGGGGGACCCCACGGCAATTTTTTTCGAGGGGATCCCCTATTTTTGTTAATCAGCCAAGATATGCAGACTGCTGTGGCCTGGTATTATCAGGCTGGCAAGGTCCATGGATCTTGGCTCCTTAACAGCCTCAAAATCCAGGCCTCAGCGGTCTGCTTCATCTGGCTGGTTAACAAAAATAGGGGGGACCCCATGCCAATTTTTTTCGAGGGGATCCCCTATTTTTGTTAACCAGCAAAGATAAGCAGACTGCTGTGGCCTGGTATTATCAGGCTGGCAAGCAGGGTCGGACTGAGCCACCGGGACTCCGGTGGGCCCCAGCTCCTGCGTGGTGGGCCCTGATTTGAAAGGATAGGTCGCGGGGCAGAGCCCCGGGCCCCGCGCTCTGAGGGGCCCCACCCGGAGCTACGCTACAGTAACTGTATCGGCGTGCACAGCACGCCGATACAGTTACATTCTGCGGCAGAGCAGGGAGAATCGATCTCCCTGCTCTGCCGCCCGGAAGCTATGGGGCCTGAACAGGCGGTGGGGGGGCCCGGTGCCAGCAGTGGGACCCCCACCCGTCATCGGAGGGTCAGCTGTATCGGCATCCAGCCGATACAGCTGACCGCATAGAGAGAGAAGGAGCGAGCGCTCCTTCTCTCCCATAATCCCCCTCTCAGCGTCTGACAGCGGGCGCGATGACATCACCTGCCGGCGCCCGCTGTCAGACGCAGAGAGGGAGAACAGTGAGCAGCACAGGAGCCGGGAGGTGAGTATTGGTTTTTTTTTTTTTTTTAATGGGGGTGCATTATACTACAGAGGCTGTATATGGGGGTGAATTATACTACAGAGGCTGTATATGGGGGCTGCATTATACTACAGAGGCTCCATATTGGGGTGCATTATACTACAGAGACTCCCTATGGGGATGCATTATACTACAGAGGCTGCCTATGGGGGTGCATTATAATATAGCGGCTGCCTATGGTGGTGCATTATATTATAGACTCTGCCTATGGGGGTTTATTATAATATAGAGGCTGCCTATGGGGGTGCATTATACTATATTGAGGACTATCTGGTGTATTATGCTGTATGGATGCTATCTAGGGGCCATCATACAGTGTTGGACCCATTAAATAGTTTGGGGACATTAAGGGGTCAGTATATATCCAGTGAGGGGCATTATTCTGTGTATAGGGGAGATGTACAGGGGGAGACTTGGGACATTATTAAATGTAAAGTGGACACTTATTGTTATAGGGGAACTCGGGTTACTGTGACTGTCAAAGGGGCACACAGGGCATTATTGCATTATTACAGTCTAGGGGACAAAATGTGGGCACTGTTTTCTAGGGCACTTGCACCCGGCATTACTATATTCTAGAGGGGTGCTTTAAAATTTAGAGGTCACACAGAACCACACAGCAGGTGCAGTAATAGGGACACATGGCAGCAGCAGCTCAGTATTGGGGTATCAGGTGCAGTAATAGGGACACATACGGCAGCAGCGGCTCAGAATTGGGGTATCAGGTGCAGAAATAGGGACACATATGCCAGCAGCGGCTCAGTATTGGGGTATCAGGTGTAGTAATAGGGACACATACGGCAGCAGCGGCTCAGTATTGGGGTATCAGGTGTAGTAATAGGGGCACATACGGCAGCAGCGGCTCAGTATTGGGGTATCAGGTGCAGAAATAGGGACACATATGGCAGCAGCGGCTCAGTATTGGGGTATCAGGTGCAGTAATAGGGACACATACGGCAGCAGCGGCTCAGTATTGGGGTATCAGGTGTAGTAATAGGGGCGCATACGCAGCAGCGGCTCAGTATTGGGGTATCAGGTGCAGAAATAGGGACACATATGGCAGCAGCGCTCAGTATTGGGGTATCAGGTGTAGTAATAGGGACACATACGGCAGCAGCGGCTCAGTATTGGGGTATCAGGTGTAGTAATAGGGGCACATACGGCAGCAGCGGCTCAGTATTGGGGTATCAGGTGCAGAAATAGGGACACATATGGCAGCAGCGGCTCAGTATTGGGGTATCAGGTGCACTAATAGGGACACATACGGCAGCAGCGGCTCAGTATTGTGGTATCAGGTGTAGTAATAGGGGCACATACGGCAGCAGCGGCTCAGTATTGGGGTATCAGGTGTAGTAATAGGGACACATACGGCAGCAGCGGCTCAGTATTGGGGTATCAGGTGTAGTAATAGGGGCACATACTGCAGCAGCGGCTCAGTATTGGGGTATCAGGTGCAGTAATAATGACACATATGACAGCAGCAGCTCAGTATTGGGGTATCAGCAGGATGAGGAGTTTGTGCAGGTTGAGAATAGTCCAATTGGTGACCGTGACAGTGCTAAAAATATGAGAAGTGAAATGTGTCTTTGTTGTAATCTCTGCAGTCGAGTCCTGGCTGGAGAAGTCGTCATGTCGGTCTGGGCCAGATGGAAAAGACATGAAAAGTGAACAATTCCATTAGAAAGAACATCAGCGGTAAGTCATTATCTGTACCTGTATGTTTAGACCAAAACCATGGGTAACAATACTATACATAGTTTCACAGTGGAAACATGGCAACTCCCTGCATACAGAAATATAACGAATAAAGGAGCATCCAGCCAAACTGGTTAATTGTATAAAAAAGACAATTTTATTGATAATATATATAAACACACATGAATAAAAAACTTTTCACAAATATTATAAGCGTATGAACAGATGAAAGTATGGTGGTGATATAGCAACAAAAGTACCTGTGGTACACTAATGGGTAAGACACAAATGCTCAAAAAAATCAGCCACCCTGTCACCATAGAAGGGGGGGCACAGTATGTATAAAAAACGAGTGTTAAATACAGTGTGCTCCCTCCAACAACAATAGGAGGTCAAAGGTATACAAAATGTATTGGTGATAGGCTGAGATCATTAGCCTGCAGTAATGTATCCCAAGTGGGAATTTGTGCATCGAGAAGGTAAGTAAGATGATAGAGTGAAGATTGCCCTATCTCAATGGACATTGGACTAGTTAGAGCATTAGGAAGAGTAATGCTTACCCATATTGTGTAACAGCAGGAACGTGTCCCGACGCACGTTTCGCATGTAGCTTCCTCGGGGGGCAGTCATTATCTGTACCTGTGCTGTAATCTATTATATGTTCTGTAGGACTGGTATTATTTACCACAGACCATATGGCGGTAATATCAATATTGGTCTTTTTATATATAGATTATTTTTGGCAACAGCACGGTCATTTGTTGAGGTTCTCTGATTAGGGGCCCACTCAGAAGTTTCGCCCCCACTAAACCAAAACCCTAGCTACGCCTCTGGCTCTCTCTCTAGTCTTTCTTTCTCTCTCTAGTCTTTCTCGCTCTCTGTTGTTTCCTTCTCGCTCTCTGTTCTTTTTTCTCTCTGTTCTTTCTTTCTCTCTCTCTTTTCTTTCTTTCCTCTCTTTCTTTCTCTGTTTGTTCTTTCTCTCTCGCTGCTCTTTCTTTCTTTTCCTCAGTACCAGCCACTGTGCCCTCATTACCAGTCAGTGTGATCAGCAGTGCTAAATGGGTACGCTTGGGGCGAGGATATGGGTGTGATTAGCTGTGAAATGGGTGTGGTCGGGGCGTGGCCTAAATTTCGCAGCGGCGCGCATAGCCGCTCTTTCCTGTCTTCAAAATTTGGGAGGTATGCTGTATGACCTCCCTACAACTTCTGGGCATGCTCCTGATGAGCACGACGGATGGTCTCCTGAGGGATCTCCTCCCACACCTGGACTAAAGCATCCACCAACTCCTGGACAGTCTGTGGTGCAACGTGGCATGGCCTAAAATTTGCTGCAGCAGGCACAGCGTGCCACAGCCTTTGTCCCTCTTTCCCTTCTTCAAAGGTTGGGAAGTATGATGGTGGGCCCCAAGAATAATTTTTCTCTGGTGGGCCCAAGGTACTCCAGTCCGACGCTGCTGGCAAGGTCCATGTATGTTGGCTCCTTAACAGCCTTAAATACCATGCCTCAGCAGTCTGCTTCATCAGGCTGGTTAACAAAAATAGGGGGGACCCCACGCCATTTTTTTTTCGAAGGGAACCCCTATTTTTGTTAATCAGTTCCCTCTGACGTCACTGATGGTGTCCCTGGCTGACCTGAAGTGAAAGTGGAAAGCAATCAATTAAGCTTTCCACTTCCTCTCCTGTCAGCCAGGAGAGGAACTCATTCATTTGGGGGTTTACTGTGAGGCTGCAGCATTAGCTGCGGTCCCTGCAGTAAACATTAACCCTTTCTGAAGGATTACACCGTGGGACCTGACTGTGCATGGGATAGGTAAGAATAATTTTGCTTTTTTATTTTATTTTTATTACAGGAAATGGTTTTTGCAGTAAAATAAAAGATGGTCAAAAACATGTGTCTTTATTTCATTAAAATGATTTTTAATTAAAGTGTGTGTGTTTTATTTTTATTTCATGCAATAGGATTAATAATTGATAGTTGTCTAATTGACAGCTCTCAATTATTAACCTGGCTTAAGGTCACCTTTCAATAGCAAGATGACATTAACCCCTTATTAACCCATTCGCCACCGCTACAGGGCAATGGGAATAGACGGGCAAAGTGCCAGAAAGGGCGAATCTAATTATAGATTTGTCTTTTCTGGGGTGTCTGGGGGCAGATGTTAGTAGCCAGGGGGGGGCCAAAAATAATGGTCCCTCTCTGGGCTATTATTATCTGCCCCCACTCACTGGCTTTGTCTGTCTGGTTGCGAAAATAGGGCGGGAGCCCACGCATTTTTTTTCAGCAATTTTACACCTCATATATATATATACATGTCATTGAGTTTGTGACACATATATATATATATTATATATTTATAGTTCATACACTTCTACATAGTATAATAGCCGCTAATTCAATTGCCGGCTTTTGTGAAAATGCAGAACCCGACATGAAATGACACTTGGTTTACATAGAGTTAACCATGTCTTTTCATGTAGTTTGATATCTGATTTGCACAAACAATTACATGAGTGTAAGTGTGCAAAATTTCACACCTGTAGGGGTTAATTAAAGGTGTAAATTCGTAGCAAAAAAGTCCGTTTTTTTTACAACGAATTTACACCTTTAATTAACCCCTACAGGTGTGAAATTTTGCACACTTACACTCATGTAATTGTTTGTGCAAATCAGATATCAAACTACATGAAAGACATGGTTAACTCTATGTAAACCAAGTGTCATTTCATGTCGGGTGCTTCTGTCTTTTCACAAAAGCCGGCTTTACCCGGCAATTGAATCAGAGGCTATTTTACTATGTAGAAGTGAATAAACTATAAATATATGTATATATATGTCACAATGACATGTATATATATATATATGTATTCTATGTGTGTATATTTAGTGTTTACAAGGAAAGAAAGAGTTTTTTTTAGTTACGATATTTTGTTCCCATAGACTTACATTGGATTTCCGGTATCGGTATCGGGTATCGCCGATATTTTAATGGTATCGGCGATACCATTCCGATTCCGATACTTTTGGATATCGGAAAGTATCGCTCAACTCTACTAGGGACCATAGTAGATATATTTACATTTCAAGAGCGAAAATGAAAATCGTACTATGTTAGTAAAAGTGAAATCTACATGTATCCAGGATGGAGGCTATATATGTGTATCCAGGATCCTTTTTCTGCAGTTAATTGGAAATGTGTGACTGTCACCAGTGGCATAACTGGAGTCTAATGGGCCGCGGTGCAAGAATTGCACCGAGCCCCCCGATCCTGGTATACATAAGGATAAGGGAGACATACAAGGATGAGCACTATATATGCCAGGATGAGTGACATGTATACCAGGATGAGGGACATATATAAGATATATCTACAGATGTGCTCAAAAGTTTACATACCCCAGCAGAATTTTTGCTTTCTTGGCCTTTTTTCAGAGAATATGAATGATAACACTAAAACCTTTTCTCGACTCATGGTTAGTGGTTGGGTGAAGCCATTTATGGTCAAACTACTGTGCTTTCTCTTTTTAAATCATAATGACAACCCAAAACATCCAAATGACCCTGATCAAAAGTTTACATACCCTGGTGATTTTGGCCTGATTACATGCACAGAAGTTGACATAAATGGGATTGACTGGCTACTAAAGGTAACATCCTCACCTGTGACCTGTTTGCATGTAATCAGTGTGTGCATAAAAGCTGAGTTTCTGGGATCCAGACAGACTCTTGCATCTTTCATCCAGCCACTGACATTTCTGAATTGTGAGTCATGGGGAAAGCAAAAGAATTGTCAGCGGATCTGCGGGAAAAGCTAGTTGAACTGTATAAAACAGGAAAGAGATACAAAAAGATATCCAAGGAATTAATAATGCCAGTCAGCAGTGTTCAAACTGTGATTAACAACTGGAAAATCAGGGGCTCTGTAAAAACAAAACCACGGTCAGGTAATTAGTGTAGAGTAGGAGGGCTTCTTAAAGAAAAATGAACATGTCTGTGAGAGACAGAATTCTTGCTGGTTGGTAGGTGATCAAATAAAATGCAATTTAATTATTTAAAAATCATACAATGTGATTTTCTGTTTTTTACTTTTAGATTCTGTCTCTTACAGGTGAAATGTACCTACGATAAAAATTACAGACCTCTCCATTCTTTGTGGTTGGGAAAACTTGCAAAATTGGCAGTGTATCCAATACTTATTTTCCCTACTGTATATATCAGGATGGAGGATATATACAGTTGTGTTCAAAAGTTTACATACCCCGGTAGAATTTTTGCTTTCTTGGCCTTCAGCCCCGAAATCTGAAAGATCTGGAGAAGATCTGCATGGAGGAGTGGGCCAAAATCCCTGCTGCAGTGTGTGTGCAAACTTAGTCAAGAACTACAGGAAACGTCTGACCTCTGTAATTGCAAACAAAGGTTTCTGTACGAAATATTAAGTTATGTTTTTTTCTATTGTATCAAATACTTATTCCATGCAATAAAATACCAATTAATTATGTAAAAACCATAACATGTGATTTCCTTGATTTTTTTAAGATTCTGTTTCTCACAGTTGAAGTGTACATACGATAAAAATTATAGATCTCTCCATACTTTCTAGGTGGGAAAACTTGCAAAATCGGCAGTGTATCAAATACTTATTTTCCCCACTGTATATCCCCCATCCTGGCATATGTCCCCTGTTCAGCCGCTGTTCTTTAATGAATAGAAAAAAAAAAAAAAATTATACTCACTTTCCCTCCGCTCCCCCGCTGCGTGACGTACTCTTCTGAAGCTGGCTGCTTACTTCAGCATGACGTCACTACCATGTTCCCCCAGTAAAATTCACGCCAATGCCAGCTGCTCGCCTCGGAGAGGCTGTCAGCTTGTCTTGCCGCTCACGGACCTGAGGGGTCTGTGCACCGCAATACACTTCAACTGAATGTGTGTCCATCACGGTGGTGACCCCTGTAACAGCGGTATTTATGCCCCTGACTGTCACTACATATGATTAGCCATCTAAGATGGTAGAGACCTATCCATATCCAGAACCTAAACCAGAAGACCTACCACCTAGTTAGAAAACTATAGACCATGGGGTGTCCACCTAAAATTAAATTTAAAACTCAAAATAAAAAAATAAATAAATGGCAGGAACCTGTCAAGCCCCATCATGTTTCCATCATGGGGACCATCAATTTGATAAAATTGCAATACAGGCTTCTAACAGAGAAGACATCAAGAAGAAACAAGCCTTTATGAGATCCCTCTCTGGACGGCTTTTCTCTGCACGTGATGGTTAATGTTTGGTTTTCCAAACTTGCTCTGTTATAAAATGCATCTAATACTTCTATACATAAATGACATTCACAAATCCACTTGGATCGTTTCCACATAATATTCAGACACATCAGCAAAAATGACAGAAACTGGGATTCTCCTTTACCCCAGAGGCCTACAGATGTGTAAGTTCTGGGGGGATATACTATGGGTATTTTATGTTTCAGTTCCTTTTAGACCTGAAGGGATAAATCCACTCACCTAATGGAAACACTTGAGCACTGCCAACGTGCCAGTTGTCAGTATGTTAGAACCAACGTAAGAAGAAAAGTTATATTTATTCGTGATGTATAGCTGGGAATGAATAAATATTCATTGTAAATGAGGTGAGAAGAGCAGACTTGTCGACTTTACTCCCAACTCCAGACATCAAACGCACAGGGGCAGACACAGAGGCATCTTATATATAACAATGTATATGGAACGCAAAACTGTTCTATGGATTATTAATAGTTCACCATTAAAGGGACACTAAACCCCTTTCAGCAGTTTGTGCTTGTTCTGTGCCACCTTAGCTTCCATGAGCATTACCAATGATCCGGCACCCATGCTCCTGCCGCTGGATCCACTGGTTAACCAACACTTCTGGTAGGTTCTAAGCAACGCGTACTGGGAAAACTCACAAGACATGTCGCCATCCCAATATGGCGCTAGTAAAAGTTGCTTAGCTCCTCATCCTCTATCACTTTATCTTTTTCCAAAACATCAACTTCCAAAATTGATTTGTCCCTTGTTGCTGACCCTTGTCAGATGGATATTCAACGTTTTTCATTTCACATGTTACGTGTTTTTACTAGTTTTTTTATTTTTTTGGTGTGATATGAGCACGACTATTCATCACTATATCCGCTCTGACCACATGATACAGACTGCAGACAATCAGCAGCCACTGATTGGCTGCAGCGTCCATATGACATAATGTCAAATGAGCACTAGGAGACGAGCCGGAAGGGCGCCGATGCGGCCGGTGAGTTCAAGATTTTCCTATTTTACTCGAGGGACTGAGGCATACAAGAAGGGGTTTTCCAAGTAGTAGACAACCCCTTTTTGACAACTTCTAGCCCCTTTTCAATTTTGCGCTTTTGTTTATTTCCTTTTATCCTATCATTATAGCCGTATGAGAGCTTATTACTTGCAGGACAACTTGTAGTTTGGAATGATACCCTTCATTTTACCTGGTAATTTACTGGAAAACAAAAACAGAAGAGTTAAGTCAGGGGAAATGGTCAAGAAAATGCAATTCTTCTATTGTTTTGGAGTAATGTTTTTACGTTGTTCATTATGCCGTAAAAATTTCATGACATCATGTTCTTTAGTAAAGTATGTTTATAGTAATACCAACCATTAGGGTTTTTTTTTATATATTTTAATGGTTATAAAATTTAAAGCTTGAGAGCTTCAGAAAAAAAAATAGTCTGTATTACTATTTTCTGAGACCTGTTGCTTTTTTCTTCTTTTGTTGAAGTTTTTGTGTAGAGTCTCTTATGAAATCCGGCCTTGAAATGGTTAGAAAGAAAAGAAACTGAGAGCTTACTCCCGTTGCTGCTGTTAGCTGCAGATGTCAGTTCTTGGGCTTTCTCCATACAGCCTTCCTGACATGTGAAATACATATGTCTTGAAGGGTTTTTGCTGCCCCATCTGAGGCCAGCAGGATGTAAGCGCAGAGACCCTGATTCTAGTAATGTTGTCATGACTCAGTTTGGGGATTCGATCCGGCGACCTGTTGCTGCATGGTTGTTTCCTCTGAGCTGCTATTACACTTTCTTCCCAGTCCAAATGCTGATGGTTTCTATTTTCTTTCTTTTCCCTTCTTGATTTTCTCCTTTCCAGGTGTTTCTCATTTTCCCGTTTTGGTTTTCCCTATCACATTCTGGTGTGGTTTTATATGTTCACCCTTCACTGCACTTCCTTGCTGGTTATACCTCTTGGTGTATGTGTGTTCAAGCGTTCCAGCCCTCAGTTAAGGGGTTTACCTTGTTTGGTAAACTCCAGTTTTATTGCAGTGAACCTGTTTGCTTTCCTTCCCTGCACCTTTTCGTTTTCCACTGTTACGTTTCTGGAAGGTTTCTTGTCCCTTTTATTTTGTTCTCCTTAGTTTTCCCTCGCTATCCAATATGAATGTATTTTAGTTTCTCACCCTGGGTTTTCATATTTTATTTCACACTTTCCTCTTCTCTTATTTGCAGTGTTTTGTGGCTTCCCCTCTGATTCCTTAGGAAGTACGAGAAACTGCTCAATGGCCTTTAAGGGAGTTCGGTCCGAGGTGGTGTTATAAAAACTACAGCAAGCAATCCAGTAAGTGACACATCAGTTTAGATGGCAAAAACCTGGTGACAAAGTCCTCTTACATAGTTATATTGGATTTCTGACTGCTGGGAACCCCACCACGTCTGAGTAAGGGTCTAAAATACCCTTTCAAAATGGAGGGTTGACTAAGTAAGCTCTATTCATTGTCTATGGAACTGCCAGAGATAAACAATGTCAGTAGCTCCTCATCAGCTGTGATCCTGGATCCATCACTGGGTTAGAGTTTAGATTGATGATGTGACGTTGCTGTTTCTTCCCAATTCACCTTGAAAAACATTTTCTGCTTATTATCCGGGGAAGGAAAAGGCTCAGACCTCTCAATTCACACTCAAAGCTGAAATTATGATCTCAATAGGAGATTAATAAAAATGAGTTTGGTAATGGTTTGGCTCCGCTGTTTACTGTGATATATCTAAAGCATGAATGTTGTCATGCATGTTAACATGCCACTTCACATTCCAGAGAAAAAGAGAGAAAAGTCATCTACACACTGCAAAAATCAAGGTGTACATCAAATATGCACTAATTACACTTGTCAAGTTAAAATATAGGTTAACTTTTGGGCACCACTGTACATCTTCTAAATACATATCCTATACAAAAGAATTGAAAAACTTAGCAAATACTTTATATGTCTTGGAAGGGGCGGGAAGGGAACCCTACGACAAGTCCCTATTTTAGCTGGATGTGCGTCTGAGGATGGGGAGCATATATAACAGGATAGGGGACATATATACCAGTAAGGAGCCCAAAATGTAGGACATATATATACTAGGATAGAGGACATATATACCAGGAAAGGACCCAGGATGGGGGACATACATAACAGGAAGGAGCACATGATGGAGGCCTATATGCCAGGAAAAGGCCCAGGATGTGAGACATATATACAAGGAAGAGGCCCAAGATGGGGGGCATATATACCAGGATGGGGGACATATATAGCGGGGGCCTAAATTCCAAGAAAGGGCTCAGGATGGAAGACATATACAGTGGGTACGGAAAGTATACAGACCCCTTTAAATTTTTCACTCTTTGTGTCATTGCAACCATTTGGTAAATTCAAAAAAGTTCATTTTTTTCTCATTAATGTACACTCTGCACCCCATCTTGACCAGTCCAGGTGTGTTTAATTAAACTGATAGGACTTGATTTGTAAAGGCCCACACCTGTCTATATAAGACATCACAGCTCACAGTGCATGTCAGACCAAATGAGAATCATGAGGTCAAAGGAACTGGCCAAGGAGCTCAGAGACAGAATTGTGGCAAGGCACAGATCTGGCCAAGGTTACAAAGGAATTTCTACAGTACTCAAGGTTCCTAAGAGCACAGTGGCCTCCATAATCCTTCAATGGAAGATGTTTGGGACCACCAGAAGTATTCCTAGACCTGGCCATCCAGCCAAACTGAGCAATCGTGGGAGAAGAGCCTTGGTGAGAGAGGTAAAGAAGAACCCCAAGATCACTGTGGCTGAGCTCCACAGATGCAGTAGGGAGATGGGAGAAAGTTCCACAAAGTCAACTATCACTGCAGCCCTCCACCAGTCAGGCCTTTATGGCAGAGTGGCACGACGGAAGCCTCTCCTCAGTGCCAGACATATGAAAGCCAGCATGGTGATAACTCTAAAGGTACTGCCACACTAAACAATCCCGCTAGCGATCTCGTTAACGTCGCATACTAATGAGATCGCTAGCGTGATTGTTATAATATCGCTAGTAGCTGCCTAATTTAGCGATGTCGTTAAGGACGCTATCGCGGTTAGCGATCTCCTTAACAAATTTAGCGGTACAAAATACCGCTAAATCGCTAAAAAAAAGGTGCCACACTCAGCGATATATACTTACCAGCTGGACGCCAACGATAAAAATAGGGTTCGGAACGATGTCAGCGACGAACGAGATCACAGCAGGATCTCAGCAGGGGCCACGTCGTCGCTAGATGCCGCACACAACAACGTCGCTAACGGGATCGCTAAATAGTGACGTTTTTTAGCGATCTCGTTAGCGACGCTGTTTAGTGTGGCATACCCTTAAGTGGTATGTGTGGAGAAAACCAGGCACTGCTCATCACTTGCCCAATACAATCCCAACAGTGAAACATGGTGGTAGCAGTATCATACTATGGGGGTGTTTTTAAGCTGCAGGGACAGGACGACTGGTTCCAATTGAGGGAAACATGAATGCGGCCAAGTACAGAGATATCCTGGATGAAAACCTCTTCCAGAATGCTCTGGGCCTGAGACTTGGCCAAAGGTTCACCTTCCAACAAGACAATGACCCTAAGCACACAGCTAAAATAACAAAGGAGTGGCTTCAGAACAACTCTGTGACCATTCTTGACTGGACCAGCCAGAGCTGCAACCTAAACCCAATTGAGCATCTCTGGAGAAACCTGAAAATGGCTGTCCACCAACGTTCACCATCCAACCTGACGGAATTGGAGAGGATCTGCAAGGAAGAATGGCAGAGGATCCCCAAATCCAGGTGTGAAAACCTTGTTGCATCATTCCTCATGGCTGTACTAGCTCAAAAGGTGCTTCTACTCAATACTGAGCAAAGGGTCTGAATACTTATGACCATGTGATATTTCAGTTTTTCTTTTTTAATACATTTGTAAAAATTTCTACATTTCTATTTTTTGCAGTCAAGATGGGGTGCAGAGTGTACATTAATGAGAAAAAAAGGAACTTTTTTGAATTTACCAATTGGCTGCAATGAAACAAAGAGTGAAAAAATTAAAGGGGTCTGAATACTTTCCGTACCCACTGTTTATACAAGGATGGAGGACATATATACTAAGAAAGGGCCCAGTATGGGGGACATAAAAGGAGGGTCATATGGTTAGTAGCGGTTCATATGGTAAGCATATATTTTTTTCTACTTTATCCAGCAACCCGGAGCCGGTAAGAACAGGTTGTCCAGTTGTGGACTACACTTTTAAAGGTCCTCTGGTTTCAAGACCTCAAATTGATTATACTGTTAGCGCAAATTATAAGCAGGGTGTCTCTCATTGAGAACTTCATGCAATAGCTAGAGAGGATAGTAGGACCCAGGGTATCTATACATCACTCAGATAGTCCATTCATTTGATTAGGGATCATGCAATACTTCATTTCTCCCATGGTGGCGCTGTTTTAGAACGAAACACTTTTATAGTTGACCGCTGGGGGTTATCATCAGCAGAAAAACTTGTGAGCAGCTTATTTTCAGGATAGCCTCTAATGACATGGGATTATGAAAAACGGCCATCTCTTTAAAGTTTTTAAAATATATGAAAATACAGAGAGCATTAGAAAGTTATACATCTTAATTCTGCAATGATTAATGTTTACTTTCATAAACTTTGACATGTATGTTATATAATTGCGTGGGCACCGGAGGTTTCAATATAATTGCTCAGCAAGTCGACAGCTGATATTGGTTAGCCGTTCTGTAGCTTTTATGTTCTACAGCCTGTTGCCAACGTGTATGACAGCGCTCTAAGCCACAAGCAGACCGGCCGGCACTGACAATTAGGCCTATCTGCGAGTCGCTATCAGGTCAGGTTTAAAATTACCTGCATATATCTTTTAGCTGGGTAATATAATCCACTTGACACCAGCTGAGACAAAACACCATTAGACTCACAGTTGTGTTGTCTCTTTAATTCTGAACCTCATAGTGATCCATGTAACAAGCTGGCCTCCTAATTCCCTGCAGAATGGGGTTAAGTGTCCTCATTGCAATTACCAGGTAACCATCAATAAATATTATTTGTTCTCAACTTGTGCACTCGAGGAACAAGTAATAATATTAGCTGGTTTTGAGTCCTCAGGTTACTGAGTTTTCTATGATGTTCCTATGAAGAAAACAGTAGTGGTATAGCCATTAACCTTGCATAGATGAAGGCTGCAGCTCGGGGGAGGGCTGCCGAGTCATGTGACTTGGGTGTTTAGTGTCGGAGGGGTATCACCAAACCACTTTGCCTTGGTCAAGGTATAAAGATATGGAGTTAGGGCAGTAAACTGAACCTGTGCCCCAGATGAAGGCACGCTTAGCTGCAACTCAGATATAGTGATAAATCAAGGGGTTGACCATGATTCAAAAATGATGACTTCTTTCTTTCCAAAATTGTGCTGTACGTGTCCATGTGTTGTGTCTAGGGTATAATTGCTTTATTAAAGTGACCTAGGTTGAGCTGTAATACCAACCATACCAATAACTTGTACACAGGCCAAGTGCTGTTTTTTTATGATACTAATCATGTTTTTGTAATTGTGTAGAATTACTTTAAAGGTTTCTTATAGAAGATGTACATACGGTGGTTTAATCTCCCAGTGTTCTTCATAAAATGATGCCAGTGGCAGCCCTTGAGCAGATTGACCTCCCAGCTGTAGATGGCGTAGATGGTGGCACATGCACAAATTGAGTTCTCAGCTCAATTACATCCTTTACAAAATTAATTTAGCCACCATATAAAGCTGCGCATGCGCTGCCACCCGCGCCATTTTATTGAAGACTGCCGAGAGGTCAATCTCCACATGCCCTGCCACTGGCGCCATTTTTTGAAGACTGCTGGGAAATCAATCTGCGCACAAGCCACCAACGGCAAGGACAGCGGCAGGGCAAAATTTCAAACAGGAGGCAGGTTACTCACACGGAAGTGACTTATCATATAGACACCAGAGGCAGGCGAGGGGTCAGCGCAGAAGCCCAAGACCATACCTGCAATCCCACCTCTATGCACTTAAGGGGGTCTTCTAGTCTAGTGGATCGGAAAAATCTATTTTTTTTATATATTTTTCATGTTTTTGGTATGGAGAATATATGTTAAAAATGATTTAGCTTGATTTGTAATATTAAAAAAAGTTATAGTACCCTATAGGGAGCAATCTCCGGCGCGCGCTTGGTGCTCGGACCACGCAGCGCACAATGCATGCTTACTTAGCTTTCGTATTAGCTTGCCCAATAGATGGTCGTTTTTTGGGTGGCATTTTAAAAAACAGTCCTTAGTATTATAACCCTTAGCAATAACCTCACACTGATCAGAGATCTAATAGAATGATGACTTGCTGGAACGTTGTGTTGGAGTAGAAACGCAAAATAACAATGAATCGCTCAACTCACTCATTTGAACTTTTGCTTCAAAACCTTTTCACCCGGATGCAAAGATTGTGAACATAGCTACGTTTCTAGCAATAATTATCTTTTAACGAGGCATTTATGCCAATTCTTAAAGTAAGGCCGGGATCAGACGTGCAAGAAACTCAGACGAGTCTCGCACATCAACACCCGGCACTGCCACCGGCACTCGGATCGGAGCATTCAGCTGCATGTATTTCTATGCCGGGTATTGACGTGCGAGACTCGTCCGAGTTTCTCACACGTCTGACCCCGGCCTAATGGACATGATGGGAATGACTTATTGGACAGCATGTGGAGATGTATGCACAGGGGCGCACCTACCATGAGGCGAGTTGAGTACTCTGCCTCAGGCGGCGGTCCCTTCCTCAAGATAGGGGGCGGCAGATTCTCATCTCCTTCATCTGCTCGTATTTCTCATATATTTCTGCTCTGTGCGCACAGGACCTGTGATGTCGTCATAGGAGGGAGGAGTCAGGCGTCACGTGATCAGGGGCCGCCCTGAGTGTATGCAGGACTCTGCTGTGCTGGTTGTCATGGTGCTGGATGAGGGAAGTATATGTGTGGCCGTGTGTGTGCGAGGTGTACGGATCGGAGCCGCATGTGTATGGGGTGTGCGGAGCCCTGTGCGTATGAGTGTGGAGCGGAGCCGCATGTGTACAAGGTGTACGGAGCGGAGCCGTGTGTGAACGAGGTGTATGGAACGGAGCCCTGTGTGTATGAAGTGTACGGAGAGGAGCTGCGTGTGTACGAGGTGTACAGAGCGGAGCCATGTGTGTATGGTGTGTGCGGAGCGGAGCCACGTGTATACAAGGTATACGGAGCGGAGCCATGTGTGTACAAGGTGTACAGAATGGAGCTGTGTATGATGTGTACAGAGCCACGTATGTATGAGGTGTGTGGAGCAGAGCCACGTGTGTACAAGGTGTGCGGAGCAGAGCCGCGTGTGTACGAGGTGTGCGGAGCCGCGTGTGTACGAGGTGTGTGAAGCGGAGCCCTGTGCGTACGAAGTATGCGGAGCCCTGTGCGCACGAGGTGTGTGGAGCCGCATGCGTACTAGGTGTGTGAAGCGGAGCCCTGTGCATACGAGGTGTGCGGAGCGGAGCCCTGTGTGTCCGAGGTGTGCGGAGCCGCGTGTGTACGAGGTGTGCAGAGCGGAGCCGCGTGTGTACGAGGTGTGCGGAGCAGAGCCGCATGTGTACGATGTGGGCGGAGCAGAGCCGCGTGTGTACGAGGTGGGCGGAGCAGAGCCGCGTGTGTTCGAGGTGTGCGGAGTAGAGCCGCGTGTGTATGAGGTGTGTGGAGCGGAGCCGCGTGTGTATGAGGTGTGCGGAGAGGAGCCGCGTGTGTATGAGGTGTGCGGAGCCGCGAGTGTACGAGGCATACAAAGCGGAACCGTGTGTGTATGAGGTGTGTGGAGCCGTGCGTGTATGAGGTCGATGTATCATGGGGGGCATTCATGCCTCCCAACTGTCCCAGATCCAGCGGGACTGTCCCGATTTTGAGAGTCTGCCCCGATGTCCCAGCCGGGAGCTTACTTTTCCCGTGGACACAGGAGTACATGGCGGAGCCTCGAGGAGCACTTTAAGACTCGCACAAGACGTTCCACCGGAAGTGATGTGCTGGAAGCTGACCGGAAATTAGATAATTTTGGGAGGAGATTTTGACGGAACCATGGAGGCACTTCAGGGAATGTTTCACATCCATGACCGTGTCCTCCTCCGACAGCGTGGACTGCGAGATCACCTTGGAATCGGGGATGCCGGCCATATGAGCGGATCATGATATGTCCTGCAGCGGGAGGCTCAGGTGTGCATTACAATGGGAGCCAGGCTGCTGTAGTATCTTTATAGGATCTTTCTTTCTCTCTCTGTTCTTTCTTTCCCTCTCTAATCTTTCTTTCTCCCTGTTTCTTTCTCTATCTCTATTCTTACTTTCTCTCTCTGTTCTTTCTTTCTACTTTCTATCTCTCTCTCTCTGTTCTTTCTTCCCTTTCTTTTCTTTCTTTCTATGTTCTTTCTTTCCCCTCTTTCTTTCTCTCTGTTCTTTCTTTCCCCTCTTTCTTTCTCTCTCTCTGTTCTTTCTTTTGCTCTCTGTTCTTCTTTCCCCTCTTTCTTTCTCTCTGCTCTTCCTTTCTCTCTCTCTATTCTTTCTCTTTCTCTCTCTCTGTTCTTTCTTTCCCCCTTCTTTCTTTCTCTCTGTTCTTTCTTTCCCGTCTTTCTCTCTCTCTGTTCTTCATTTCTCTCTCTGTTCTTTCTTCCCCTCTTTCTTTCTCTCTGTTCTTTCTTTCTCTCTCTATGTTCTTTCTTTCACTCTTTCTCTCTCTGTTCTTTCTTTCTTTTTCTCAGTACCAGTCAGTGTGCCCTCCGTACCAGTCAGTGTGATCAGCAGTGCTAAATCACTGCGATTGAGGCATGGATATGGGTGTGGCTAGTTGTGAAATGGGTGTGGTCAGGGGCGTGACCTAAAATTTGCCACGGGGCAGAATGGAGCATGGGGGCCAGAATGGAGTATGGGGCGGCAGAATGGAGCACGGAGCTCCTGTGTATAATGTCACCGGTGATCACTGTATTACCTGTACACTTGACACTATATACAGAGGTCATGTATAATGTCACCTGTGATCACTGTATTACCTGTACACTGACACTATATACAAAGCTCCTGTGTTTAATGTCACTGGTGATCACTGTATTACTTGTACACTATACACGATATACAGAGCTCCTGTGTATAATGTCACCATCTCCACCTTTTATCGGCACCATATTGTGACTGCAACTTCTGTCTGCGGGAAGTAGTAGTAGTAGTAGTAGGAAGAAGTAGCAGAAACCCTCTATCAGGCCACGTTCACACGTTCAGTATTTTACCTCAGTATTTGTAGGCCAAAACCAGGAGTGGAACAATTAGAGGAAAAGTATAATAGAAACATGTCACCAATTCTGGATTTCTCACCCATTCCCAATTTGGTTTACAAATATTGAGGTAAAATACTGACCAAATACTGAACGTGTGAATGTGGCTTTAGGCTGGTTTCACACATCCTGATATTTCCGGTACCGGAAAAAACCATTAGTGGAGTTATCCGTGTCTGTGTGTGTAATACGTGTGGCAACTGTGTGCCACATCAGTACCACACAGACGGCCGCTGGGGAAGAAGCGCTACAGTAAGCACTGTTCCCCGGCCAGGGGCGCACCTAAAATTAAGCAAGTTGATCACTTCACCTCAGGCGGTATTGAGTCCCAGAAGAAGTGTAAAGATCGATATTTCAGTAAGAAAAACTTTAACGCTTTTTTCTCTAAACCATTTTTTTTCAAATCAGTGACCACGATATCTCCAGAACCTATTGGTCAATTGAGTCAGGCTTGTGCACACAATTTCAGTATATAAGTACCAGAACCAAGTCAAAATCTTTTTTTTTTTTGTAACTTTGACAGGCCTCCTCCAATTATGCCAAAAAGTGGCAAAAATCGATACTCAGTTTTCAACATGAAGCCATTTTTTTAATGCTCATGTTGTTGTTTTTTTTTTTATTATTCTGCTACCGGAGATAGCGACAATCATAGTAATTAAGAATCTCTTTGTTTTTTTTTTTTGTTTTAGACAAGTACAACAGCCGGGATCGTGGTTACTGTTCACCACCATTTTGTTTTCTTTGCCCTCTTCACTACATTTTTACAGTACTTATTTATACTCTTTTCATGATATAAAAATTTGTGAGCATTCTTCAATCGTGTAAATATATTGTAAAAACCCTACCAAAATATTCTTATACTTTTTTCCACAAAAAAAATGCAAAAATAGCAGAAAAATCAGGAGTGTAGATTAGAAGACCCCCTTAAAGTTAATTACCCAAAAAATTCAACTGTGGTTTAATGGACAACCTCAAAGCAAATTTCCTCACTAAAGGTATCAATTTAATCTGTATAACTGCGCCGTTATGGCCATGCCTTTACTTTACATTGGAAAGTGGGAAAAAAATTTAAGTGCGTTGAAATTGCAAAAAAAAGTGCAATCCACAACTGTGTTTTTTTTTTTTTTTTACCATGTTCACTATATGGTAAAACTGACTTGGCAATATGAATCCCCAGGTCAGTATGAGTATGTATTATACCAAACAAGTAAAGTATTTTTTTTTATTTTAATGGTGGAAAAAATTCTGGAATTTGTAAGCTTGTGTCGCCATTTTCCGAGACTAATGACATTTTCATTTTTCAGCATTTGGGCTCTGTGAAGGCCTATTTTTTGCACCCGGAGCTGATGTTTTTGTTGATACCATCTTGGGGTAGATACAGTGTTTTGATTGCCTCTTATTGCATTTTATTGCAATATTGTTGCGGACAAAAAAAGCACAATACTAGCGTTTTGATATTTTTTTTTGTTACGCCATTTACAGATCGGATTAATTTATTTTATATTGTGATACATTGAACTTTTATGAATGCAGCGATACCAAATATGTATTTTTTTAATTGTTTTATTCTTAATGGGGCAAAAAGAGGATGATTCGAACTTGTGTTTTTTTTTTTAATTTTTTAAAACTTTTTTTAACTTATTTAATAGTCCCCTTAGGAGACTTTAAGCTTCAGCACTGCTACTGTATGTATAGCAGATATCATGATCTCCTATGAACGCTGTCCACGAGCCGGCATTACCAGTAGTATCGTAATGACAGGCATGGGGGTCTTCTGCAGACACCTGGCTGTCATGACAACACATTGGCACCCCGTGATCATGTGAGAGAGGCGACGATAGGCGGGATGAATGACGCGCTTCTGTACGCCGCATGTTAATTCCTGCTGTCAGTGATTGACGGCGGAATAAACTGGTTAACAGGTGCGGGCAGAGCTCCGATCCACCCTTGGCTGTTAAAGCCACATCACAGCTGATTAAATCAGTCCTGCTCTGCCCTGTCTGTATTGACATCTGCTGACACATAGTGAGGTGAACAACAAGAGTTAAGGACCATCCCAATTGGGTACACCTTGTCTTGGTGGGTTGGTTTTTACAATCTTTTGATCAATACAGTGTCAGTATAAGAAGATGGAAGTTCTTCCCATGTTCCCCTGAAGACGTGAATCAATGTGATGTGATGTGTAGTGTGATTAGTGATGTGCGTTATTAGTAATAGAGACATGTTCTGCCTAGTCTCAGGTAGTTACTAGGGACAGTTAAGGTTAATGGTTGGCACTAGACTAGAGTGGGAGGTGATAAAGTAAAGGGACAGAGAGCATTTCCTAAAGGCAGATAGAGCCCAGCGTGCAGCAGAAGCAGACCTATGGTCTGACCAGTAAACAGAGCAACATGAAGTGGGTGTCCCTGAAGTGAGAGGAGACCGAAGCCACAGATTGGATGATCCAGAGTAGAGATGAAGAAAAGTGATAGAAGGAGTGAGTGATTCACCGGATTTGGGATCCTGGGCAGGAGGCCTAGTGGGATGGTTCCAAGTTTCCAAGCCAAAGAGGCAATAGGATGAATCAGAGCTGGGGACACGAGATGAGCAGAGCGCCCTGTGTGAGAGTTGCAAGGCGCCAGCAAGTAGAGAAGCAAAGTAACGGCCATAGTGGCATAAGTAGCTCCCCTAAGGGAAAAGAACGTGGAACCACGGATTGAGGAATAGGACTCTCACTGCACTGTAGTGCCATTATTGGAGACAGGGAAAGCTCCAGTAGCATTATGCTGGGTTACAGTGTAAGGGGGTGAAAGAATGTTCCTGTTTTGCCCCACCCCTTAAGTGTATATAATGTTGCAGCGTGTAAATAGTTATTTTATAAGTATAACGTTTGGTGGTATTGCTACATAATGCTATGTACTACTACAGTTTATGGTCCTGCCACATTCTTATGTGTTTCCGTTGTGTGTAAATACGTTTATTGCATACATTAATGTGTTCTGCTGTATTGTACTTGTGCATAGTTTAGGGAAAGTTAAGTGCATCCTGTTGAGGCATTAGAGGAGGGCACTTTAGTATATAGTATAGCCATTCGGGTAAATGTAGTACTGTCACGGGCCACTAGATGGGGGCATACTAGTGGGCCTAATTAGGTAGAGTTTCTAGTTAGTTCTCATAGGGTTAAGTGTAGGAGGGGATGCTGGGTAGTAAGACAGGAGTTTGTAGGAAGTTAGCTCAGACGGGGCCAGCGTGCCCAAGTGTCCACAAGGGCTTAGGCCCGGACAACCAGCAACCATGCAACGTTCCAAGTATATCAACTCACGTTACCCACGGCCGCAGCATAGTCTCGCAGTGGGCCTAGACAGAAGAAAGATGTGGCGTCTTACCGCCTGGGCCAATGCTTTTAGGGCAGAAGTTGGCTGGGCCAAGGAACTGAGGGGAACTGGAGCTTCGACGAGTTCAGTGCAGACGGGCCGGATGCTTCACCGGGGGCCACTCAACCTAGTGATTGATGAATTCAGCTCTGAGGCGAAGCAGGCTGGAGGAGATGTCATTATGGCGAGGTCAGGCCTGGAAGGAACTGGGGAGCAGTCTGGGATGGTCCGGTCCAGGCGTGTACTGCACAGAAGTGACAGCAAGGCAAGGAGAGCAAAGTAAACAAATGTAACACCTGTTGTGCCAACTGTGGCTGTAACGTGTGAAGAATTCAGTAGAGTGTTCAACTTGTTCTGGACTGTGTCTCCATTACTGGGGGTCACCTGGGAAAGGGAACGTCGGTGCCTGGGAAGCACCCAGGGGAAGTGGAATCTGGAGATACAGGTATGCCAGAGGGAAGAACACCTTTTCATGTAGGGGACGGGCCGGACATGGATGTTACGGTAATCCAGGTCACGACTACAGTCCGGGCCCGCCCTTACAATGGTGAAGGCAGAGGAACTAACTGAGACAGAACTGAGCGAGTTTAGGTAGGAAAGAGAGAATATGTATGATGATGTTCTGTCACGACGTATAACAGATATATTCTATGATAGTAACCTATATCTAATGTGACAACATTCTATATTTCATATAATAGAAAATATCAATATTTATACATAGTATCTGCCAGCAATGTCTTACCTGACATAATATCCTATGAATTGTGGGTCTATACTGTGTACGTGTCACGCTGTCTCTGGATAGAGGTGGACCGGGGTCTAAGCTGACCCTGAACTGGGGTCCTGACTAGTCCCTCTACCTGGAGGTACTGTTAATGGTACAGAGGTCCAGGCCACCAGCGTAACCCTGTCTCCTGTAGATCCCTGACCACTGTAATCTAGTCCTGAGAAGGACCCTGATTACCACCACAGAGAATGGGCAGGTCACAGCTTACAAACAGTATAAGACAAACGAGACAGACAAGGGGTAAAGAAAACACTGCCTTGCATACAAAACTTCCACTACAGAGGAACACAAAAGGTAAAGGAGATAAACAATAAGCGAGGAGAGGAAAAACCACAACAGGCACTCTTAGCTTAAGTCTTCTCAGAAACGATCCGCTCTGCTGGTCTGAATGAATGCTTTCACCGGCAACTTCCCCAGCAGACCAGCAGGTATATGAAGGAAGCTAATTAACAAAACATCAAACGCAGCTGGGCGAGGCTGGTCAGTCCAGCACCGAGAGAGAAAAGAATTAACTCCCTCAGTGCCGAAAAACACCCAGCACCAGAAACTCAGCTGTGCGAAGTCAGGGTGTGCAATCGCGACGATCTCCGCCGCGACACACCCGTGAAAGTACCCCCCCTTCTACGAGGGGCCTCTGGACCCTCAGGGCCTGGTCTATCTGGGTGAGTAGTGTGGAAGGCCCGAACCAATCGGTCTGCGTTAATATCCGACGCAGAAACCCACATCCTCTCCTCAGGACCATACCCCCTCCAATGATCAAGGTACTGAAGGGACCGGCGATTCCGACGTGAGTCAATGATCTTCGATACCTGAAACTCCAAATTACCATTGACCACCACAGGAGGAGGAGGTAAAGGTGAAGGTATCACCGGCGCCACATACCTCTTAAGCAACGATTTGTGGAACACATTATGAATTTTAAATGTAGGAGGGAGGTCAAGACGGAATGCCACCGGATTAATTATTGAACTGATCCTGTATGGCCCGATGAATCTGGGACCGAGTTTCCAGGAGGGAACCTTAAGTTTTATATTCTTGGTAGACAACCATACCAGATCGTTCACACTTAGGTCCGGACCAGACACTCTCCTCCTATCAGCCATACGTTTGTATCGGTTCCCCATAGTGCTCAGATTATTAAGCACTCCTCTCCACACTGAAGCAAGTGACGACGAAAATCGTTCCTCCTCAGGAACCCCAGAAGAGCCCCCCCCATTGAAAGTACAAAACTGGGGGTGAAAACCATATGCCCCAAAAAACGGGGACTTACCAGTGGACTCGCTCCGCCTATTGTTAAGAGCGAACTCTGCCAGAGGCAAGAAAGAAGCCCAGTCCTCTTGGTTCTCTGAGACAAAACACCGGAGATATGTCTCTAAGCTCTGATTCAGACGCTCTGTCTGACCATTGGTCTGCGGATGAAAAGCCGAAGAAAATGACAACTGCATCCCCCGACGAGAACAAAATGCCTTCCAGAATTTGGACACAAACTGAGAACCCCGATCCGACACCACATCGGAAGGCAACCCGTGAAGTCTCACAATCTCCCCAATGAACACCTGCGCCAGAGTTTTAGCATTAGGAAGAGCAGGAAGAGCAATAAAATGTGCCATTTTGCTGAACCTGTCAACTACAACTAGTATGACAGTTTTACCTGAAGACGGAGGGAGGTCCGTAATGAAGTCCATAGACAGATGGGTCCATGGACGCTCGGGATTTTCAACGGTAAAAGGGCCCCAGACGGACAGGTATGTGGGGTCTTAGAGCGCGCACATACCCCACAGGACGCGACAAAAGTTACCACCTCTTTATTTAAGTTAGGCCACCAAAACCGGCGAGAAACGAGATCTACAGTTGCTTTACTCCCTGGGTGTCCTGCCAAAGCAGAATTATGATGTGCCTCGATAACCTTTTGTCTTAATTGATCTGGAACAAACAGTCTCCCTGGAGGTCCTACAGGGGCGTCCCCCTGAGCCTCCAATACCTCCTCCTCAAGCTCAGAGCAAACAGCCGACACCACAACTCCCTCCTGAAGAATAGGAACCGGGTCATCCGTCTTCCCGGCCCCCGGGAAACTACGAGATAAGGCATCAGCCTTTACATTTTTTGACCCAGGACGATATGTGACGACAAAATTAAACCTGGTAAAAAACAAGGACCATCTAGCTTGTCTGGAATTCAGACGTTTTGCAGAAACGATCCGCTCTGCTGGTCTGAATGAATGCTTTCACCGGCAACTTCCCCAGCAGACCAGCAGGTATATGAAGGAAGCTAATTAACAAAACATCAAACGCAGCTGGGCGAGGCTGGTCAGTCCAGCACCGAGAGAGAAAGAATTAACTCCCTCAGTGCCGAAAAACACCCAGCACCAGAAACTCAGCTGTGCGAAGTCAGGGTGTGCAATCGCGACGATCTCCGCCGCGACACACCCGTGACATGTTCTTTGCGTTATGAGAAACGGCGATGAAGATTTGCACGTGCTATACACTGTACATTCTCCTGCCTATGTTATGGTTCTGTAAAAG
>JARQOD010000005.1:516753412-516910616 GCA_033576555.1 Oophaga sylvatica
CCCATATACAGTCAAGTTTCAAACGTTTGAGCGTTGACTGCAGCAGCACGAGAATCACACAAAATAGTTGCTCTTACCCATGACTGTCCTGTGACACTGCACACACGGCCCCAACGCGCGTTTCTCGTGGTCTTCCTCAGGGGCTGTTGTTATTCCTTTTTTTCCTTGCAAAATTTGTATTTTATTTCTGTGTCTTGTGCTTCAAAGTATCAAAAATATGAATTTATATATCCAAGCACTTTATTTCAAGCAATATTTTACAGACTGCAGAGAACTCCTGTCAAGAACAGAATGTAGGTTCCTTGCTCTTGAATAGGCCCTCAACCCATGACACGCTAACAATTTACCAGTAATTGGATCCAAATCCCATGACCCTCACAAAATCCACCAGTAATTGGGCCACCACCATGTGACTTTCTAACAATTTACCAGTACTTGTTCAAACTCCATGACTCATAACTGTTTGTAAGGTTCTGTGTATCTGTTTCTGAAACTCAGTTTGTTCGTCGGCCATTTTGCTTTCTGTTTTGCTGCTGCTATCTTGCCCTCAGTCAAAATGGAGTTTTCCAGCTTGCATGTTCCCGCCCTGATTCTCTCCGTTTGCTTCTTAAACAGCCACAGCTGAGCAATCAGTGCTTCAGAATCTAGCCTGCAGTGAACCTGTGTTCTGACTCCTGAAGCCTTGGACCTTGTACTCCAGCCATTCCTACTGAGGAACTCTGAAGCACTTGTGGACTCTGAACTCTGCTCTTGAGAGCCTCACGTTTGCATGGACTTGCGGTAACAGAGAAGAAGATCTGAATCTGTTGTGGAGAGTTATTGCTGAGCTTAGATTACTCTGGCCTGCTGTGTCTCCTGCTTCTGTGTTTGCAACCTGTGTGTTTATTTTTGCCAATTTGTATGAAGCAATACAAGACTTTCTTTATCAACCTGTGTCTCAAGTATTTTCATCACACCCAAGCACAAGACGCTATATGAACTGTACCACATACATTACAAGATTCTGAAGCCAAACGTTAGTGTCTGCTGGGTCTGGAAAGGCTTGTCTGCTGTACTGTGGATATCGGATGTCCGGTTGTACTTTCTGTGATGACAGTGGTTGTGACTTCTCACAACCATTCCAGGTGAGCAATTCCCTTAAGTTTTTTTTCTGCAGTGTTATCACAGGTAAACACTATTGTTTTTTTTTTTTCTCTTCTCTTTTTGTCTGCTGAAACTCTGGATATCAGATGTCCGGTTGTACTTTCTGTGATGACAGTGGTTGTGACTTCTCACAACCATTCCAGGTGAGCAGTTCCCTTAAAGTTTTTTCTTTCTTCAGTGTTGCCACAGGTGAACACTATTGTTTTTTTTTTTTTCCCTCTTCTTCCAGTATCCTGTCTTAAAAGATCTGGAAAATGGAGGCCCGCATAAAGGAACTTTGCGGAGTGACTGATAATATCCTTGCAGATTTGCAGAATATAAAGACCCGTTTTACAAATCTTCAGGACCTAAATAATCACAATTTGCAAGTGGTTGGACAGACTACCCAGGATTTGCGAGCCAGGATTGAGGTTCTGGAGGGGCAAGTCCAGGCTCCTGCCGTGGCCCCGAGTTCTGGGATTCCCAAGTTGCCCCCTTTTCGTTTTGGTGGTGAACGTGAAAAATTCAGGGGATTTGTTAATCAATGCAATCTTTTTTTTTCTGCACATGCTTCACAATTTCCTACTGAACGATCTAAGGTGCTTACTATAATTATGTTGCTTACCAACAAGGCTTTGATGTGGGCAAACCCTCTGATTGAGACTGAGGATGATTGTTTGAATCACCTTGATGATTTTATTTCAGCCATGGGGCAGGTGTTTGATGACCCCAATCGAGGTGCAACAGCTGAAGCAGCCATGTTAGCTTTGCGCCAAGGTAAGCACTCGGTAGCTGAATATGCCTTGGATTTCAGGAGATGGGCCCTTGATACCACCTGGGACAATTCCGCCAAAAAATCTATTTTTCGAAAGGGGTTATCCCCACTGATTAAGGATGAACTTGCTCGTGCCGACCCTCCCACTGCGTTAGGTGACTTTATTAACTACTGCATCCGTATTGATACTCGTTTAACTGAACGCAGGCAAGAGAGATGGTTCGAAAGCAATCGTACTAACCTTTTCCTACCTTCCTCTCCAGCTAAGGAACCTTTGAATAGGATTACACGGGAACCTGAACCTGAACCCATGCAGGTAGACTCTTTACTACGACGGGTTAGTGATGCACGCAAGGAACATCGTTTTAAGGAGAATCTATGTTTTTATTGTGGTAAGTCAGGGCACTTTATTATTAACTGCCCGCCCGTTCTCGCAAGACTACTGCAGCACTCATTCATTGTGAGTGTTGCGAGAGGGGATCTGTCAGGTCCGAGCCTCAGGCCCAGAGAGATCTGCAGCAACAGATCTTGATTTCTCGGACTTAAACTCAGTTACCTCTGAGGACGTTGACTGTGTAAATGCTGCCATCTTTCAAGTTTCCTCAGCGGTGTCCCAGCTGAGTTGTAAAAAAAACAATTCTCACTGTTTTCTTTCCATCAAACTCTGGGTTGACTCAGCCTGGGTGTCTAGCTCTGCTATGATCGACTCAGGGGCAAGTGGAAATTTTATGGATGTCTCCTTTGCTCTGAAACAGGGAATACGTTCAGTGAAGAAGGCTACTCCAGTACAGATGGAAACTGTGGATGGCTCCCTGCTGACCTCTGGACCAGTGGATCAGGAAACAGAGCCTTTAAAGGTTCTTATGGGTAAAGATCATCAAGAGAAACTGTCCTTTATGCTTATCTCTTCTCCTCACTTTCCCATTATTCTAGGCTACCATGGCTGCAGGCTCAGAATCCTACCATTAACTGGGAGACCAAGGAATTACACTTTCCAGAGAAACAGATGAGTCCAAAAATTTCAGCTTGCTCTGTTCCTAAAGGAACCATGTCAGTCCCTGAACTACCAGCTGTATACCAGGACTATGTGGATTTATGTGACAAGAAGAACGCTGACCAGCTTCCTCCTCACCGTCCATATGATTGTCCAATTGAATTATTGCCTGGAGCAGAGATACCTTTTGGTAAGATCTACCCCCTGGCGGGGCCCGAGCTGAAGGCTTTAAAAGAGTACATAGACGAAAATCTAGCCAAGGGCTTCATACGCCCCTCTTCATCTCCTGCAGGGGCACCCATATTCTTTGTAAAGAAGAAAGATGGATCCCTGAGACCATGCGTAGACTATAGGGAACTCAATAAGGTTACTATTAGAAACCGTTATCCATTGCCTTTAATCCCTGAGTTATTGGAGAGAGTGCGACATGCCAAAATTTTTTCTAAACTAGATCTTCGTGGGGCCTATAACTTAGTCCGTATTAGACCTGGGGATGAATGGAAGACTGCATTCAGGTCACGCTATGGACACTTTGAATATCTAGTTATGCCTTTTGGTCTGAGTACCGCCCCAGCCACTTTCCAACACTTGGTGAATGACATCTTCAGGATCTCCTGGATACATTCGTGGTAATTTATTTGGATGATATTTTAATTTTTTCTAACTCCACAGAGGAACATCATGGACATGTGAGAATGGTCTTGGAACGTCTAAGACAAAATCATCTTTACATCAAGCTTGAAAAGTGTGAATTCCATAAGACCGAAATTCAATTTCTGGGGTATGTACTGTCTACACAAGGAATTAGTATGGATGGAAGTAAAACCCAAGCCATCAATGATTGGCCAAGTCCTAGAAATGTGAAGGAGGTACAGCGCTTCATCGGGTTTGCAAACTTCTATAGACGTTTCATTAGAAATTTCTCTGAGGTAGTGTCACCTATCACCCAACTTACCCGGAAAGAGTCTAAGTTCTCCTGGACTCCCCAAGCTCAGGAAGCATTTTCCCGTCTAAAAGATAAATTTACCACTGCACCTATCCTAGTGCATCCCAACCCAGAGCTTGCCTTCATAATAGAGGTGGATGCTTCAGACTGTGCCGTGGGAGCTATACTCTCTCAGAGAACAGGTGAGAAGAATGTCTTGCATCCCTGTGCCTTCTTTTCCCAGCAGTTGTCTTCGGCTGAGAAGAACTACGATGTGGGCAATAGAGAGTTGTTGGCCATTATTGCCGCCTTCAAAGAATGGAGACACCTTCTTCAAGGAGCTGCACAGCAAATAGTCGTTCTGACAGACCATCGTAATCTTGAGTTTATCAGGTCGGCTAAGTGCCTGACTCCTCGCCAGGCTCGCTGGAATCTTTTCTTAAACCAATTTAATTTTATTATTTCTTATAGACCAGGATCGCGCAATGGAAAGGCTGATGCACTCTCTAGGATTTACTCAGCAGAGACACGTCCAATTACTCCTCCTAAGACTATTCTTCCTGACTCTAGATTCCTAGGAGTGATTCATCATCAAGACCTAATTAAAGACATCAAGGAAGCATACCATGCGGATTCTTTTTTGGCTCAACCCCCAAGGGACGTAAGTCTTGTCTTTAAGAATGGTGTGTGGATTCTGGGACAACGTCTGTATATACCTGAAACAGTCAGATTGAGAGTATTGCAACTCATTCACGATTCCAAAATAGCCGGGCATAGAGGAATTCTAAAGACACAGGAATTTCTTTCTCGTTTCTTTTGGTGGCCCACTTGTAGGAAGGATGTTTTGGACTATGTCACTTCGTGTGAGGTTTGTGCAAGATGCAAAACACCTCGCTCTTCACCAACTGGTCTGTTACAGCCTCTTCCCACCCCGTCCCGCCCGTGGGGGTCCATTTCTATGGACTTCATTGTGGAATTACCAACCTCTCAAGGGAAGAACACTATTCTAGTGGTGGTTGACCGTCTAACAAAGGCAGCTCATTTTATCCCTTGTGTCGGCTTACCCACTGCAAAACAGACATCAGATTTGATGATTAAAGATGTGTTTCGCTTACATGGAGTACCGGATGAGGTTATTTCGGATCGAGGGGTGCAATTCACTTCTAGGTTTTGGCAAAATTTCTGTGCAGCATTGGACATTAAAGTAAACCTTTCTTCTGCTTTTCATCCCCAGACTAATGGACAAACCGAACGAACCAATCAAACCCTGGAGCAGTATCTCCGCTGCTTTATCTGCCACCTACAGGATGATTGGGTGATCTACTTCCATTGGCTGAGTTCTCTTACAACAACTCTCAGAGTGCCTCCACTAAACAGTCTCCTTTTTACTCTAATCTAGGTTATCATCCTAACATTCTACCACGATTTCCCATAGAGACGCCTTTGCCAGCAGTGGCTGAAAGAGTCACGACTTTACAGAAGAATATGGATCTTCTAAAGGAGAATCTAGAATCGGCTCAGGAAAGGTACAAGAAGGCAGCAGATAAATTTCGTAAACCTGCACCAGCTTTTAAGGTAGGAGACCTGGTCTGGCTGTCAACCAGAAATCTTAAGTTAAGGATTCCATCGTCTAAGTTGGGACATAAGTACATTGGACCCTATAAAATCAGTAAAATTATAAGTGCCGTTGCTTGTCGTCTTCAATTGCCCAGAACTATGAGAATCCACCCTGTCTTTCATGTATCCCTACTAAAGGCTGCGACACCCAATACGTTTCCTGGACGTTCTTCTCCTTGCCCTGACCCAGTGCTAGTCGATGGTCAGGAGGAATTTGTGGTGGAAAGGATTTTAGATTCCAGGTTGTATAGAAATCAGTTACAATATCTGATTAAATGGCAGGGCTACCCAGTGGAGGACAACTCATGGGAGCCAGTCAATAACGTTAATGCTCCTCGCTTGCTCCGTCAGTTTCATCAGAGGTACCCACACAAGCCTGGTCTGAGGTCATCCGGAGGTTGTCCCTAAGGGGGGAGTAATGTAAGGTTCTGTGTATCTGTTTCTGAAACTCAGTTTGTTCGTCGGCCATTTTGCTTTCTGTTTTGCTGCTGCTATCTTGCCCTCAGTCAAAATGGAGTTTTCCAGCTTGCATGTTCCCGCCCTGATTCTCTCCGTTTGCTTCTTAAACAGCCACAGCTGAGCAATCAGTGCTTCAGAATCTAGCCTGCAGTGAACCTGTGTTCTGACTCCTGAAGCCTTGGACCTTGTACTCCAGCCATTCCTACTGAGGAACTCTGAAGCACTTGTGGACTCTGAACTCTGCTCTTGAGAGCCTCACGTTTGCATGGACTTGCGGTAACAGAGAAGAAGATCTGAATCTGTTGTGGAGAGTTATTGCTGAGCTTAGATTACTCTGGCCTGCTGTGTCTCCTGCTTCTGTGTTTGCAACCTGTGTGTTTATTTTTGCCAATTTGTATGAAGCAATACAAGACTTTCTTTATCAACCTGTGTCTCAAGTATTTTCATCACACCCAAGCACAAGACGCTATATGAACTGTACCACATACATTACACTGTTTCTCACACAAAGAACTAAATGAAAGTCCAGACAACAAAAGGCACTCTATCAACAGAACATATGTCCCTTGCTCTTGAATAGGCCCCCAATCCATGATTCCTTAGCAGGTCTCCAGTAATTTGGACCCTTATCCCAATACTCTATAACCACTCAAAAATAATAGGGTCCAAATCCCATGACCTGCAGAATATTCAACCCTAATTGAGTCTAAATCTCATGATTGTTAGAAAATTCACCAGTAATTGGGTCCATATCCATTGACCTTCAAAAAATTCACCAATAATTGGGTTCAAATCTCACAACCTTCAGAAACTTCACCATTGATTGGATCCAAATCCCAAGACCGTCTGAAAATTCACCAGTAATAGGGTGCCCATCCCGTTACTCTAACAATTCAGCAGTAATTGGGTCTTAATTCCATTAATTGTTAACAATTCACCAGTAATTGGACCCTCACACTGGATCCCACCCAATGACTCATAACTCACCACTAACTGTGGTCCATCAAATTCATTAACTAGTCCCTTAACATGCAAGCTGTAGGATGTTGTTTTTTGGTGACAGTGGGCCCTTTTGTAACTGTACATGCTTCATTACCAGAATGTCACCTCCAGAACAGAGCTACTGCATGTAACATCAGTATGGAAGGTGCCAAATTTAACACTACAGAAGTGGTCCTCCACTTTACAGGCCTGATAACTGGCAAACTAAAGTGTAGGAATTAACCGAATAATTAGTAAAAAGGTGGGTCAGAGAAGCATCAAGACCTCCTGTCCCAGGTGATTAGGGATGGCGTGAATGGGCCAGAACCAGTTAGAGGTAGCCATTTTAATATTTGCTGTGGAGGCCCTCATCTCTGTGTATGTTCCTCCTTGATTCAAAGCTGAATTTACCATATAATTTTACAGTAAGACATTTATGGTATAACGTAATCTACATAAAATGTAATGTGTCACTCTGAATTTGACTAATTCTCAGTAGGAGGATATTAATAAAGAATAATCTGTACTTGCTCAAAGCTTTAGAAAACATAATTAAGGATTAAGTGATTTAAGACATACAGTACGTATAAGAAATAACTGCATATGTGCTGACAGAGGCGGTGTATGCCGCTGCTATATGTCACACTGCTGATCCTAAGCACAAACTTCCATGGTCGTAACTAAAGGAAACTGTCAGTATAACACATGCAATACATACTGTTTTGTTCTGGACCAGCATCACATCTGTCCAGTCTATCCCGATGCAGGAGAACTTAGAGCTGGCTCACTCATTACAAAAGAGGAGGGAGGCTTCATAAGACTTGGCTTGGTACCGTCATCGGACCCTAATGCGCAATGACTGTGTAGAGAGGAAGTAAACCTCCTAGGTCTGTACGATGCATAGGAAAGGGGACAAGGCAAGCCTCAGAGGGATCCTACTTTTATTTGCATACTGGTCAACTATTTCCAAAATGTCCAGGAGGCTCCCAGGAAATGATAGACCTCCTGGAATCCCGGAAGGGTTGAAGATTTTCACGTTCACTTCTGAGACGTCACAGAACGCAGTGCTTCCAGATGGCTTCTTGTACTCATTGCCTGGAAGATCGGTCATTAAATGGAGATACAGGGTCTGGACAAACTTCCAGGGAATGGTTAGCAGGGACCAGAAGAGGAGGATTCTCCTATAAATGTTCACATGACTATATTGAAAAACTTTCACCTGCTTATCTTATTACTGCAACCTGGTACAAAGAGGGGGTTGTCAATTATTAGAAAAAAAGGTTCCCGAAACAACCCATCCCAAAAAAACGCCATTCTTGTCCATGGGCTGGTTTTGGAATTTTAGCTTAGACACATTCCCTTGAATCAGAGTGAGAATCAAAACCAAACTACACTGTGTGTCTGTTTTTTTATAGGAGTTTCTCCATCATGCTAGGCTATGGTATATCACTGGTTTATGCCATCAATTAAGATTCTTGTTGGTCGAACTCTGGGACTACCACTGTTCCTAGGAATGAAGGGTTGCTGCCCTGATTCAGCACTGGTTCCCCAGTCATCTGAGTCTAGCGGGTGACTGAGGCGCCAGTGTGCAGGAAAAAACAGCTAAAAGAACCCATGCAAAACTAGTAAATATTCAGAAAAGGACCCAGCGCTAAACTAGTAAATAATCAGAAAAGGACCCAGTGCAAAACTAGCAAATAATCAGAAAAGGACCCAGCACTAACCTAGCAAATAATCAGAAAAGGACCCAGTGCAAAACTAGCAAATAATCAGAAAAGGATCTAGTGCTAAACTAGCAAATAATCAGAAATGGACCCAGCGCAAAACTAGCAAATAATCAGAAAAGGACCCAGCACTAAACTAGTAAATAATCAGAAACGGACCCAGTGCAAAACTAGCAAATAATCAGAAATGGACCCAGCGCAAAACTAGCAAATAATCAGAAATGGACCCAGTGCAAAACTAGCAAATAATCAGAAATGGACCCAGCGCTAAACTAGCAAATAATCAGAAAAGGACCCAGCGCAAAAATAGTAAATAATCAGAAAAGGACCCAGCGCAAAACTAGCAAATAATCAAAAAGGACCCAGCACTAACCTAGCAAATAATCAGAAAAGGACCCAGCGCAAAAATAGTAAATAATCAGAAAAGGACCCAGCGCAAAACTAGCAAATAATCAGAAAAGGACCCAGCACTAACCTAGCAAATAATCAGAAAAGGATCTAGCGCTAAACTAGTAAATAATCAGAAAAGGACCCAGCGCAAAACTAGCAAATAATCAGAAAAGGACCCAGCACTAACCTAGCAAATAATCAGAAAAGGATCTAGCGCTAAACTAGTAAATAATCAGAAAAGGATCTAGCGCTAAACTAGCAAATAATCAGAAAAGGACCCAGCACTAACCTAGCAAATAATCAGAAAAGGATCTAGCGCTAAACTAGTAAATAATCAGAAAAGGACCCAGCGCAAAACTAGCAAATAATCAGAAAAGGACCCAGCACTAACCTAGCAAATAATCAGAAAAGGATCTAGCGCAAAACTAGTAAATAATCAGAAAAGGACCCAGTGCAAAAGTAGCAAATTATCAGAAAAAGACACAGTGTAAAACTACTAAATTATCAGAAAAGGATCTAGCGCTAAACTAGTAAATAATCAGGAAATGACTCAGCAAAACGAGCAAATTATCAGAAAAGGACCCAGCGCAAAACTAGCAAATAATCAGAAAAGGACCCAGCGCTAAACTAGCAAATTATCAGAAAAGGACCCAGCGCAAAACTAGCAAATAATCAGAAAAGGACCCAGCGCTAATTATTGAGACTAGTAGTACAAACGGAAAGGCGTTGTCCAGGTGGAACAACCCTTAGTAGAAGAGAGCAGCTCTGGGGCATAAATGGCTGCTTTTATTAAATTACATACTGTGCAGGCAAAGGAGTACTGTGAATTCTTTATCATTTGGACGGAGAAATTATTTCATTGCAAGGTGCTTTTTGTCACTCAACCACATATTGTAAAGGTAGAAAATTCGGAAATCTAAACTGCACATAAATAAGTGTGTTTTTCTTCTGTTTAGACAGGCTCAATCAAATGCTCCTCAATTATCTTGTACCGGCAGGATTGTTAAAGTAGATGGATGTCAGAGAGTGAGAACGCGTCATCGTCATCCGGATATTTGCGGTGTAACTGCTCTGTTTACGAATTTCCACCATCATGTTTTATCAATATTCTAGGTGCTCATGTTACTAAGCAGAACCCTTCCGTCTGGCCGAGGACTTGCTTACAAGACATATAAGTTAATGAGAGCTGAATACCAGGTTCACGTTCTACTCCAGCGCATCTAACATGCCAACTCCTGAGATGTCCTTGTTTGGAAAGGATTGGGAAAATGATTTATCCCCAAGACAATTATTTTAGGACAAGGAAAATGAACCCATATAGAGTAGACTCAGCGAGCCGAGGATCAATAGATGTAAAAGGTGCAGTAAAAGCCAAAACTATTCATTCAGAAAAAGAAATATACATGTATGTAGTGTCTATGGTGGAAACTAATCTCAATCCCATACACAAGTATTTTTTTTTTCCTTTTATTCTACCTCATTATGTAGTTTTTGCAGCAGTCATATTAACAACTCTGTGTCCAGACTGAGCATGGGCTGCTCTCTCTTCCCTCTCACAGCAGTGAGGAATATTATATAACACGTATCTGTCTCTGAGCTTCTAATCTAAATGCAGAAGAACACAAGCAGATGCTGTGGGGCCCTTGGAATAAGCAGGGCCCCAACTATAGAGGATAAAATGTGTGAGATCAGGATTCATACTTCACTATCCTGACTCTATTGTGGATATTCTACATATATTCTCTTCTGCTTTCCAAGATGGAGTTTGAGCCAGTGTGTGTCTGTGAGATTGCAGAGGTCCCTCAGGAATGTCTGTCGAAGGGATTTAGAAAAAACGTAGGAAAGTTAAAGAAGACAACCCTAGACTATTCAGCTGCCACCTTTAGTCAATGAGATGTATGTATGCCAATGCACATATTTAGAGATAAGATGAGCCAATTATATTGTTACAATGCATGAATACTACTAACCTATATAACATGATTGTGAGGAAGGAACAGCCACCATCTTGGATATGGCCTGCTCCAGCCGCCATTTTGTCTGAATTCACAGATTCACAGCAGCTAACTGCTGTAATTCCCCCATGGCCTGTGGACATATTCAATACAACAGGGTTTAGTGTCCACTGTGAATAAAAAGGTCTATTAGTATGCTGAGTAGATCCGGCTCAAAACAGGATTTACTGCTCCAATGTTGAATAGCAAGGTCTGTTAGTATGATAATGGGATAAGGCCAAAACAAGGCTTCAATTAGATTATACCTGCCAGCTAGACACAGAAAACACATCCATTGTATATCCCAGCCACGACGGCTCCGTTCTAGGATTATGAATTATGAGCACATCTTTCTAGGTACAAACTCATAAAAAATATCTGCGTGATCCTGCGGACCTCGGGCATCTGACAGTGCAACTCCCCAGTCGGTGATGGCTCGGGGGCCTGAGATATAGAGATTGGCCCTCCACAGAGACAATTTAATTTACAACAGGCACAACGTCTCAGACAGCCCCACATTATGTGGCGACGACAAAACGATGCTCAATCATCATGTAACAGGATATATGGGAGAATGAACATTTCAGTTTCCTATTGGGGTGCAGCACCTGGCATCATAGCAGACTAGCCATTTTACATGGGTAATCCCAAAATCGCAACTAATCCACTATCCATAAGACTGTCAGAAACAGCGTGGTGCTGTAAAGGCTTTCTCTAGCAGTCCTATAGACAATGAATGGAGTGCAGGCCTAGCATGTGCACCTCCACCCAATTCAGGACAGGACTCTTCAGTGCCCATATCCCGAGCCTCTTTCCTACAATAATGGTGTGGGAAGGGTCCCAGCGATCTGTAATTTATTTTCTATCCTGTGGATATGGGATAACTTACTGTTTTGGAATAAGACTTTAATTTTTGCTATGGTAACTGTGTTAAATATGTCACAGCAATAATAACGCACGAGTTACGGTATTTTAATTAGTTACCTTCCCTTAAAGGGAATCTGTCAGCAGATTTTTGCTATGTAACCTGAGCAGCATGATGTAGGAACAGAGACCCTTATTCCAGTGATGTGTCACTTACTGAGCTGCTTGTTGTAATTTCAATAAAAATCAGTGTTTTTTATCAGCAGATTATCACTAGGGGACTAGTAATCCTGCTGCCATGTGGTCCTCCTGCACTGTATAACCCCCACCACCAACAATGATTTGTAACTTTCTGCCTATGCACAGTGTACACAGAAATATGCCAATCGGTGGTGTGGGCGGGATCATACGAGCTCAGGATTCAGAGAACTGGTAGATCTGCGGGAGAAAAAAACTGTGATTTTATCAAAACTGCAGCAAGCAGCCCAGTAAGTAACACATTGCTGGAATCAGGATCTGAGACCCTACATCATGCTGCTCTCAGATTACATAACAAAAACATGGTAACAGATTCCCTTTAAAAAGATATTTATCTTCAATAGACTGTAGAGCAGGTCCATTTTCTTAGGGCAGATCTACAGCCACCCACAACTGGTATTTGCGAGAAGTCGACTGATTATTTCATGTTTGTAGTAACACAGCTCCTTTTTTTATTTTATTAATGGGGAAAAATAATTTTCATATACCATTTTAGTAAATTCAGGGTTAAAGGGGCTGTCTAGTGAAAACAAGTTGTCACCAATCCATGGGATAAGTAATAACTTACTGACTGGTGGGGGACTGACAACTGGGATCGGTACTCTGGTAGACCAGAGTTAGAAGAGGTAGTGCGCATGCTCGACCGCCGCCCCATTCATCTCCTCGGCTTTTACCGGCAGCCCTATAGGGAATGCATGGAGGGGCGGTCGGCATAGGACCTGCTGCTCCATTTTCGAACAGGTGTACACTTGCCTTGTTGGAGATAAAAGTTCTGATCGGTGAGGGGCTTAATGTTCAGACCGCCACCGATCTGTAAGTTATCACCCATCCTGACGATAGATGATAATTTATTTTCACAGGACAACCCCTTTAATATAGAGGCTCTCCGGAGTGGTTACAAGAGCATTTCTTGCCCTGAAGGACCCATCCTGTTCTGCATTACTCAGCAAATGTGCCATATGTAAGACCAAACTTTTCCGGCAGTGTCACTGCAGGGATATTGATTACCTACTGCCGTATGTCCCTGCTGATGACAAATGATCACTCAGAGTCCCATCATTGTGTCCCGATTACTGCCGAGGGCATTTCTAACAAGTTGGGATTGTCCTCAGAGAACCCCTTTAAATCTCTGCCATTGCCAGGGCTGGCGTCACTGCTCAGCGACAATCCACTATAGAAATTGACAGATGGCACAGGACGTAAGATATGGGCTTTCCTGAAGGATAATAGTTCTTCCCTTGTCATTAAATCTATGGTCACATTGCAGCTAAGCAAAGGCTTCTGTTCATCTGCAATGCAGCTGGCGCTGGACACCGTCCGGAGGATGGTTCGCTCGTTTTTTTTTTCTCTTTTAAGAAGGGCAATGAAGAGAAAACCCAATGAGGTGAGCAATACATTTACACACGGCCGCTGGTACAGACACCGCTGCGTTCTGGACTTTTATCACTGGACGTACAGTACAATTTTATCGCTTCCTCTTCTTTCATTATGCTCCATTATATACTTGCAAACTAAAAGGTGAAAAAAGGAAGCAAAAAAAAGGAAAAATAGAAATGCCGTCTACATGCTGAGAGGCATTACTTCTTTTTTCTCCTCTTTCTGTCCGTGTAACAACCTAAAACATAGAAAATAAAGTTAAAGGAGTATTCTCATCTCAAAGATCTTATCCCAATATGTAGTAAGTGTAATAATAATAATATCAGCAAATACATCCGGTTAAAAATGTAGCATAGTTCTTCTGATAAGCTACGTTACTTACCCCATGTGCAGGGCATTGCAGTAGCTTAGGTATCCATAGTTACGACCACTAACAACTAACTGTCACTGTATGAGTGGTCATAATCATGGATACTTATGCTACTACAATATCCTGGACATGGGTTAAGTGACATAGCTTATCAGAAGAATTATGCTACATTTCTAATTTAAGGTACCGTATTTGCTAATATTATTATTATTACGCCTATTACATATTGGGATAGGACCTTGGAGATGGGAAACCTTCATATTCCCATTAATCTGTTTGCATGATTAACCTGGAAGTAAAAGAGTCTGTACATAGAAAAAGGTGGCTGCTCAGATTGTCAATGGGGCTAAGCGGCAGTACCAGACACAGCCATGTGATAAAAGTGGCGCTGTTCATGAGAAAATGCAGTAAATTTTCTCTAACTTTATATAACCCCTTTATAGTGGCATCTGGAATTACAGAATGCCTTGCGTCAGAGCTCAATATTTTGGGATATAATGTCTATGAGCGATATGGAAATTGATGGTGCCATATAAGAGAGTAAAATAAAAAAAATGCAGATAAATAACTTTGGTGCAAGGCTCTGATGTACGCCATTGTATAGATGCAGAGATGACCTTGTGGCCCGGAGAGTATTATGTTAGCAAGATGTGTACAGGTGCTTTACCTAAGATTGTTGCTGGATGCCTATGCACAGGACAGAGCAGTAAAATAAAAAAAAAAACCCAGTGTACTGATGTATACCAGTCTAAGATTGGGGACCTTTGGATACTATATGGTACGAATGTGCACACAGCCTGAGTTGTACCGCAATTCTGCCCTTCTTCCTCCTAGTAATTAACCCATTTCTCCAATTTCCCCTGAAGTCACAGCATTTGCCCTTTTTCTGCTATTCTCCTTGTTTTGCATAGTCATCAATGCAGTAACATTGTTCCCGCACAATAATCATGGCAGTGCCAGTCTTCCACACAGGTAATAGTTGGAGCTACCCTCTTTCTTCTAGAGCCGTCTTCATACCTAATCACAGCAGTGTCCCAAAGTAGTAGGATCTGAAGGGTCTCGCCCATCACCGCTCTTACAACAATATCAGGGTTTGGTCTGTTTCCCCAGTGGTCATAGGAAGGCATCCCCTTTCACCCAAGTATGAGGCAGCACGGTGGCTCAGTGATTAGCAATGTTGCTTTGCAACACTGGGGTCCTGGGTTCTAATCCAACCAAGGACAATATCTGCAATGAGTTTGTATGTTCTCCCCGTGTTTGTGTGGGTTTCCTCCGGGTTCTCTGGTTTCCTCCCACACTCCAAAAACGTAGTTGTGGAGACACAGGAGGTCAGCAGGTGCCCCAGTCCACATGCCAAAACCCCATGGACCAGGGATCATCCCACCGAAAGTCCGCTCTCCTTTCTCCATTTCTGGCCCCCAAAAAAGTATCCTTGGGGCTCAGGTGACCGGTGGGTCCAAATCCTGACTACCCCAAACGTATCCATTGGCCAGGGCCGTGGTCCCCTAAGCTGACATCCTGTAGAATGACAAAGCCGTGTCCCTTGTGATGGAGCCATGATGTCTTGGCTGCTGTCCTGTAGAGTGGGCGGAATGCTACTCAGAAAACACAAAGTGAGGGTAAAACAGTGTGGAAATACTTTATTGAACCACAAAACAGTCAAATAACACATAGAACAGTCCTGGTAAAATCAGAGGGTCACAACCTGGCTTCTCCATGGAGCCAGGCGACCAACGGCTCCCATTCCTGGCCCCCAAAAATGTTTCCTTGGAGCTCAGGTGACCGGTGGGTCCAAATCCTGACTACCCCAAATGCATCCATTGGATACAGATCTGTATTCTTAGAGCTGGGGCCATGGTCCCCTAAGCTGGCATCCTGTAGAATGACAAAGCCGTGTCCCTTGTGATGGAGCCAATGATGTCTTGGCTGCTGTCCTGTAGAGTGGGCGGAATGCTACTCAGAAAACACAAAGTGAGGGTAAAACAGTGTGGAAATACTTTATTGAACCACAAACAGTCAAATAACACATAGAACAGTCAAATAACACATAAAATACCCAAAATGGTGCACATTACAGAGTCTCACCCTTATGCTAACTGTGACTTCAGAGCTTCCAGGTCCGACTACCCCCCTGTGGCACGCAGAGGAGGTAACGACAAGCTTAGGAAAATGACAGTCCATTGAGATACAAGACCAGTTGACCGGATGGTTACAACCTGGCTCCCGCTTCCGGGGCCAAATAGGCCCCTCTGTGGCACGCACAGAGAGAGGAAATAACGACAAATTTAGGAACATGACAGTCCATTGAGGTACAAGGTCAGTTGACCAGAGGGTCACAACCTGGCTTCTCCATGGAGCCAGGCGACCAACGGCTCCCATTCCTGGCCCCCAAAAATGTTTCCTTGGAGCTCAGGCGACCGGTGGGTCCAAATCCTGACTACCCCAAATGCATCCATTGGATACAGATCTGTATTCTTAGAGCTGGGGCCATGGTCCCCTAAGCTGGCAACCTGTAGAATGATAAAGCCGTGTCCCTTGTGATGGAGCCATGATGTCTTGGCTGCTGTCCTGTAGAGAGTCTCTGGTTCTTTTTTGATATTTGGATGTCTGGGCTGAATCTCTGTCTCGTGTTACAGAGGCATATACCTCTTTTTATAGCTAACAACTGTCCTTCATCCAGTATTCAGTGAAGGGGAAGAATGGTGATAAGACCAACTGGCATTGTTTGATTATGTTATCTATTTGTATAGTTTTTCCTCCTCTATTTTGCAAGCTAACAAACTGGCTGGCCTGGACAATGTATAATCAACATATAAGCAAACATCATTGTTCCATGACCCTGTATCACTAGTCATCCAGAATAAGAACACAATATGTTACAACAAATTGTCAACTTACAAGTCAATATTACAGGCTTACACAAACAAAAGTCTGTTTTCTTAACCAACCAGAAAGAAACACCTAAATTCAAAAGTCAACATATAGATAACAGTCTATTCCTTCTGGCTTGCTGAAAATAGATGTCTGTGTTATGAATGTGCTAGAGATGGTTTCTGAGCAGAGGCTCCCTCTGGTGGTTACAGACAGTACTGAACCTTTCAGCGAGGAGTGGCAATCTGGAATCACGGACTGGTCTGATATAAGGGAGGTTCCCTCCATGATGGTTGCCGGTGATCAATTGTTCTTGTCTCAATTGTGGTTCCTGGTTCATTTGGAAGTTTGCTGGAGTCTTGCCTGCATCTCCTGCTTTCAGATAAGATATTGTTTGCTTTTCTCTTCGTGCTTGCTTTTTGCATTGTTTTCTGCACTTTTCTGGAGGTCAGCCAGGTCCCCTCCTGGGGCCTGAGCTCCTCACAGTTTTTCTGCAGCCACTGTTATTTGCTCATTTGCTTTTTCCTGTTTTTTCAGCGGCTGCGGCTTGGTTTTTGTTCACACTGAGATCTGAGTTAGTGGGTGGCGAGATCGTGTGATCTCAGTATTTTTGTAATCAGAATTGTTGGATTTTTGTAGGGTTTTCTGGGTTGCAGAAAGTAATCTCTCCTGTCCTATCCTATTTAGTCAGCTTGTGGCCCCAGCGTTTGCTCAGTCTATTTTCTGCCTATGTTTGTATTTTCATCTTGTCTAACCGCCATTATATGTTTGGGGGCTTCCTATTTTCTTTGGGGATATCCTCCGGGGCAGATAGCTTTCACCTTTCTGCCTTTAGGTGTAGTTATCTCTCAGGCTGTGACGATCAACGTAGGAACGCTCCACGGCTACCTCTAGTTGTGTCGTTAGTTTAGGAATCTGCAACCCATCAGTTACCAACATCTCAGGTGTTCGGCTGCCATGCTGTTGTTCCTGTCCTCCTCAGCTACCGAAACATAACACGTCTGGTTAATTAAGATAAAATGCTGTGTCGTCACAGTAGTGATAGGGAATTTAGATTGTGAGCCCCAATGGGGACAATGCCGATAATGTCTGTAAAGCGCTATGGAATTAATGGCACTTTATAAGTGAGTAAAATAAATAAAAAGTACTTCATGCGCACAGCAGATCTCTTTTCTCCAATACCCTCCGCTAGCACAAAGCTTTATGTGAGCAGCCGAAGAGTGACTATTGCTGTTCCGGAACCAGAGATCAATGAAAGATTAGCCAACAGCAGCTGTCAATATCTTCCTGGCACAGAACCTTATTCCATGTATGCATAGATCAGCACCAGCATTGGACACTGGAAATATACTGTACATACTGAGGTGTACAGTTGCTCAGGGGCCTTTCCCTTTTCATGTTCTTAAGGGTTTAGACAGCCCTTGCAGACATATTCCTACATGGATCCCTGCATAAAATATACTGAACTGCATTCAATAGCACAAAAAATGCATTCATCTGAAAATGTAGCCTCAATGCCCCTTAGGGTGAATGATTCAATCACTTTTTTTCACATTAGCATTTTTTTTTAGCACTTTGGGGAAGTCCTTACCTATATGTAAAAATAAATAAATAATTAATTGGAGATCCTACATTTTTTATTCTGGCTGCCGAGCTTCATGAAATGATGACACTTTGGGCTCTGTAGAGATCAGTTCTCCAAGGTTATCTCATTATGATCATAATCAGGATTACCATGGAAGACATCACTCCATGTATAATCTCATCAATAATGAAACTGGAACACCAAGAAGGACAAGCTGGAATGTAGAGCAAATTGAAAAAGTATCAGACGCCTTTAAGATTTGCAATTGATTGAATTTTCAAGCACCTCGCCCCAATTTGTGATAGGGGCATAAAAGCCAGATTTAAAGCTATATTTTTTAGCCAGATAAAACCTCGAGAATTGATTGTGGGATGATTGTGCAATGTCTCTTGTTAGTCGATGTGTGTGCCAGTTATCACCACTGGTCACAATCTGAGAGGGACAGAATTGAATTTGATCTGATAGAACTCGGTTTATCCCTCCGGTAGATCGCTACGTGCGTGGCCAAGATGTCAACACTGTTCAACACTGATTGTTCCAGTAGTTGTGAGAACAACGAAGAACTTCAAGAGGTGGGCAGAGGCAAACCTCTGCACTGATAGATCATCAGATTAGAAAAATGGTGCCTGATCTTTTTAAAACGTGCAGGATAAATCTCTTGCTGGTGTTAGCTGGATTTTAATTTGTGAACAATAAAGCAATAAATCTTTTATCTGGACCTCCCTTTCTTGTGCCTCTTTTGTCTTGGACATAATGACAGATGAAGATTGGTCTGGAGACCACATGAGCAACATTATGAAGAGTCTTCATGAGGGAACATCATACAGGTACTTTTCCCGGAATTATGGCATGGGGCGGCATAATGTACAGCAGCCGGACGCCTTTAGTCTTTACACCTGGTAAACAGCTTGGCGTTACATTGATTTTGTAGTGGAACCAATGGTACGGTCATTTGTCCAAAGTATACTAGGAGGAGGACGTATCTTGTAGCTGCTACTGTGAGTATTAATCAACATGTTTGTCCAGGTAGTAATACAAAAGTTGATTCATGGACAGCACATCTGAAAATAGAGCATTACAACAATACCAGAGAAAAAATAAATCTTCGGAAAAAGTGAACAATGGTGTAAAAAAATAGTATATTACTTTATTAGACAACAAGAATGATAGCGATGTAAAAGGTGCCTCAACAGAGGGAAAGCAGATAGCAGGTCATACAAGCAAAATATAAAATATGGAGTATCAAAAAAGTGTATATCAACAATTGTATATAGACCCATAGATTAGGGGACCCCTTGATAATCCACAAACTACATGGTGAGATAGCTGAACAGCATCAAATAAAGCACATATGATGTTACCTCTAATAATATATTTAGCTGCAACTGCAAGAAGACCAGCACCGCTTTCCTCCACCTCGACACGTGTTTCTACCAGGGGCATGAAAAAGCCAAGTGAAACGCGCGTCGGGGTGGAGGGACATGGTGTTGTCCTCTTGCAGCTGCAGTTAAATATATTATTACAGGTAAAATCATATGTAGTTTATTTGATGCTGTTCAGCTATCTCACTATGTAATACAGTATATGGATTATCAATGAGGTTACTAATCTATAGGTCTATATACAGTTATTGATATACACTTTTTCTTGTACTCCATACATTATATTTTCCTTGTATGACCTGCTATGCGCGTTCCCTCTTTTGCCGCACTTTTTAAATTTCTGTATCATTATTGTTTTCTAATAAAGTAATATACTATTTTTGGACATCATTGTTCACTTTTTTCAGAGGTTCATTTTATCTCTGGTGTTGTAATGTTACAGTGAGTAGCCTGCATGGCCTGAGTTGCTATACTGGCCTGCAGCGTCTCCGAACTTGTCTACCATCGAACACTTCTGGGACGTCATTGGTCGGCAATTGCAAAGGAAGCTGCCAGCAAGGGATCTTGATGATTTGCCTAAGTGCATTCAGCGAGGAAGAACATTCTTAAGGTAACCATTAATTAATTACCTCACTGATAGCAGCCAAGACATTTATACTTAATTGTGAGCAAATTGAGATATTTTAACTTTTTTTCCATTCTTTTATCACTTGCGGATCATTAACATGTCTATCGATCCTGTGATTTCCATAATTCCTCGACTTTTCCTTCTTGGTGTTTCAAGTTCAATGTTGAGGAGTGTAGGCGGGTGATGTTACAGAAAATGTATTAAAAAAGGAGATGTTTCACTATATGGCTTTATTATTCAAAAACAATCTAGGCAACACCTTGCCTTTACATGTTCTGTTCACCATTTTCTGGCTTTAGGAAATAGTGCACCCTGATATGACGTCGCAAATTAAATTTTTTCCAAAATACTGTAGTTAAAAAATAGTTAGACCAGTCCTTACTCCCCAAACATATGCCACTTTTTTTGGCATACATCCGGTAAATGGACATTCGACATGTGCCTGGAGCGATCCTTGGCAGCCAGAACACAGATGAATCGGTCTTCTTCATAAAAATGCATTTACAGTAAGCTTCCAAACCCAACGCTGCAATAACTAATCTTTTCCTGGTTAATCAAGCTTCGGCATAGGTCAAAACATCAATTCCTAATCTTCCGATGCAGCTCGTGAAGCTGTAAAGCGTGCATATTAATCCAAGTGCATTAGATTTGTAAATGAGTTCATCTCTTACAATAGGTTGGTAAGGTCAAGGAAACCGGTCAATGACATAATATAAAGTGACAAATTTATTGGATTCCTGGAAGCTAAAAAAAAAAATAAAAAATTCTAAAATCCGGTTCATACTCCTGCAAAGGTTATCTCACAGGAGGCCAGGACAACTCCCGTCTTGAACAATGCCCCTCAGAGAACTGGTGTCATATTCTCAGGATATTAAAACACGTGTGCCCTTTAACAATGCCGTTGATAGTTCTAGACACAGAAAGTTTAATGGGCATAAGTGGTTATCCAACACCAAAATGACTCGAGGACACAAAAGATATTAAGTAGGTTTCTATAACAAACTGTACTCCGTAACGTTAATTGTCTAATACAATTGGAGGCACCTGATGGTTGACTTGTTACCTGATTAATGTTTAGTAACCTTATGGCAAGGGTTACGGTATCTCATATGATATGAAATGTGCTCCCACATAAATGTTTTATTACCACCGCTATCACTTACTCAATTATGAAAGAAGCAAATTAAGCTGCGGGGCCTCACATCAACTCGTAATACGTGAAGGAAACCAAATATTGAACAAAGTTTCAGAGCAGGAGCTTAAGTAGAACTCATGGGGCTATTTAAAGCCTTGTGATGAAATGACACCAGGCAGAAATAGTTGCTTGTAGAGTAATTTTATCTCACCAGGAGATATATACTGGAGTTGGAAAGGTTACACCATGTATGATACTGACTGTCCAGACACACTAGACCTCAATCCCTGAAGATAGCAAGGTCAGACGATGAAGAAATAATCGGTATGTTGAGGGGGTGAGTTAAATTTTTCACCGCCCATTGAATAATTTTAGAAAGGTTATGGTCATCAATCTGGGTGGATGGTTGTGCTCAGTGGTAGGATGGATATCACGACAATAATGCACAAAAGACCACGGCACTCCTCAGTTGCAGTGAAGAACATTTTCATTGCTCTGTCAGCTCATCATGTTCATGGATACCACAATTTACGAGATGCCAAATTTTTGGTCCTCCTGGACCTTGATCACAGCCTGTTGGGAACATCGTGAGGATGACAGCACCCTAATCAAGCCAAGGAAAGACAGAAACATTGGCCATTTTGGAAAGTACGGAAACCATGACCATGACCTACTGATAGGTCAATAATATTTTCTTCACTGAATCTGAAGAGTGCCGTGGTTTTTCATAAATCATTAAATAATTTTAGACCTACACCATACTTTCCAACTTTTCTAAAATGCTTACTGAGAGAATTTTTTGGGTAAGCATTATTAATGCCAGTTTCCTGCCCACCACATGGGTTCTGTGCCCCAACCAAAGAAATGTTGGGAGAGAGCTGCCATGTGGGATTTGTGTGCAGTCCCTGGGAGCCTTGGAAAGTATTATAGAAGTCCAGGATGTAAGCCTTCTAGGTGTCCTGGAAGAAGTATGCCCTGTCACTTCCAGCATTAAAATAAACACTTCATACTCTCTCTGTGTTAAGATGGTCATGTAGTTTAGACTTTGATCATCCGATTATCTAATGTGTATGTATGACTTGATGATGTTTAACTCACATTTGTTTAGTCTTTGTCAGGGCAAGAAAAAGGACCAGGCATGTTGCTTATCAACATGCTCAATCTTTGCTTCTCAACGGAGACAACTTGCAGCCAGAGGGGTTTAGTAACGGCCGAACACCACCTCCACCCATAGTCCCATGTAGCTGAACCAAGTGTGCAAGTGTTAAAGGGAATCTGACAGCAGGATCAACCCTCCTAAGCCATCTATATGGGCATGCAGGTCCTAGAAAGATGAATCAAATGATACCTTTATATACCTTATCCGATGATTGAGTAATAAGAAATTCAAGTTTTTCAAATATGTAAATGAGCTAAAAAGATCCTACTCTGGAAGAGAACTCTTTTCAGCTCAATGACATATTTGAAAAAGGTGACATTCTCTGGAAGCATTAATTGGATTACAGATATCAAAGTATCATTTGATTTAACTTTCTAGGACCTGCATGCCCATATAGTGGGCTTAAAGGGGTTGATCCTACTGGCAGATTCCCTTTAAGGGAGTTTGTTGAAAAGTGAGTATTTTGGCAGAAAGCTACTACATTTATATGCCTTTGAAGGAATTAAAGGACAGAGGTTCACATGCACTAGAACCAACTGAGGAGGAGACATTGTCCCTCTTCTTTTGGATTGCAGTATGGCACAGAACAACATCAAGATTATTAAATCCAAGTGTTTTTCTTTAGTGTATATTGTTTTCAGACATTTTTGAATAATTTTAGTGTCATTTTAAGAATGATTTGCGGTCCATATTTGAGGTAAATTTACATAAAATAAATCTTACGCGAAAACTATAAACTAAATGAATAAAATGAAAATAAATATTCCCTTAGAATTTTTTTACAATTCGGAAATGTGGAATATTGCCATCGAAACAGGGTCACATAAATAAAAGATTAAAACCATGTTGCACATCAGAACAAAAATATTGTTGACTCTACCAATCACCTGTCCACGTGTGCCTAGGGTCATCCAATACCACACCACTAAAATAATGTTTTTCTACTAAATATTAGATTGGTTAATAGAAGAACTGTCTCACACATCTTCCCCTAGGTGTTAGGATTCTTAGAGATCATGATTACTTGGGCAAAAGGAAGGAGGCTTGTAACTATTGGGATGCAGAGCTAGTAGTCATTCTTTCGATGGAAATAAGTGAAGATCAGTTGTTTCCATTTGTTCCATAGACATTTTAAGTGGTTTTCCAAAAATCCCAAGTTACACCTAGGATCGGAGATAACTTTGTGATGACCGCGGGAGTCCCAAACTATAGGACCCCCAACACTTCCAAGAATGGGGGTCTGAAACTCAGCAAAATAAATGGGTTCTGCAGAGCACAGTCTTGAATTGGATGGAGATGCACAAGCTCAACCTTTGTTCCATTCATTGTTTTCCATCGGACTTCTGGAAAACCTGAGCACTGTCCATAGATAATATATGAAATGGAGGTTTGACCTCCACTCAGTTGAAAACAGTCCGTTCTCAGGGTTTCTGTGCCATGTTGTTGGGTTCACTGGAGATCCCAAAGGTCAAACTCCCAAAGATCAATAAGTTATCCTTTACGACATTGGGGACTACTGATCCACTCAATCTCCACTTGACTGCATGACTGTAATGATCAGTACTGGTCCCAGTGGTGGGGCCCTCAGTGATTATACATTTATCACCTATCTTTTAGTGTCTCAAGGTTTTGATGAAATAAACGGTTTATAACGAACCTCTACGAAGAGTAACTTGATCAAAAGTGTGTCTACCTCTACTAAATTATACCTTGGTATAAGGTCAACTTTACGTGGGTTTCATGCATCCGAAATTCAAGGTCCCAGTATTGATCAGGATCCCCAGACAAGCCGTATGTCTTCTGACATGCACTCAACATCATAAATGCCTATATTACAGTATTTTATCTCATCCGAAAAAATTGGACAATTATGTAAATCCGATGTGATCTGATTCTCTCTGATAAGGAGAAAAAAATATCTCCATCTTCTCCATTCTGTCAGTGTGTGGAAATCGGACTGGACTCAGACGGGCAGTCCGATGTTTTCCATGGACTCATTGACTTGCCTGGCCGAGTGTGATCCAAATATTAGATCCAACTGGGGCATGGTGTGATTTTTTTCCCTGGCCTGGCTCTATCCGAGGAAGAAAATCAGACATGTGCACAGCCCCATAGAATAACATGAGGACCAGTGCTATATGTCAAAACGACAGATAGCCCTCGCCCTATTTTTACAGTCATGTCCTCGAGCCCTAAGGCTGTTGAGTTGCAAGTAGGAGACATTTGGCTTCTCCAACCATCGAGGTTAATACTTGGGACTGTAAATGTTAGATGCGTGAAACTGGCCTTAGGGACGCATATAAGGCCATTTATATAATTTATATTCAGTATATATAACTATTCAATTTTACGAGCAATGACTCAGCCTATTATGAAACAGGTCACATTAAGGCATCCATTTACTGAACGTATATCATGTACTTATATTCCAAGCCCATCAATGAAGGAGGAGGCATCACTTGCTCCAATGAATAAACAATCGTCTACAAATTTGTCTCACATTGCATAATGGCCACCATCATAGGCTATTGGCCAAGTAGAAATATATGTGATTTCTATTTTCCAAAAAGGGATTAGCAATTTTTTTTTCCCAACTACTGTACTTCTACAAAATGTAAAACAATTTATAGGAAAAAAAAATACAAACAGAGAGCGCTCCTTCTAAAAATAATGATTTAATATTACCGCACAATCAGGGCAACAATGGAGCCCACAGCTGCAGTCTGAAAACACTTACACAGTGAGTGGAGCTAAGAACCCACAAACTTACCAGGCTGTGCATAATTTTCACTCCATCTGGATTGACTGTTAGTGCTTCATTGTATATCTGCTTTGCCTCCTCCAAACAGCCTTTCATCTCCGCGAGCTTCCCACGCATGTACAGCACAGTGTGTGATGTGGGGAAAAGGCTGGCTGCCTCCTGGATACAAAAGCCTGCTTCTTTCATATGCTGTTGTTCCATAAAGAGTTCAGCTACACAATAAAGAAAAAAAAACAGTACAATAAATAACTAATTATTTCTAATTTCGACCAATTTTTCCTGCTCTATAAACATGTAGGGGATTGACTGACAGGCCGTCATACAACATCTGTACGCTCTGCAAGAATACAAACAAGCATAATAATGTAACCTCTCCACCTGTAATTCCCCAGGATTCCCCTAATTAGAAAGTGACATATTAGAGTAGATAATTCAGGCCAATCGGTGGAGTGACGGCCCCATCTTCCATGGTTAGGGCTCATGGAGACATCAGTGCAGATCGGTCCGAGCACAGAGCGCTAATGCGTGGACTGGCTATGGATCTCCTGACCGGAGTGGGACAGCCTCATAGAAATATATGTAGCTCCGGTCGATGACTTGGCGCCAGTCCGTGCACTGTGGTTCAAGATGGGAACAATTTGCACTGATGTCTGAATGAGCCCATAGGTCGGGGTCACGCGAGGATGGTTCTTTCTTCCAAGAGAATTGGTTATGATTGTGGTAATGGTACTCGGCTCAAACTCTGATCCACGTTTGATCGGAGAGTCAGTTTACTGGGATCCGAATCTCAGAGGAGAGAATCTTAGCATAGGTGTGGAGAAGATGGAGAACAAGATTTCCATCTTCTCCATTGTCTGTGTCCAACCTCAGGTGTCATCCAAGTGCAGTCCCATGTTTTACACACACTCGTAGACTTGTACGGGTGCGCGTGATCCAATTTGCGCAGCCACTTGCAGCATAAGAAAAAAGTCACAGATCTGCAATGTCTCATAGAATAACATAGGGCTGAATGCTATATGATAAAACATCACATAGCACTCGTCCGATGAATACGCTCTTGTGAGCGAGGCCTTAGGGAAAGTGGAATAAAGCAAGTAGATGAGATCTTCTCATGCCCTCTGACGAAGGACGAGCATCCGAAACGCGCGTCGGGGTAGATGCGCTGACCCTGACGCCCCTTTTCTGTGATCCTTATTATAGGTAATGTTTTGGATTTTTCCGGGCTTATTATGCATTTATGGCAATTATGTATATATAATGGGTGAAGGTGATTAGTTATGTATATGACAATCAGTTATTAGCCTTGGTACTGATAATTCTCTGTAACCCTCTGTAACCCTGGCGGTGACTGTTGTCACTTGTCAATGATGATTAACCTTGCAACTGGGGGTGCTATGGCAAATAGGTAATAGGGAAAAAATCAATTGTGACCTTTTGGGGGATAGAGAAAGCATTATGTGCAAGTAAATAAGTGTAATATATATATATATAAATTAATAAATAAAATAAAAAAGTATTTTCAATAATAAACAAAGCTCTGCCTTTGACAGAATCACACTATTCAGTGAGGGTCATATATCAAAATAGTAGTGGTGGAAAATAATGTTTAAAAAAAAAGAACAGTTTGAAAGTGTAAAAAATGTATCCATAAAAAACGGATGAAATATGTATGGCACCTGATTTTTTTACGCACCCAAAGACTTGAATGGGCGAGTCCCATCTGAATTATGGAAGAAAGTAGTGTATTCTGCAATTTTTTTCACATGCAGATTCGGTTCATGAAAAAAAATTGCTGATCTGCACTGCCCCATTAAATTATCCACTGGTCCGAGTGAGATCAGTTTATTTACGGACAGCACTGGGGCCAAAAATACAGTTAGTGAATAAGCCCTGATAGTGTAAAAAAATATAAAAGCTATAACCATATAACCAACAATTATCATCAGCAGCACCTCTGACTGTAGATCCGGCCTTACAAAGGTACAGGGACGATTTTGTTGATGAAAGCAAGGAGTAAATCTTAAAACTGTTTATTCATATTATTACAGAAGAAGACAAGAAAAACCTCAAACCCAAAATCTGAACTGAAAGCAGGGCCGGCTCCAGGTTTTGGGCACTGGGCGAAAGAGTCTCAGTGGGCCCCTTTAACACATACCACGATTTATGAAGTACAGATAAGGCAGAGAAATATAGATATAGTACAATGCCAAATACTTCACTTACCGTACTTCTTACATTACATGAGTGATATCTATTGTAAATTCTACAATACCATATATGTAGTATAATGCACAGTGCATAGTCCTCCATATAGTATAATGCACAGCCCATAGTCCTCCATATAGTACACTGCACAGCCCATAGTCCTCCATATAGTACACTGCACAGCCCATAATCCTCCATATAGTATACTGCACAGCCCATAGTCCTCCATATAGTATAATGCACAGCCCATAGTCTTCCATATAGTATAACGCACAGCCCATATTCCTCCATATAGTACACTGCACAGGCCCATAGTCCTCCATATAGTATAATGCACAGCCCATAGTCCTCCATATAGTATAATGCACAGCCCATAGTCCTCCATATAGTATAACGCACAGCCCATAGTCCTCCATATAGTATAATGCACAGTCCATAGTCCTCCATATAGTACACTGCACAGCCCACAGTCCTCCATATAGTATAATGCACAGCCATAGTCTCCATATAGAAATGCACAGCGCATAGTCCTGCATATAGTATACTGCATAGTCCACAGTCCTCTATATAGTATAATGCACAGCGCATAGTCTCCATATAAAATACTACACAGCCCACAGTCCTCCATATAGTATAAGCACAGCCCATAGTCCTCCATATAGTATAATGCACAGCGCATAGTCCTCCATATAGTATACTGCACAGCCCATAGTCCTCCTTATTATTATAATACACAGCTGAAATCCTTCAGATAATATAATTCATGGTCCATAGTCCTTCATATAGTATAATGCACAGCCCATAGTCCTCCATATAGTATAATGCACATCCATATATAATGCACAGCCAAAAATCATCCATGTAGTATAATGCACAGCACATAGTCATCCATGTAGTATAATACACAGCCCATAGTCCTCCATATAGCATAATGCACAGCGCATAGTTCTCCATATAGTATAATGAACAGCTCATAGTCCTCTATATATAATGCACAGCCTACAGTCTTCCATATAATATTTTGTACCCCTCATAGCCCTCCATATAGTAAAATGCACCTCCAAATTTAATGCACAGCACATAGTCATCCTTGTAGTATAATGCTCAGCCCATAGTCATCCTTGTAGTATAATACACAGCTCATACTCATCCATGTAGTATAATACACAGCTCATACTCATCCATGTAGTATAATACACAGCCCATAGTCATCCTTGTAGTATAATACACAGCACATAGACATTCATGTAGTATAATACACAGCCCATAGACATCCATGTAGTAGTATGGCCACCGTGTACTCACTGATTTCAAAATAAATACTCACCTTCCCTCTGCTCCCTCCGCATGGCGTCCTCTTCTGAAACCAGCAGCTGACTTCAGCTTGCAGGCGACGGGAGCGCATGACGTCACTGCCATGAACCCCCGGTCACGTACACGCCAACATCAGCTGCTGGCCTCTGATTGACCCAATGGGTCTGTGCACTGCAATACAGTTCAGCTAAATTTGTTTCCGAGGACGCACATCCAGCTTAAGTTTTTGCTGGCGTCGGCAAGCCCCTAACCCGCCAGGCGGCGACCGCGGTAGTAACGCCCATGACGCCGGGTGGGGACACTGGTCCTGCCTGAAAAGATGAAAAAACCTTCACATCTTCATTGCTCTTACATCACACAAGGCTTGATGCCTCTGAAAAATAAACCTTTTTTTCTCCCAACTTAGGCCTCATTCACACGTCGCATTTTTCAATCATCTGGTGTGTATGCCAAAACCAGGAAAGAAACTTAAAAAGAAAAACTATAATTGAAAGATTGCTACATGTTCTGTGTTTTGGAGACACTCCTGGTTTTGGTCTACAAATACTGATAAAAAATACTGATGTGTGAATAAAACCTTAGTGAGTGCCAAAAATACAAATTTATTATGTCACCCCCTAAACATTTTTCTTTAAGCGTACACATGTAATTAATTTAATCTCTGTTCATTAGTAAAGACTCTTTTACAAGTGTATAATGTATCATGAGTCCACAACAATATTCGGCGTGCTTTCGGTGCAGCTGATTGACACGGCACACTGTCATTTAGTCTATGGTGTACTAACACACCCAAATCCTTCTCTATAATTGACTGTCCCTAGAGCAAATAGAAATTATAAGACCCCAGATATGTAGCATTATGTTTATCCACAGTCGATCTCATTTGCCAAGTGGATGCCCCAACACTCAGTGCTTCCAGGTCAGCTTGTCATTTATTCAATCTTCCATAGGCGGTATAAAATCGACTGTTCCCCACTCTCTGGCCTCGGTAAGGATACTGGCATATATGACATGCAACTGCTAGGGCCATTGGCTGGCTCCAGGACCAGCAGGCACTGGTATGAGAAGTATCTGAAAGGTGACATATCCTTATTTTATCATGTTATCACATTGCCTATTGTTAGAAAAGTTAAAGGGGTTTTCCAGGAATTCATTAAAGTCTGTGTCTATTGAACTTCCCCATCCAAAGTCTAACTTCTCTTCTGAACTTCCTTGTACAGCAGACAGTACGGGTTTGTCATTCATATACAGCTTACAGTTGCAGATTTTGTATCAAAGTCCAAAAGACATATCTCCTAAAGAAGCAATTGATTTTAATTTTCTCCACGTCAGCATGTAGGCGCTTGTTCCCCAATAAAAATTATACTTTTTTTTTTAAAGATCCGATGTGCTGATCATGAGAAACCTAGAATAGAAGCCATATGCAGGAAGTGCATAGGGGGAGTGTCAATGCACTTGCCACACACTCCCCCAAGTGCACTTGTAACCTGATTTGCAAAGATTTCTCACGATCGGCACATTGGATCTCTAAAAAAAAAAGCATAATTTTTATTGTAGGGAAAACCCCCTATACCGCCACACTGCTACTTCCATATGTAAAAACTTGCTGACAGGTGCTCTTTAAAAGTCAGCAAGGAAGACATGATCCATGTTATTCATTATATAAGAAACGTATGCTGGTATCCACGATGTAGATAGAGAAAAAAAACTACCGCGGCACTGATTTTATCCATACCTTTAGCCCTACTGTAGCCCATTATTTTCCAGTGTATGGGAAGGAAAATAATTGGCATGGCGCTGCTGTGTGACTGTCAGCGGAGCTACAGAATTCAATGGTAAGGTTTCAATCAAGCAGTACACAACATGGATCAAAATGTAACGGTATCAAAAGATTTCAGCACATGACAAGACCCACAACAGAGAACTGGGATGATGTACAGAACAGAAGGTTAACCCACCGGGTTCTGCACGTCTGGATGCCTCGCATAGCACACGATTATACTGTAAGTCCACCTACAATGGACATCTCACCGTGGTCAATGCACACTGATTATACCGCCAATCTGAATAAAAGCAGAGATTATATAAATCAGCTCGTCTATGAAATCCTTCACATAACGGGTTCTTGAAAGCAGAGTTATCTACAATGGACTTTTTTAATATGCACAGTAAATGGCGCCCTATGATCCTCGGAGAGATAACGTCACTCGTACATGGTCATGACGGGCGAGTATGAGAAGAAATTAAGTTTAAATTGTAAACTTGGCAGATATTAGTGAGGTTACTTCCCTTCAAATGAGAAAATGATCAGCAGTGCTGTCAACTCAGAACTGGCAGCAATTATACAAGAAAACATAGGAACCAAGGTGCAGAAAAATGGCAGCAGGAGCTCTGGACTGATTGATGAGTCAAATTGTACAATACCACAGTATACAGTACAACACCACTCCACTGTTTTTTGTTTTATTGCAGTGCTTGAGTGATGTAATTAATCATAGTTCCTAGCCCCTAGTGCTATACTCAACAGCCGCCGTCTTCATCTGTTCCCAGCACCGCTCCGGGCGGTCTTTTGCGGGCTTTGATCTCCCGGATCACTCCAGTGTTTGCTGGTTAAGCCGGAAATCACAACTCAAAGTCTATGAGGGCCAGGATGAGGCTTTCATAGACCTATGTTGAGAGCTAGTGATTGTTACGTCTGAGTTCTGGGAAGTCAGATGCTTTGGTCAAAAGATGATGGCAAGGGACCGAAGGGGCACTAGGAAGAGCTGAAGATTAGTTGCATCACTCCAGCAGTACATAAAAAAAATGCTGGAGTGGTGCTTTAATGATTTTCTGAGGAATCTTCTGCTGTGCTGAATGCACTGGAGACAATCATCAAGATCTGTTTCTGGCAGCTTCTTTTGCATTTTCTGACCAATGACATCCCAGATGAGCTCAATGGGAGACAAGTCCAGAGATACTACAGTCCATTGTGGTATGTTTAGGCCATGCAGGTGGCTCATTGAATCATTAGCAACATGCAATATGCAGTTGGTGTGTTGAAAAAAAGGCTCCCTGGTCAATTTGCAGAAATGGCTGTACAGGATTGGTCTGGGGCCCAAGAGAGAAACCCCATGAAGAGGCTTTCACAAGGGAACATCACACTGGGTCTACTCCCAGGTTTATGATGAGTGTGGCATAATGTATGGTAGCCTGAGCCCTCTATTCTTCATTTCAGGTAAGCTAAAAGCCAAGGGTTGCATTAATTTAGTCATGGAACCAATGGGACAGCACTGATCAGCACTTGCAAAGGAAGCTGCCAGCAGCAGATCTTGATGATTTGTCCAAGTGAATTCAGAGTGAACATTCCCCAGGACAACAATTATTGTTTTCATTGCAATCAAGGCATTTAAGTTCGAGGATATCTGCACATGGCGCTCATACTAGATACGATTTCCATTTTATCTTCATTTGCACATGATTAACATTTCTTTTGATCCTGTGATTTTCATAATTCTACAACCTTTCCTTTTTGGTGATGCAACTTCAATATTTAAGTAATGTAAAAAGAGCTTCATGTAATCCCAGAAAGACTCAATGAAATCAGGGTGCTGTAGAGGTCATATCATCAACACTTTCTGGATTTGCTGGTTTCTTTTAGCTGAAGATACTTCTTAATTACATTGGCTGTATGTTTGGGGTCATTGTCCTGCAGCAGAATACATTTGGGGCCAATCAGACAGCTTCTTCATAGTATTGCATAATGCATAAGTAATGAATATAGTACTTCCCTTAAATAATGGTATGTACTCAAATCCTAAACTCAGATCAACATTTAATACCATACCCCTGTACTAATTAAAGTAACACAGGTCAAAGAGTTTTTTAGAAAAATAACAAATTTTATTACACATAAACTAAAATTACACAAAGTAACTGAGCAACTTACTAAGCAGGCTAAATGATCAGAGGAACGCATAATCAAAATTTAAACAGGACATTGTAATGAACATATAGTCCAGCAACTCATGTGCAAATATCTCTATAAAATAGCCGAAGAAGGTTGTTTATATTACAATTTCTTTTGTACAAAAATTCAAAATCTCCTCCTCCATGCACTGAATACTGTTATAAATTGCAACACTGAGTTATAAATGACGTGGCTTTCTGAATATAATACCTTCAGGCTTTATATAAAATATACTTAGCAGCAACAACAAAAGTGAGGGTCATTCAACCCATATATTACAATCTATACAAAACCCCATATCTATGATAAGTGTGCTGTTTAAATGTAACGGACGCCGGTCCCTATATTAAGGAATACCTGATCCACATATTAATCGGCCATAATACCGCTATTGACTCCCACCCTGATATTATCATATAAGGATATTAGGTTAAGCCATACTATCATTGCTGCAAAGCTTGCAAATAACAGCCACTCTATATTCAATGTCCGTACTTACATCTGGAATAAATAAGATAAGAGCTCCCCTGGGCCTGCCGCCTCAACGCGCGTTTCACCGCTTCTTCGTCAGGACATTGAATATAGAGTGGCTGTTATTTGCAAGCTTTGCAGCAATGATAGTATGGCTTAACCTAATATCCTTATATGATAATATCAGGGTGGGAGTCAATAGCGGTATTATGGCCGATTAATATGTGGATCAGGTATTCCTTAATATAGGGACCGGCGTCCGTTACATTTAAACAGCACACTTATCATAGATATGGGGTTTTGTATAGATTGTAATATATGGGTTGAATGACCCTCACTTTTGTTGTTGCTGCTAAGTATATTTTATATAAAGCCTGAAGGTATTATATTCAGAAAGCCACGTCATTTATAACTCAGTGTTGCAATTTATAACAGTATTCAGTGCATGGAGGAGGAGATTTTGAATTTTTGTACAAAAGAAATTGTAATATAAACAACCTTCTTCGGCTATTTTATAGAGATATTTGCACATGAGTTGCTGGACTATATGTTCATTACAATGTCCTGTTTAAATTTTGATTATGTGTTCCTCTGATCATTTAGCCTGCTTAGTAAGTTGCTCAGTTACTTTGTGTAATTTTTTAGTTTATGTGTAATAAAATTTGTTATTTTTCTAAAAAACTCTTTGACCTGTGTTACTTTAATTAGTACAGGGGTATGGTATTAAATAATGCATAAGTATCTGCCTACATTTCTCAGGATTGAGAACACCATTCATCTTGATCAAATACCAGACTTAATTTGATCTGAAATGCAGCCACAAACTTGTAAGGAGCCTCCACCATGCTTCACAGCTGCCTGCAGACACTCATTATTAAATCACTCTGCAGACCTTTGGTGAACAAACTGCCTTTTGTTACAGCCAAATATTGTATAATTTGACTCATCAGTCCAGAGCACCTGCTGCCATTTTTCTGCACCTTGGTTCCTATGTTTTATTGTATAGTTGCTGCCAGTTCTGAGTTGACGGCACTGCTGATCATTTTCTCATCTGAAGGGAAATAAGCATGATGTGTATTTTATTGCTACAGTAAGCTTCCTTGTTCAACTACAGCGTCTTTGGACCTCAACGTTGTTGATTTTTTGGTGCTGTTTCAAAAAGCTTTAACAGCACATCTTGAAACCCCAGGCTGTTTTGAAATCTTTGCTTGGGAGAGACTTTGATGATGCAGTATAACTACCTTGTGTCTTATTTTGCTCAGTCTTGCAATTGTGCATGTAACCTAAAACTCTTCCACAATCTCACCTTTGCCACAGAGTTTGGCTGCTTCTCGCCCAGTTTTAAGTCTCCTACACAGCTGTTTCTGTTTAGTTAATGGCTGTGTTTCAACCTAAATATGAAAATGATGATCATTACCACCTGCCTGGTATAATTAGTTACTTAAACACCTATTATAATCCTACAAAATCCCTGATTTGTGCAAGTATACCTAAAATAATTGACGCTATTCTGAAAGCAATGGGTGATCACACCAATATTGATTTTAGATTTAATTGTTTTGTTCCTTTCTTTACATCTTGTGATTTGATAAAAATAAACTATTAACACTTCAGGTTTTTTCTTAAACATTCTTACTTTTCAGCATTTTCCCACACCTGCCTAAAACCCTTGCACACCAGATACAGACAGTTGTGCTCAAAAGTTTACCTACTGTATATGCACTTAAGCACCTTAATGATGTTACAAATGATCATGTGAATCCTTATATTTTAATCAAAAGGCACTGAGCCAAATCGGTCAATATATATATGCTGTTATCATCTTCAGTTGGCTTACATTTAAGATCTCGTTCTATAACAGAAGTCTATCATGTATATTTTTTATCCCGAGCATACTGCTACAAAGAAATGACTTTTATTTGAATCACATTACCGCTGCATCTCTTGTTGTCATGAGGCAACTTTTTAAATAATTTTTTATGTGTTTTTGGAATTTCTGAAATAAAATATTGTCTGTTTTTTCCCATACAAATTTAATCACTCCTTTTTTTCTCTGGATTTTGTTAATCTGGATCATGTGTTATATGCTCTCAGATTAGGTTGGCAAAAACCCTGGGCAGATTTCTTTTAATGGTGGTTTGCTGGGTTCAAAGTGTTCATCATTTAAAAAAAATAATGCCGCATGCTATGCTCTTTTTTTTGGGTAAATATGATTGAATCTTTGATTGAAGCTTGCAGGATAAAAACAAATCTTAAAACTGGTAGTTTTTTACATAACACATTTACAAATAACCTATTAATTGAGGAATCATCCATTCGCCACTTACTTCTATTAGCCAGAGTCGAGCCTTGCTTTCCATAGGACCACTTGTTCTGAATGACCCATTATTCCCATGTATTCCGCAAACAGCTCACTGATATTAATGTATATAATATTGTGTAATGCTTCATTTGCCCGGTGGAGGCACTCCAGGGGAAATGAACATTTGCTTCTGGTTTCACCCTTTAAGGGAAGCTATGATTAGAAAACCCACAGGATGCAGCTAGTGAAAACATTGGTGGAGGACAAAGTCGCCGGCTCCTTCTTTCATGAAGAGGGAGTGATGAGTATGTGTTATTTAGTTATTTTAATATATATATATAATATATATATATAATATATATTATACAGTACAGACCAAAAGTTTGGACACACCTTCTCATTTAAAGATTTTTCTGTATTTTCATGACTATGAAAATTGTACATTCACACTGAAGGCATCAAAACTATGAATTAACACATGTGGAATTATAGACTTAACAAAAAAGTGTGAAACAACTGAAAATATGTCTTATATTCTAGGTTCTTTAAAGTAGCCACCTTTTGCTTTGATGACTGGTTTGCACACTCTTGGCATTCTCTTGATGAGCTTCAAGAGGTAGTCACCGGAAATGGTCTTCCAACAGTCTTGAAGGAGTTCCCAGAGATGCTTAGGACTTGTTGGCCCTTTTGCCTTCACTCTGCGGTCCAGCTCACCCCAAACCATCTCGATTGGGTTCAGGTCTAGTGACTGTGGAGGCCAGGTCATCTGGCGTAGCACCTCATCACTCTCCTTCTTGGTCAAATAGCCCTTACACAGTCTGGAGGTGTGTTTGGGGTCATTGTCCTGTTGAAAAATAAATGATGATCCAACTAAACGCAAACCGGATGGAATAGCATGCTGCTGCAAGATGCTGTGGTAGCCATGCTGGTTCAGTATGCCTTCAATTTTCAATAAATCCCCAAAAGTGTCACCAGCAAAGCACCCCCACACCATCACACCTCCTCCATGCTTCACGGTGGGAACCAGGCATATAGAATCCATCCGTTCACCTTTTCTGCGTGCAAAGCAGTCATCAAAGCAAAAGGTGGCTACTCTGAAGAACCTAGAATATAAGAAATATTTTCAGTTGTTTCACACTTTTTTGTAAAGTGTAATGTATAATTCCACATGTGTTAATTCATAGTTTTGATGCCTTCAGTGTGATTCTATAATTTTCATAGTCATGAAAATACAGAAAAATCATTGAATGAGAAGGTGTGTCCAAACTTTTGGTCTGTACTGTATATATATATATATATATATATATATATATATATATATTATATATATATCTGTATAGGATGTGTGCCTGTATATAGGAGGCTATGTGAGGGCTCATGCTGTATATGAGGAGGCTATGTGGGGGCTCATACTGTATATAAGATGCTATGTGGGTGCTCATACTGTATATAAGAGGCTAAGTGAGGGCATATACTGTATATAGTAAGCTATGTAGAGACTCATACTGTATATAGGAGGCTATGTGAGGGCATATACTGTATCTAATAATAATAATAATAATATTTATTTATATAGCGCCATCATATTCTGCAGCGCTTTACAGTTTAACAGTTTCAAAACACAAGTCATAAGTCACAACGTTAACAATACAATAATTAAAGCAAAATAAGACGGCCCTGCTCGTGAGAGCTTACAATCTACAATGAGGTGGGGGAGATACAAAGTACAGGTGTGTATATACAATGGTGCATTTACAATGATGGTCCAGCCATCTTGAGGGAGTGAGGGATGGATGGAGATAGTGAATGGGCTACACACACACACTTAAACATAGAACGACTTTGATTAGTGAATGTGATAGGCCACTCTGAACAAATGTGTTTTGAGGGAGCGCCTGAAACCATGCAAATTGTGGATAGTCCTAATTTCTTGGGTAGAGCATTCCAGAGGATTGGCGCAGCGCGGGAGAAGTCTTGGAGTCGGGAGTGGGAGGTACGGATTGGTGCAGAGGTTAGTCGAAAGTCGTTTGCAGAGCGCAGCAGTCGGTTAGGCCGATAGATAGAAATGAGGGAGGAGATGTAGGGGGGTGCTGCACTGTGGAGAGCTTTGTGGGTGAGAACAAGTACTTTGAATTGGATCCTATAATGAATGGGCAGCCGTGTAAGGACTGGCGAAGAGCGGACGCGTCCGAGTACCGATTAGCCAGATGGATGACCCTGGCTGCTGCATTAAGGATGGACTGGAGAGGGGATAGTCGAGTAATGGGGAGGCCAAGTAATAGAGCGTTGCAGTAGTCCAGGCGGGAGTGGATCAATGCTACAGTGAGGGTTTTTGTTGTTTCCATGGTGAGAAAAGGGCGCTATGTGGGAATCATACAGTAAATAGGTGATATGTGGGGCCTCATACTGTTTACAGGGGGACTGTGTGTGGGTTTGTACTGTATATAGCGGCTGTGTGGGGGCTCATGCTGTATAAAAGAAGGACTGTGTGGGGATTCATATTGTATATAGGGGCTATGTGGGGGCTCACACTTTATATAGGTGCTATGTGGGGGGGGTCACACTGTATACAGATGGGCCATGTGGGTGAGCATACTGTATACAGGGGACAGTGTGGGACTCAAACTGTATATAGAAGGGCTATGTGGGGTCTCATACTGTATACAGGTTAATATACATGGATTGTATAGGGGGCTGTTTTGGGGCTCATATGGTATATATTCGGAGTATCAGTATAGTTAATTCTGCTCAATATTACATGATATCATTAATATAACATAATAATTAGAACTAAAATGTTAATATTATTGAAAAGAATTAATTTCAGCCTGTTGGTTCGGCCTCCACAACAGTCACGGTCTCTCATGTGGCCCCTCGGGAAAATTAATTGCCCATCCCTCATTTAAACAATAGGTAATTTTCTAATTATTTGCTTCCCCTTAAATAACAGGGGGCACTTTTGAGAAAAGGGGCTGTCAAATGTGGAAAACCCTTTCAAGTGGCTCCAAGGGTGACATTTTACTGCAACTTTACACATTGCGCAAAATTTTTAATTGGATTCCCAAAATCAGAAGGTTAAAAGTCAAATAAAAATGAATTAGAAAAATCAAGAGAATGTCATAGAGGAGAAGTAATTGTGCTGCTTTGTGCCCCCCTGCATGTTTCTATGTAGCTAATGATAGAATATCGTATGTTACTGTGTGTTATTGGGCTCCACTGTGGGGGCAAATGATCTTAATCTCATTTATGTGCAACAATTATAGATGTCACGGGAAAAATCTTTATTTTCACAGAAGTTGTCATGTACAGTACTGTGCTGCAGAAAATGAGACTGGAGCTTAACTAGGACAGGATGGAAATCAACATTCTGTCAGCATGTGAAATGATGCTGCAGGCAGCGCTAATGCAGGTATTCGGAATTCATCGGAGAGGACGCCTTTGACAGACCATATTGCTTGATAAAAAATGTGCATTTTAATATCACAGTCTGTAGGATGGGTAAACAGCGAGAATTTTCTGTAAATGCAACATAATAATCCTACTACAGGCAGCAAATGCTCACAGCGAGGAAATGGGAACGACTTTGTGCCAGGAACCCCGCACATTAGCGGCCTCGTATCTCCCGTAAAGATTGTAAAGTAGAATTATTACAGGTCTGAGATCAATAAGATTCAGAACTAGAGTATGGCAAACCCGTGGCAATCTGATGGAGGAAGCTGGGTTTGGAGGATGATACCTACCGGGATATGTAGTGCCTACTGTAAAATTTGGCAGAGGAAGGTTAACGGACTAGGTCTGTTTTTCTATGGCTCAGCCCCTTTTTCCGCTAAAGGATAAAATGAAAGCGGTTGTCCCACTAAATACACCAAGGGTCTGACTGATATCGAAAATGGGGTCCCAAAATCTCCATGTGAATAGAATGGTGGTGTGCATGCATGACCGTTGCTCCATTCACTTCTACAGGACTAATGGCTGCACAAAGTCATGACCTCAGCACATCCGACACCGATGGGATAAATTGTGAGCTCGGCCCTCTCCTCCAACACCAGTGTCTGACCTCTTAAATGCTCTTCTGGATGGTCAAAAACTCCCACAGACTCCTCCAAAATCTTGTGGAAAGACCTCCTAAGAGAGCGGAGGCGGTTATATTACCATGGATTTGGTATGGAATATATATGATTGGAGGGATGTTTGTCCCACCTTTGCCTAGTGGTACCGTGTGGTATTCATAGCAAACCCGTCACTTCAAACAACCACTCCTATATGTGGGCAACGTTATACTGTACATGAAATGAAAAGCTGAGCAGATTGATAGTTTTCGGAATAAAAAAAATTCTCAGCATATTTAGCTTGTGGATTAAAGGAGACCATTGAACTCTTGTGAAAGGGGTTATCCCATGAATCACTTACATGCTAAAAGTCCACTGGTTTCAAAGTAATATCAAGTATAAAAAGTATTTTCAAGCTTAAAAATATATAGATATTTTTTATGCTTACTTGTGTCCACCCTTGCTGCTTTTGATGTGATACAAGGGAGGGAAGCTGTACAGAATCAGCTTCCTTCCCCCTCTGGCAGCTAGCAATACAGATCGAACTAACTTACCCCCCCAGGATAAACAATGCAAAGCGCATTAGGGTCTTATCCACATTATAACGAGAAAACAAAAGGGTGGTTTGTGGTTGGTCCTGAAGAAGGAGGTTGAGTGACTCCAAAACGCGTTGACATTAAACCAGCATTTCTTCATCTCATCGTGGTTTGTGCTTAGTCAGAAGCGCAGATTACTTCCATCGCCTTTGGCACAGTCACAGAAATTTATTGTGGATCAGGGACGTAACTGTAATAGGTGCAGGGGTTGCAGTCGCACCTGGGCCCTGGAGCTTAAGAGATTTAAGTGGTCCCTTTGACCAATCCTATTTCAGACCTATGATAGAGGCTATGTTGGAGAATTTGCATTTGAGGACACTGCCTTCAAGTTACGTGACTGTTTAGGATCCAGATTAGTGAAGGTCTAAAATCTCTGAATATGTACGCTTTGACAAATTTGGCTGCTACAGCTCATCAGGAAGGGGGGAATTTCGCTACTCTTTGGTTCGGATGGACGGCTCAAAACAGAGCCGCGGGTGTAGGGACATAGCAGAACAGGATAACTGGGCAGGATGTGGAACCGCAGAGAAAGTTATCCGGAGAGGTACCTTGATGTAGTGTAGCTGGGTGTGTGGAAACCCAAAAACAAGAAAGCCAATTGACAGTTAGGCACTTTGTTGTAGCAGAGACTAGTGTGCAAATAGCACCAAAGAAAAGGAGACGGTTTGAATGACAGGCACCTTGTTGTAGCAGAACAACTTGTGTTGACAGTACCCAGGAACAGCAGAGCCAGAGTGGCAGACGGGAATCTTTGTTTAGAGGTAGACTTGTGCTGGTGATAGACGTTCAGAGAATTGTAGCAGTTTCCAAAGATGCAATGTTAGATTTGTTTTATGGCAGTCCAAGAAAGGTAATTAACCTGGAATACTCAGGCGGTGCGCTGTTGCCTGAGCAGGCATTAAAAGACCTTGAGACATGACATCAGAGGCTAGCTTACTATGGTAACTGGGCACCGGAGGGAGCACAGGGATTCAGCTACCAAAGAGGGAGGACGCACAGATCGGCGCTGAAGCCAGGACACTGAGTAACACCATCAGAGAAGAGAGTTGCTCTGCAATGATCAGAGGATCACTGTGCAGGGACATGGCTGTGACAGAGAATCTGTGTCCACCAGCACTCAGCTTCTTAGGTGGACGTGCACAATGTTATATACTTTGGCACCATGCTGTGTAGGTGAATGTCATAACTATTTTATTATTAGTGAACAGAAACTGCCAAAGCAATAAGTTTAACACCTTTAACGCCATTTTTTTATTTTTTGTTTTTTTTCCTCCCCTTCTTCCAAGAGCCAAATTTTTTTTATTTTTCAATCAATAAAGCCACATGAGGGCTTGTTTTTTGTGGGACGCATTGAATTTTTGAATGACACCATTCATTTTACCATATAGTGTACAGGAAAATGAGAAAAAAAAATTCCAAATGTGGTGAAATTGCAAAAAAAAGGTGTTTTTTTGAGGTTTTTATTGACCATGTTCACTAGATGAGAAAACTGACTTGGCAATATGATTCTCCAGATCGGTACAAGTACAGTCATGGCCAAAAGTTTTGAGAATGACACAAATATTAATTTTTACAAAATCTACTGCTTCACTTTTTCTAATGGCAATTTGCATATACTCCAGAATGTTATAAAGAGTGATCAGCTTAACAGCAATTACTTGCAAAGTCAATATTTGGCTAGAAAATGAACTTTATCCCCCAAAACACATTCAACATCATTGCAGCCCTGCCTTAAAACGACCAGCTAACCTCTTTTCAGTGATTGCTCCATTAACACAGGTGTGGGTGTTGATGAGGACATGGCTGGAGATCAATCTGTCATGATTAAGTAAGAATGACACCACTGGACACTTTAAAAGGAGGCTGGTGCTTGGCATCATTGTTTCTCTTCTGTTAACCATGGTTATCTCTAAAGAAACACGTGCAGTCATCATTGCAATGCACAAAAATGACCTAACAGGGAAGAGTATCGCAGCTAGAAAGATTGCACCTCAGTCAACAATCTATCGCATCATCAAGAACTTCAAGGAGAGAGGTTCCATTGTTGCCAAAAAGGCTCCAGGGTGCCTAAGAAAGACCAACAAGCGCCAGGACTGTCTCTTAAAAGTGTTTCAGCTGCGGGATCGGGCTAACAGCAGTGCAGAGCTTGCTCAGGAATGGCAGCAGGCAGGTATGAGTGCATCTGCACGCACTGTGAGGCGGAGACTCTTGGAGCAAGACCTGGTCTCAAGGAGGGCAGCAAAGAAGCTACTTCTCTCCAGAAAAAACATCATGGACAGACTGATATTCTGCAAAAGGTACAGGCAGTGGACTGCTGAGGACTGGGGTAAAGTTATTTTCTCTGATGAATCCCCTTTTCGATTGTTTGGGACATCAGGAAAACGCCTCATTCGGAGAAGACAAGGTGAGCGCTACCACCAGTCTTGTCTCATGCCAACTGTTAAGCATCCTGAAACCATTCATGTGTGGGGTTGCTTCTCAGCCAAGGGAATCGGCTCTCTCACAGTCTTGCCTAAAAACACAGCCATGAATAAAGAATGGTACCAGAATGTCCTCCAAGAGCAACTTCTCCCAACCCTCCAAGAGCAGTTTGGCGATCAACAATGCCTTTTCCAGCATGATGGAGCACCTTGCCATAAAGCAAAGGTGATAACTAAATGGCTCAGGGAACAAAACATAGAGATTTTGGGTCCATGGCCTGGAAACTCCCCAGATCTTAATCCCATTGAGAACTTGTGGTCAATCATCAAGAGACGGGTGGACAAACAAAAACCTAAAAATTCTGACAAAATGAAAGCATTGATTGTGCAAGAATGGACTGCTATCAGTCAGGATTTGGTCCAGAAGTTGATTGAGAGCATGCCAGGGAGAATTGCAGAGGTCCTGAAGAAGAAGGGTCAACACTGCAAATATTGACTTGCTGCATTAACTCATTCTAACTGTCAATATAAGCTTTTGTTACTCATATGTTTGCAATTATATTTCTGTCTGTGATAAAAACATCTGTCAAATACACACATAAAAACCAGAGGGCAGCAGATCATGTGAAAATATAATATTTGTGTCATTCTCAAAACTTTTGGTCATGACTGTACACAGATAGCAAACATGCATATTTTTTTTTTTATTTAAAGAGGTGAAAAAAATTAGGAAATTTGTATGAAAACAATTATTTGCCATTTTCCGAGAGCTACGATGTTTTGATCGCCTCTTATTGCATTTTTGTGGAACGTTGCGGCGACAAAAAACTGTTATTCTGGAGTTGTTTTTTTTTAATTCAGTTACGCTGTTAACCGATTGGATTTGTTTATTTTATATTTTTATAGATTGCCATTTCTGAATGCAGCTAATACCAAATATGTGTGTTTTTTTTACTGTTTTATTTTCAATAGAGCAAAGTGGGGTTAACTTTAAACTTTTGTGGGATTTTTTATAAAAACTTTTTAAAAAAAACTTTTTAATGTATTCAATAATCCCCTTAGGGGACTTGAAGCTGCGATCGTCCAAGCGCTTGTGCTATACATATAGCAGAAATAACAATCACGGCGTTCACAGGAGGATCGTAATGACAGGCACGGAGGGGTCATCATCAGACTCCCGGCTGTCATGGCAAACCATTGGTACCCAATGGCACAATAAAGAATTTTAAGAATTTTTTGTCCCCAAGTAATCATTAAAACAGACAGGAGCGCTGGGGTGAATGATATATTACAACCTGGGGGAGATGGAGCCCACGACGCGCGTTAGTGTCGAACAACGATAACAAGAACAATAGGAGCTTTGCAAATAAATCTACAAGTGCTGGAGACGTGCGATATCGCAGAAGGTGCAGACCGCCTGTGTGCTCAATGGGAAACCCTTTATAAAATCCCATAAAAGAGCCTCCGCAGATAAAGACAGGAAGGCCTGTACTACGTGCTGCTGACACGCAAACCTTCATACGTCTCGCAATCTGCACAAAACAAACAGAAGACAACAAAAAAGAAAAAAAATAATTATGCAGTTTACTTCCGCCTGAATTAGGAATAGTATGAAGTAGTTGTGTTTTTTGGCAGGGGCTGCAGTAAACTGTATACACAATTAATGAATTATATATGCGCTTTCTTTTGTTTCCATCATGTGAGTGTGATGAATAATTCACGGCCGCTCCTGGCCGATAGGAGAGCTCTGTTGCTTTATAGTTTGGTGGATGATAACATTTCGCCTAGTGGTTAACCATTGAAAAAATTTACGGTACATTTTCATAAATCACTGACGAAAAATATGGTACAGGTGATATCAGTCCCCGAATATGGCAGCCCTTACCTGCCTGCAGCCATATCTGCTCCAGGGTAACCCACTGCTGCATGGGTCCCTGCTTCTGCGTGCCGCTGTGCATGGTTATTTCCGACATGGCTTGCTCCATGCGAGATGCGGCGATGGAAGATGCACGCTGGATCCTAAGTGAAGACAAAAGCATATTAATATATATATATATATATATATAAATACGCTGTACCTTAACTATAAAGGTATAGCTTCTGTTAACTTATGCATTTAATTGGATGAGAAATTAAGCAGATGCCATTTATATGGGGGTTGACCCATTAGGACAATCCCACCTACAGGGAGGTCCTCCACTTAGGACCCCCTTATACACCAGAACAGAGAGTTGTCATTGAGACAATGTATGACATTTGCATATTATAACCGCGGCCAAAAGTTTTGAGACTGCTTCAGTGTTTTTAGATCTTTAGCCGGATATTTCTATGGTTGCTGAAGTACAATTATAAGTCTTTCATACATTGCTAAACTTTTGACAAATACATCAAGTTTATGCAAAGACTCAATACATATTAGAGTGTTGACCTTTATTTTTCAGGATTTCTGCCCTTCGCCCTGGCAGCTTGATCAGTTTATGGGACAAATCCTGACTGAAGACCACAAATTCGTGCTTAATCAGTGCTTGGAGATTATCACAATTTCTGTGTCATGCTTGTCCTCCAGCTTTTTAAGGATTGATCACATTGTTTGTTCTCAATGTGTTTGAGATCTGGGGAATTTCCTGGCCATGGACCACAAATGTCACTAATTTGTTCATCGAGCAACTTAGGTATCACTTTTGTCTTATGACATGGACTCCATAATGCGGAAAAACGCATCATCACCCCACTGCTTCTGAATCGTTGGGAGAAGTTGATCTTGGAAGATGTTTAACTCCCATTCTTTATTCATGGCTGTGTCCTTAGGCAAAATAGTGAGTGAGCCAACTCCCTTGGATGAAAGGAAACCCCACATATGAATGGTCTCAAGATGCTGATGACATGACACAGGACTCATGGTAGAGCTCAACTTTTCTTCTCTGGACAATATTCTTTCAGCCTGAAGGGGACTTTATCAGAGAACATAACTTTATAGGAAATACAGGGACTGTGGAGGACTGGGGCAAAGTTATTTTCTTTCATGAAGCCCCATTAGACTGTTTGGGACATCTGGAGGAATTTCACAAGGCAAAAATAAGTGGCTTGGTGAAAAAAACATTTAAATTTTTTGTCCATGGCCAGGAAATTTCCCAGGTTAATCCCTTTGAGAACCCAGGTCAATCGTAAAAAAGCTGTTGGACAAACAAAAACAGAGAAATTGTGATAATCTCCAAGTTCTCTTTAGGCAAGAATGGGATGCTTGGATTTGGCCCAGAAGTTGATACCCAGCTGCCAGGGCAAAGGGCAAAAGCCTTGAAATTAAGAGTCAATGCTGTAAATATTGAGTCTTTACATAAACTTGATGCATTTGTAATGTAGCACAGGGCGGTAGCTCCTGGAAAGATACTCTTGTTTCACACCACGGCACGCTGCATGAAAATGAGGGTCCTGGCTGTGATACGCCTCTGCAGACTGTACGGTGCCACTATATTGGGCAGGCCAGGACCAGATGTTAGAGAACAAATTGAGGGAGACCAAAGTCCAACATTAAACTTGTTTTTATGGAACATGAACTTGATAATAACTATGTACATCAGATAATAGGCACATTTCTTCACAAAGGTTTCTCTTGCATTAATCAGACATGGGCACTTCTCAGTTACATTTAATAACACTTCATTTCTCTTACGCTTCACACTCCTGCATCTCATGACAATCCAGCAATCGGTTATGGGAGACTTTGTCTTTCCCTGAAAGGGCTACATGTCTGGGTCGAGGTGTAACATTACGGATGATCCCATCTACTCTTAGTTCTCAACTGACTAATGAAGACCCCTTTGCTTGAAGTGTGTCAGTAAGACTCCTCATTAGAACCTTGAAAGTCCACTGTTCTCTGTAGGAGAGTTTTAAGTCCCAATATGGGGACCTTTGCTTCCTTTCAATGCACACAATTGAGTTCCCTTTCACTGTAGATAGCTGTTCACTAAAGCCCCGCTGATACAATTCCCTCTAGCTCAATCCCCTTTGAGTGGGCCTTCTACTTACCCTGGATTAAGTTTCGTTCCATTAAGGTGGCCTCTCTGGCCTGGGTTCCAATCTCTCAAATCTCTCCATTACATTTCCTTGGTCCTTAGGACGTATTATCTGGTGTCCTGTGGTCCTCCCTCTTCACACACAACACATTATAACATGTCAGCCTGCCAACTGTCAGACCTTAGGTCTGTCTCTGCTGAACATTGGGCTCTAACTGACTCACTATCAGGAAGTTGTCGTCTGTCTCCCCACATAGCCTCTCTCATTCTGGGCTAGTCCCAACTATCAATTCTATCTGTATACAACTAAGTGCATGCAAATTACTAAACAGATAAAATCACATTTAAAACAGTACAATGCACTATATCACCAACCATATCTTCAAGGGGGTTGTGGGCAGCACCTCTAGATCCTTAAATATTTGTCAATAAAAGAGTAAAAAACTATTAAATGCTGACACTTCTGTAACTGCAGAAATATCTAGCTAACAGATCTAACAACACTGAAGCAGCAGACTTTGCAAAACCAAAATTTGTGTTTGTCTCACAACTTTTGGCCATGACTACAGTTTCAAAACACCTGGAATCCTAATTTTTTACCATTTCTCTTAAATTTTCTGCATGATCTGATACCAGGCATGATGATAACATGCTATGGTGTTCTGGTATGGTTGTTGAGGACTTGCAGCCATTATGCTTGGTTCTATTTATTGCTACATATGTGCCATATGTACTTGATCTTGACCACTGCCTTGACAAATGTCTTGCCCAGTGTGCAGCAGAATAGTGCCCGTCTACGTCTCATGTCAGATCAAGCAGAAAAGTATGGAAAATCAGGATTCCAGGGGTGCTGAACCTATGATTTGCAAATATTCTCTTTAAAGAGGAAGAGAGCGGTGTTTCTAGCGCCACCCATAAGAGGTGTCAATCTTACAAGTCAATAATGACCCTTTTAAGAGTCTTGCCAAACCTTAAAGAAAAGTACAGGGCAGTCCAAAGTATGAGATTGGTCGGCTTGGTGAGAGGCCCAGGATAAAGTATATCACACAGCTCTATATCCTGTGCTGATGAGCGATAAAAGACCGGAACAGGTTTTTCCACAGACTCTGGTAAACTAATACCATACAATCAGAAAATTAAAAAAAAATAAAGTAAGATAGATCATCTTTATTCATAATAACTTACTTGCTACCTGGAAACCGTCAACAAGCTTCAATAATGTTATTACTCATTATTGGCTGAGAGTCTATTTTGCTTTTTTCACACTAACACATGATCTCCCCTACAGCTTTGATTATTAACACATATATAACCACATGTTAATGTAGGTATTCATATGATAATCCATCTATTTACATGTTCACGTGTTAATGAGTATCGGTATTTATGTGTTAATTAGCCGTCCTGGGTATTCACACAAGCACTAATTAGAATAAAAATAAATCTAAGCAAAGTCCTATTTTTCCATACACACCGCCTCCATCTGGACAAGGTTGGCGTAGTCACTGATACTTTGTCCACAAGGCACACTAGGCTGACCCTACAGGCACCGTTTACAAAAAGCATTGATAATCATGGAGTCACCTGGCTATGCTCACTATAGCGGTGAAGATGAGTACTGCTCTGGTAGAAAATCAACCAGCGGTGGACATACCGCATGTGCAGCTGCGTCAGCCCAGTCACAAAGCAGGTTTTCCGGACGCCACTCTGATCGTTCAAATTGCAAATGAACAAATAAAAATACTAGTGATTGCCGGGTAATACCACCCTATAGCTTAAAGTGAATGCTCACCTATGAAAACAGGTTCCTAAATAGCATACTTACTAACATTACTGTTGGCATTGTAGGGATATTTAAGTCTCACCCTGAAAAAGCCCAAATATTACTTCTGACTTTGGAGTTTGCAGAACCTCGCTTCTTTTTAACCCTGAAAAATTTTGGCAAGAATTCATGTGAAAGATTGGGACGGTCTTGCCAAATTCAGGACTATTGGCAACTATGTAATAAGTCTAAGTGTAACGGGTCTGGGAGGCGGAACCTCTGAGCTTTATTATACAAGGAGGCTTTCCTTGTAAAGGAGCGGGTGGCGCCCGGGGAGACGGACGGGAAGTCACTGCAAGTGACGGGGGCAGTCTCTGGACAGACAGGTGGGAGATCACGGCAAGTGACCGGGGCAGTCTCTGGATAGACAGGCAGGTAGTCACGGCAAGTAACCGGGGCAGTCTCTGGGTAGACAGGCAGGTAGTCACGGCAAGTGACCGGGGCAGTCTCTGGACAAACAGGCTGGTAGTCACGGCAAGTGACCGGGGCAGTCTCTGGGTAGACAGGCAGGTAGTCACGGCAAGTGACCGGGGCAGTCTCTGGGTAGACAGGCAGATAGTCACGGCAAGTGACCGGGGCAGTCTCTGGATAAACAGGCAGGCAAGGGGCCGGGGCAGTCTCTGAATGGACAGGTATATACGACCTGAGATGGTGGAGCCTCCCGGTAGGCTAGCAGGCAGATGACAGATGAGCGCCCCCAAGTGAGCAGGCGAGAGTCTCTGGAATAGCCGATGGACACCGCAGGTGATGGCCGAACCTCCAGGTAGGCTTGCAGGCAGATGACAGATGAGCGCCCCCAAGTGAGCAGGCGAGAGTCTCTGGAATAGCCGTGACACGCAGTGATGGCCGCCCTCAGGTAGGCTGCGGCAATGCGATGACGCCCCCATACGGCGAGAGTCTCTGGAATTGCCGAGTACGCAGTGGGCGAACCAGGCAGGCTTGCGGACAGGTAGCAAACAGGAAACTGGCAGGAAACAGGCAGGTAACTGGTAACGGACCCTGAGGGCTGAAGCAGAGTTAAACAGTGCAACAACAACATTGCTCGGGCACCTCCATTAAGGAGGAAGTACTTTATATAGGGTGGAGTCCTCCGGCATTGGCCGGGGACTTTTTTGAAAGATGCGCGCGGCCCCTTTAAGAGCGGGGGAGCGCGCGGGCGCGCGCCCTAAGTCCAGAAGCAGGGAAGGAGCGCGCGGCCCCAGCAGGACGGAAGGAGGACGCTGAGCGCGGGTAAAGGGGGCGACGTCCCTGCCTGGCAGAGGACGCTGTCGCAGGGGAACAGCGTCCCTGCCTGGCAGAGGGCAGGGACGTCGGCGCTACAGTACCCCCCCCTCTAGGCCCCCCCTTCTTTAGGCCAGAAAGAAATTTAGCTAGGATGAGAGGGGCATGGATGTTCTCCCGAGGCTCCCACGTTCTCTCCTCAGGACCAAACCCCTTCCAATCCACCAGAAAATAGGTCTTTCTTCCTACCCTTTTGGTGGCCAAAATGTTCTCTACCTCAAATTCGTCTTCAGCAGACACTGGAGCAGGAGGTGTACCTGTAGATTTGACAAAAGAGTTAAGTACCACCGGTTTGAGGAGAGATACATGGAAGGAGTTAGGAATCCGCAAATTGGCCGGGAGTTTCAATTTATAGGACACCGGGTTGATCTGACTGATGATCTCAAAAGGACCGATGAACCGAGGGCCTAACTTGTAGGAAGGAATCTTGAGCCGGACATACTTGGACGAAAGCCAGACCTTATCCCCAGGACGGAATTGAGGAGGATCCAGAAGTTTTTTGTCAGCATGTTTCTTCATGCGCTCGGATGACAGAATGAGTGCGGACCGGGTACTCTCCCATATGGAGGAAAATTCGTTAACCAGAGATTCCGCAGCTGGATTGTCCACAGAGATGGAGACAGGAACAGGGATCCGAGGGTGTTGACCGAAGACTACAAAAAACGGAGATTTGGAGGAAGATTCGCTCTCGTGATTGTTGTAAGAGAATTCGGCCCAAGGCAGGAGATCCACCCAGTCAGAATGGTGGGCATTAATGAAGTGCCGGAGATAACTGGTCAGATTCTGATTGATTCGCTCGACTTGTCCATTGGACTGCGGGTGGTAAGCGGAGGAAAAATCCAAGGTGACGTCTAGCAACTTACAAGTGGCTCTCCAGAAACGTGAGGTGAACTGTACCCCACGATCCGACACAATGTGACGAGGCAGACCATGTAGACGGAAGATGTGGCGGATAAAGTCTTTAGCCAACTCGGGTGCAGACGGAAGCCCTGGCAGGGGAATGAAGTGAGCCATCTTGGAAAATCGGTCAACGACCACCCAAATGACCGTACAACCGGCAGAGACGGGCAGATCTGTTATGAAGTCCATGGCTATATGCTGCCAGGGGGCAGCGGGTACAGGAAGCGGAAGAAGACGGCCGGCAGGCAGGTGTCTCGGAACTTTGTTGCGGGCACAGGAGACATAGGCAGAAACAAAGTCTATTACGTCCTTGTGCAGGGTAGGCCACCAGTAATGCCGAGTAATGAGCTGGAGGGTCTTTCTCTGACCGACGTGGCCAGCTAGTTTAGACGAATGACCCCAGTGTAGGATTCTCTTCCGATCGGTTACTGATACGAACGTCTTACCAGGAGGGAGACGATTTAGACTCACGGGAGCCACCTGCATCACTCTGGCGGGATCGATGATATGTTTAGGTTCCTCCTCGAGATCCGACACCAGGAAGGACCGGGACAAGGCGTCCGCCTTGATGTTCTTGTCAGCCGGGCGAAAATGTAAAAGAAAATCAAAGCGGGCAAAAAACAAGGACCACCGGGCTTGGCGAGGGTTAAGTCTCTGGGCATGCTGGAGGTAAGCCAGATTTTTGTGGTCAGTGTAAATGATTACCGGATGAAGAGCCCCCTCGAGTAGGTAACGCCACTCCTCCAATGCCAGCTTGATGGCCAATAACTCTCGGTCTCCTATGGAGTAATTGCGCTCAGAAGAGGAGAAGAGTTTGGAGAAGAAGCCGCAAGATACCATCCTCCCGGAAGAAGATTTTTGAGTAAGTACCGCTCCGGCTCCAGAAGAAGAAGCGTCCACCTCCAGGAAGAACTGCTTGTTGCCGTCCGGACGATGCAGCACTGGAGCGGAAGAGAAGGCCTGTTTTAAAGAAAGAAAGGCCTCCTCTGCTTCGGGCGTCCACTGTTTGGGATTAGCATCCTTGCGGGTGAGCGCGGAGATTGGAGCAGTCCGGGAAGAGAAGTGCGGTATGAAAAGGCGGTAGTAATTGGCGAATCCCAGGAACCGCTGAATGGCCTTCAACCCCTCCGGTCGGGGCCATTTCTCGATGGCAGACAGTTTCTCCGGATCCATTCGTAGGCCTGTCTGAGAAATGATGTAGCCCAAAAACGGAAGCGAGGTCTGCTCAAAGAGGCACTTCTCATATTTGGCGAAGAGGTGATTCTGCCTGAGCCTGAGCAGAACCTGACGAACATCCCTCCGGTGAGACTGGAGATCCGGAGAGAAGACCAAGATGTCGTCTAGGTACACCACAACGCAGGAGTAGAGAAGGTCCCGAAAGATGTCATTGACCAATTCCTGAAAGACTGCTGGAGCATTACAGAGACCAAAGGGCATCACCAAATACTCGTAGTGGCCGTCCCGGGTGTTGAATGCCGTCTTCCATTCATCTCCCCGACGGATATGGACTAGGTTATATGCCCCACGAAGATCCAGTTTGGTGGAGATTCTAGCCCCCCTCAGACGATCAAACAATTCTGGAATGAGCGGAAGAGGGTACTTATTCTTCACCGTGATCAAATTTAGGCCTCTGTAGTCAATACAGGGACGGAGAGAGCCGTCTTCCTTTTTTACGAAGAAGAAACCTGCTCCCGCTGGGGAGGTAGATTTCCGGATGAATCCCTTGGCCAAATTCTCCTCGATATATTCGGACATCGACCTGGTCTCAGCAGCGGACAATGGGTAAATACGCCCACGGGGAGGCGTAGTACCGGGTAGCAGGTCGATCGGGCAATCATACGGTCTGTGAGGGGGTAATGTCTCTGCTTCCTTTTTGTTAAAGACATCAGCGAATGACCAATATGGAATCGGGAGCCCTGGTAGATTAGTTGGTGTAGGAGAAGGACGGACGGGATGAACAGGAACCAAACACGTTTTATGACAGTCCTGTCCCCAGCGAAGGATCTCTCCAGTCTGCCAGTCGAGCACGGGTGCATGCTTTTGGAGCCAAGGCAGACCTAGTAAGAAAGCGTGAGAGAGTCCAGGCAGAACATGAAACGAGATGCTCTCAGAATGCAACATTCCCACCTGCAGGGTTATGGCTTCAGTGATAAGTTGGATGGGACGTGGTAGGAGACCCCCATCCACAGCAGCAACAGATACTGGTTCACCCAGAGGTTTGGTAGGAATGCGATATTTCTCTACAAGAGCCTGTGAAACAAGATTCCCGGCTGCTCCAGAATCAAGTTGGGCTAGTTCGAAGTAACGGTTCTCACCGAGGAGAATTGAGACTGACAGCAGCAGAGATGAAGAGGATTTATTTTTGTCTAGGTGGACCTCTCCGAGCGAACCTAGACACAGGCGTTTCCCGACCTCTCTGGGCAGGTACGGATCCGGTGCTCCTTACTGCCACAGTAGAAGCAACTCCCTTCGGCACGGCGTAAGTCCTGACGGGCTTTGACCATCTTGGTCTGGTCGACTTGCATAGGCTCAGAAGAGTGTACCTGAGGAGAAACGGAAGGAGTTACAGGTCTCTGAAAAGAAGGAGCTAGACGAGGAAACCTTCTCTCACGGGTGACCTCCTTAGCGCGCTCCTGGAACCGTAGATCAATTCGATTGGCAAGAGTTATTAGGTCATCGAGAGAGGTTGGAATGTCCCGACCGGCAAGTTCATCTTTAATACGGCCGGACAGACCTTCCCAAAAGACAGATATCAGAGCGTCATTATCCCAAGCCAGCTCCGAGGCAAGGGTACGGAACCGTATGGCATATTGACCCACGGTGAGACTTCCCTGACGGAGACGCAGCAGAGCTGATGCAGAGGAGGTCTTCCGTCCGGGTTCGTCGAATACCTTCCGGAAGGCTGAGAGAAAAGCAGACAGGTCAGACACCAGAGGATCTTCTCTCTCCCAAAGAGGATTTAGCCAGGCCAGGGCCTCTCCGGTGAGATGGGACATGATGAAGGCAATTTTGGCCCGGTCGGAGTTAAACTGGTGTAGCAGGAGTTCAAAATGCAGGGTGCACTGGTTAATGAAACCCCGAGCCAGAGCGGGGTCGCCTCCAAACCGAGGAGGAGCTGAAAGACGAGGTCCAGGAACGGAAACCACAGAACTGGCAAGCAGCGGAACTGCCGGACCGCGAGCCATGGCGCCCGCGGTGGTTGCTGGTGAAGTAGTCAGGGTGTCCAGGCGGGAATTAACATTCCGCAGATGACCCAGGATGGACTCCTGTTGAGACCTCTGACGAGACAGTTCATGACACAGATCAGAGAGCGAGGGAGTTTGGGTGCCACCGGGTTCCATGGCCCGAGCAAACTGTAACGGGTCTGGGAGGCGGAACCTCTGAGCTTTATTATACAAGGGGCTTTCCTTGTAAAGGAGCGGGTGGCGCCCGGGGAGACGGACGGGAAGTCACTGCAAGTGACGGGGGCAGTCTCTGGACAGACAGGTGGGAGATCACGGCAAGTGACCGGGGCAGTCTCTGGATAGACAGGCAGGTAGTCACGGCAAGTAACCGGGGCAGTCTCTGGGTAGACAGGCAGGTAGTCACGGCAAGTGACCGGGGCAGTCTCTGGACAAACAGGCTGGTAGTCACGGCAAGTGACCGGGGCAGTCTCTGGGTAGACAGGCAGGTAGTCACGGCAAGTGACCGGGGCAGTCTCTGGGTAGACAGGCAGATAGTCACGGCAAGTGACCGGGGCGTCTCTGGATAAACAGGCAGGCAAGGGGCCGGGGCAGTCTCTGAATGGACAGGTATATACGACCTGAGATGGTGGAGCCTCCCGGTAGGCTAGCAGGCAGATGACAGATGAGCGCCCCCAAGTGAGCAGGCGAGAGTCTCTGGAATAGCCGATGGACACCGCAGGTGATGGCCGAACCTCCAGGTAGGCTTGCAGGCAGATGACAGATGAGCGCCCCCAAGTGAGCAGGCGAGAGTCTCTGGAATAGCCGATGGACACCGCAGGTGATGGCCGCACCTCCAGGTAGGCTTGCAGGCAGATGGCAGATGAGCGCCCCCAAGTGAGCAGGCGAGAGTCTCTGGAATTGCCGATGGTCACCGCATGTGACGGCCGAACCTCCAGGCAGGCTTGCGGACAGGTAGCAAACAGGAAACTGGCAGGAAACGGGCAGGTAACTGGTAACGGACCCTGAGGGCTGAAGCAGAGTTAAACAGTGCAACAACAACATTGCTCGGGCACCTCCATTAAGGAGGAAGTACTTTATATAGGGTGGAGTCCTCCGGCATTGGCCGGGGACTTTTTTGAAAGATGCGCGCGGCCCCTTTAAGAGCGGGGGAGCGCGCGGGCGCGCGCCCTAAGTCCAGAAGCAGGGAAGGAGCGCGCAGCCCCAGCAGGACGGAAGGAGGACGCTGAGCGCGGGTAAAGGGGGCGACGTCCCTGCCTGGCAGAGGACGCTGTCGCAGGGGAACAGCGTCCCTGCCTGGCAGAGGGCAGGGACGTCGGCGCTACACTAAGAAATGCTTCTCACTCATTTCATCTCCTGAATACATGTCCAGAACCATTAATGCAAATGTAAGATTTCAGTTTTTTTACATTTATATACATTGTCGATTGTTTGCTATGCCTATATAAGCCTTTGGGGAACATCTTGCTTGGCTGCTGTCTGTAGCACATACCATATGGCTGCCTGAAGGTGAGAACGATCTCCAGCCTATAATTCCTATAATGCCAGTGAATAGGGCCGTAGTATGGGCTCCCGCGTCTTCACCACGGTCAGCTCAGTTTGACGTAGATGCTGTAGTTGAGTTCATGGTGGTATTTTTCAGTAAGGAGCGGACACACGCTATTGTTTTTTGTTATGTTTCTATACATTATTAGTAGTTTTATGTGTTTTTTTTTCTCCTCCCAACAAGATTCAATGCTCTGCTGAGAGATTTTTTTCAGCACAAAACATGTGGAGAGGTCTGGAAGCCAATGCTTTAACCTACCTACTGAGCCAGGATATTAGTGAACAGCTGGGTTAGCAGCTGTTAATCTGATAAACACTGATACCATTTAATTCATGGCAAACGCCTGACCTTTGCATATATTAGTTATGCTGGAGTTTTCTGAAAAGGGAAACAAATAATAATTTAAAAATACCATGGAAATACAATGTATGTACATGCAAATGTCGCGCGATTGTCTCACATGTGCATTCAAATAAACAGATGAATTATTGCTGCGTGAGTAACGACAATCTGAAACGACACTATATGGACAGGAGTACTCGATCACCTACACATTACACCTTTTATGACATCCTGTCCTAAATTCAAAGACTGTAATATTGATTTTCCCTTCTGCAGCTATAACAGCTCCCGTCCTATGAAGGCCTTCTACAAGATTTTGGTGGTGTCTGCGGGCATTTTTACCCATTCATCCAGAAGAACATTTATGAGGTCAGACCCTCATGTTGAGCAAAGGCTGGGCTCACAAGCTTCGTTCTGTGAGGCCGGTCATGTTCGTCCACACAAAAGTCCCCCAACCATGTCTTTGCTTTGTCCACTGGGCACAATCATTAAGAACAGAGAATTACCTTCTCCAAACTGTTCTCAGAATGTTGGAAGCTACAATTGTCCATAGCGTCTTGAGCTGAAGCTTTAAGAAATACCTTCACTGGAACTAAGGGGCCCAGGACGACCTCCAAAAAGGAAAAAAACAGACAACATTATCCCTCCTCCACCAAACTTTACAGGTGGCAAAATGTAGTCAGAAAGGTAACGTTCTCCTGGAATATGCCAAACTCAGCGTCATTCCTCTGGATTTGATCAGTCGGTCCTGTGCTCTTCTGTAGGCATCTGTGTCCGATGAGCCACAGCAGGTTCTGTCCGGGTGCTGAGTTCCTTTTGCCTTTGTCCATTCTTTCTGGACTGCAGGTATTTTTCATTTGTTATCTAGCCTGTCCTATCATACTGCCGGTGCTACTGTTTAAACCTAGCCCTTGCTGGTCTTCTCTGCTGGTGATAGTCTTTAGTGGATTCTGCTTGGAGGTGTAGCACTACTTCTGGGCATCTAGACCAGTCTGATAAGTGAACTGCCGGGGTTTCTTTCTTACTCTGCACTCTCCCTCAATTCCTTAGGAGGTATGTGATACACTCGATGGCCAGGTCCGATGGCCAGGTCCAAGTTGTCTTCTCTAGTCTTCAGGGTTTATCCAGGTCGCACTGAAGCCGCTAGGGCCTGCGTTACTGGATACGATAGTCTGTACAGGAAACAGGTGGGGTTTGTGCAGCTTTTTCATAGTTAGATCCTTTATCCCCGTGTTTACTACCACATGTGCATAAGACTCAGACTCATCACCCCTGTGATCCGGAAAGCTGAATTTGCAGTCATGTCAGTAAGAAGAGGACCGGAGCAGTGCTGGAAACGGGGGGACATAGCGACCAGTGAGTATATTACCGCACTTACTTTACATTACATAAACATTAACACAGGGTTAGGGCATAAACATTTCATGGGAGTGCGGCTTTTAAAAAAAAAAAGTCAACAATGAATCTGTCCCTTTGTGTTTCAAATCAGAAGTCTCAAAAAAAAGCTTACAGTGGTGGCCAAAAGTATTGGCACCCCTGCAATTCTGTCAGATAATACTCTGTTTCTTCCTGAAAATGATTGCAAACACAAATTCTTTGGTATTATTTATCTTCATTTAATTTGTCTTCAATGAAAAAACACAAAAAGAATTGACCTAAAGCCAAATTGGATATAATTCCACACCAAACCTAAAAAAGGGGGTGGACAAAAGTATTGGCACTGTTTGACAAATCATGTGATGCTTCTCTAATTCGTGTAATCACCAGCACCTGTAACTTACCTGTGGCACCTAACAGGTGTTGGCAATAACTAAATGACACTTGCAGCCAGTTAACATGGATTAAAGTTGACTCAACCTCTGTCCTGTGTCCTTGTGTGTACCACATTGACCATGGAGAAAAGAAAGAAGACCAAAGAACTGTCTGAGGACTTGAGAAACCAAATTGTGAGGAAGCATGAGCAATCTCAAGGCTACAAGTCCATCTCCAAAGACCTGAATGTTCCTGTGTCTTCCGTGCGCAGTGTCATCAAGAAGTTTAAAGCCCATGGCACTGTGGCTAACCTCCATAGATGTGGAAGGAAAAGAAAAATTAATGAGAGATTTCAACGCAAGATTGTGCGGATGGTGGATAAAGAACCTCGACTAACATCCAAACAAGTTCAAGCTGCCCTGCAGTCCGAGGGTACAACAGTGTCAACCCGTACTATCCATCGGCGTCTGAATGAAAAGGGACTGTATGGTAGGATACCAGGAAGACCCCACTTCTTACCCCGAGACATAAAACAGCCAGGCTGGAGTTTGCCAAAACTTACCTGAGAAAGCCTAAAACGTTTTGGAAGAATGTTCTCTGGTCAGATGAGACAAAAGTCGAGCTTTTTGGGAAAAACCATCAACATAGAGTGTACAGGAAAAAAAAGAGTCATTCAAAGAAAAGAACACGGTCCCTACAGTCAAACATGGCGGAGGTTCCCTGATGTTTTGGGGTTGCTTTGCTGCCTCTGGCACTGGACTGCTTGACTGTGTGCATGGCATTATGAAGTCTGAAGACTACCAAAAAATTTTGCAGCATAATGTAGGGCCCATTGTGAGAAAGCTGGGTCTCCCTCAGAGGTCATGGGTCTTCCAGCAGGACAATGACCCAAAACACACTACCAAAAGCACTATAAAATGGTTTGAGAGAAAGCACTGGAGACTTCTAAGGTGGCCAGCAATGAGTCCAGACCTGAATCCCATAGAACACCTGTGGAGAGATCTCAAAATGGCAGTTTGGAGAAGGCACCCTTCAAATATCAGGGACCTGGAGCAGTTTGCCAAAGAAAAATGGTCTACAATTCCAGCAGAGCATTGTAAGAAACTCATTGATGGTTACCGGAAGCGGTTGTTCGCAGTTATTTTGGCTAAAGGTTGTGCAACCAAGTATTAGGCTGAGGGTGCCAATACTTTTGTCTGGCCCATTTTTGGAGTTTTGTGTGAAATGATCAAGGATTTGATTTTTGCTTCATTCTCTTTTGTGTTTTTTCCTTGCAAGCAAATTAAATGAAGATAAAAATAGCAAATAATTTGTGATTGCAATCATTTTCAGGAAGAAACGGAGTATTATCTGACAGAATTGCAGGGGTGCCAATACTTTTGGCCACCACTGTACAATATAAACTCACTGTCAAAACAATCTCGCTGATGGATTCTTAGATAGCTCATTCCGCAAAATGCAAGGAGAGGTGAAGCAAACAGCGCAAAAGTCAAATGGTGCAAAATTTTTAATGAAACTAATGGCAAAATGTTTTTTCCCCAAAATACACGTATGTAAATAAAAAAAATTTCCCCAAAGCTGTTAATACCTTTGTTTTATCTAATCTTGAATTTAGACATTAAAGGGATATTCCCATCTCCAAGATCCTATTCCAATATGTAGTAGGTGTAATAATAATATTAGCAAACAACTCCAATTAGAAATGCAGTATAGTTCTTCTGATAAGCTATGATGGTTAGGTATCCATGGTTACGACCACTAACCACTAACTAGCTAGCTGTTACTATATGAGTGATCATACCCATAGAAACCTAACGCTGTACATGTAGTAAGCAACATAGTGAATCAGAAGAACTACACTACATTTCTAATTGGAGGTATTTGCTAATATAATATTATTATTACATCAACTACATATTGGGATAGGATCTTGGACATGGGAATACCCCTTTAAGATTTTGAAGTCATTTTGATCTGATATTTTGGCTTGACTTTCTGATCTGCTCATCATTAACATAATAGTAAAATAAATAATATTCCTCATAGACGGAGGTGGCAGGAAGGAAATTATCAATTTATCCCAACACTTTAGGCCATTTTTTTTAATCTTTTTGCCCATTTTTGAAGCAATCAATCACCCACCGGTGGCCCATCACACTGTTTAGGCGGCTTTTGGTCAGATTCTACCCAAAATCTCAGCCTGATCCAAAATTATACTATTAATATTGAATAAGTCATGTCTTGGCTGAGATAGTCCTGAGGTTTGACCCAATATGGTGTTAAAAAATGTTTAATATGTGTGAAGAAACCTCCAAAAGCATCTAAGAAAATGCTGATCCAACAGATTGCACATGCAGAGGCTTTACATACAAACTTCTTTGAACATCTTTCATGTAAGATTTTAATTACGGGATATATTAACTTTGCCCTATAAAGGATAAAATATCCAAGTCAAGGTGTCCTGAACAATTCACTTAGACAAATTATGGAGACTCGCGTACCCTGGGAGCATTTGGTAAGCTGACATCATACAAGCCGCACGCTATAAAAAGCCATTATCAGAGCTTGTCACGATGGGTAATGACTAAAGATAACACATTAATCACGGGAAAGCACTTTTTACCATTTTAGGTTACTGGTACTCCATGCAGCACAGAATATTGGGATTTGTCATTTTGGTAGGATTAATGGTGAAATAAAAGTTTTACAATTTTCTGATTTGTCAAATGTGATTTTTCTTACAGGAATTAATCAGATCTGTCAGATTTATTATGATCACAGTATAAAAACACAAAGAGTATGATATTAGTAGTGCCATCATTAAAGGGTTCTTCTCATGATCCCATCTTCAGGAGTGCACCGCTCATAGTTTGGACTAAAGACATAGCTGTGCCCTTGGTTGGAACTGTGAGCTTTACTACAGCGGCTTGCAAAATAACCAAAAACTTCTGTGTGCATAACTATTCACACCCCACAACCTAAAGTCAGTACTTTGTAGAGCCTCCTTTTGCAGCAATTACTGTACAGCTGCAAGTTGCTTTGGATAAATCTCTACGAGCTTTCCACATCTTACAACTAATATTTGGACTTGAGAGTCCTCAGTGGTTGATACCTTTTAATGGCTAACTGAAAAGATGGTAACAAATTGCAAGCTTTCGAGACTACTCAGGTCTCTTCATCAGGCGTAGACTAATACAAAATCTGAAGAATCACATATTTATACACAACAGGACACAGGAATAATGCAATAGGTAAGAAAAGTGACGTGAAGCAGAACTGTCATTATGGCAGAGGGATGAACATAAATATTGGAACAGTTCATAGATAAGGAGACAAATTTTTATTGCCCTCTGATTGGAGTCTGCTATTGTGTTTTGATGCCCCTAGAAGGTCAGAGAAGCAGATTCCTTAATTGATGTAGAAAGACATAAATCCATGTGACACGTTCATTCCAGCACTAAGAGTGTCAAAGGTCATCATAAGTTTATATTCCCAAACCTTTCTATCTTTCTCAGATTTGAAGTTAGATTTTAATACAAGTAATTCCATATCCATCATGCTATGACCGGGCATACAAAAGTGTTTTGCCACAGGTAAATCCATTCTTTTTTCTCTTATTGTGTGGTTCACGTCACTTTTCTTACCTATTGCATTATTCCTGTGTCCTGCTGTGTATAAATATGTGATTCTTCAGATGTTGTATTAGTCTTTGCCTGATGAAGAGACCTGCGTAGTCTCGAAAGCTTGCAATTTGTTACCATCTTTTCAGTTAGCCATTAAAAGGTATCAACCACTGAGGACTCTCAAGTCTAAATATTTTTCAATATTCCTGGCTAACACGGTACGAAGATACACATCTTTCCTATATCACTAATATTTGTGCTCATTCCTCAAGGCAAAACTGCTCCAGCTCCTTCAGGTTAGTTTCCTCTGGTGAACAGCAATCTTCAAGTTTGACCACAGATTCTCAATTGGATTAAGGTGTGGGCTTTGACTAAGCCACTCCAAAATAATTACACATTTCCTCTTAAACCACTTGAGTGTTGCAGTATGTTCCAGTCTTAAATCACTGAGAGACTGAAACAGGTTTCGCTCAAGAATATCCCTGTATTTCGCACAATCCATCTTCCCCTTGACTTGGACCATTTTCCTTGTCCCTGCTGCTGCTGAAAAAACATCTCAGCAGCATGATGCTGCCACCACGTTTCACTGTGGGGAAGGTGTTCTTTGGGTGATGAGCTGTGTTGGTTTGGCGCCAGACATAGCGTTTACCTTGGGGCCAAAAAGTAAAATTTTGGTCTCATCTGACCACAGCACCTTCCTCCATACATTTGGGGAGTCTCCCACATGTCTTTTGGCAAACTCAAAACAAGCCTTTTTTGTGTTTAAGTAAAGTTTTTTTTTCTGGCCACTCTTTCATAAAGTACACCTCTATGAAGTATACGGCTTAGGCCGGAGTCACACTAGCGAGGAATACGGACGAGTGCTATGCGATAAAACATCGCATAGCACTCGGACCGCTGATAATCTATGGGGAAGCTCGCATCACCGTTTTTTTGCCAATGCAAGTCTATGGGTGAGAGAAAAAAAAAAATCACACACCACACGGACCATCAGTGTGACTTGCGAGAAAGATGCAAGCATTTTTCAGGTCATTTTCAGGCCATGGATCCATTATATGTCCATTTTTCAAGTCTGCGATAAAATCACGGCATACGGATGTCACACGGATACATAGATGCGATGAAATAGCATCACCGCATTGCAAACGGATTACATACGGAGAACATTGGTGCGATTCTCGGCCGAGACAATCGGACCGATTTTTCATACGGCAAGTGTGACTCCAGCCTTATTGTAGTCGTATGAACAGATACTCCAGTCTCTGGGAACTCTGCAGCTCCTTCAGGGATAACTGTTCTCTGTGCTGGCTCTCTGATTAATGCCCCCTTGCCCGGGCTGAGAGTTTTGGTGGGCGGCCCTCTCTTGGCAGATTTGTTGTGGTGCCATGTTCTTCCCATTTGATGATAATGGGTTTGATGGTGATCCGGGGATCCTCAGAGATTGGGATATTTTTTATATCCCAACCCTTACTTGTACTTCTAAACAATTTTGTTCCTGAGTTGTTTGTAGATATCCTTGGTCTTTATGGTGTCCTCTTTAAAGAGGGTATCCAGGACTTTTTAAGGGGGATATCCGGAACTTTACAAAAAATGTATCTAAGCACTAACAGGCAGGTAATTGCAACTTAGCTGCCTGTTGTGCACGGCGCCGTTCTTACCCTGTCACAGAGCGCTCCTGTCGGGAATTCAGCTGCCTCTGTTGATGCGACGTGGCGGGACTTGCAAAGTCACTGATTGACAGCCAGCTCCCCCAGTTAGGTAGCGTAGATCCGTCTGTCAATCAGAATGACCTTGGAAGTCCAGCCACGTCGACAGAGCGGAGCTGAAAAGAAGCCTCTGCTCTGTAGACGTGACATCCGCAGAGGCTTCTGAATCGCCGGCAGGAGCGTATGTAACCGCACTGTGCCAGGGAAGAACGGCACAGGGCACAACAGGCAGGTAAGTTGCAATTACCTGCCTGATAGTGTTTAGATACTTTTTTTTTGTAAAGTCCCGGATACCCCCTTTAATGTGAATAAAGCATTTACGATTGAATCATTTGATTTCTGCTCTGCAGAAATCTCTCTGAGCTCTGAACACCCCCAAGATGCCATCCATGGAGAGCTGGATTTAATTTATTTTCTTACCTCCAATTTTACCCATAACGTGAGTAGGTCTCTAGAAATGGGGTTCTTATCCCTTCACGTTATGACCTGGCCAGCTTAGGCTGGGTTCACATTGCGTTAATGGCAATGCGCTGACGGCATCCGTTACATAGCGGCACTAACGCTATGTAACGGATGCATTAGCGCACCCATAGACTGCCATTATGTAGCGCATCGCTAACGCATGTCATAATCAGCATGCGTTAGCGATGTGCCGTCATTCTGTGACGGACACGGTCAGCAGCGTTCGGGGGTCCGTCACGCTTGTAACGAATGGAAGCGGAGGCAGAGGTGGTGAAGTTCACATTCGTTTTTATTTTTTAATGTGGAACCTCGAGACCGCGGTCCGGGGGCTCCGAAGGGGGTGTAACTAGTGAGCCCCGGGTACCCGTAGTAAGGCCCCTCGAACAGGACCAGAATGGAATACCCGGAGGACACAGGTGCTACCTCCAGTTAGACCCCGGACACGTGGCAGCTGTCCCAGAGGGACCAAAAGGGTAACAGGTATTTACAGAGTCCGTGGAAAGTTCTTGACGGAGAAGGGTGAGGTCCTGGTCCAGAACGGATGGTAGAAGGCTGGCTTCAGTGACCTTGTCACGGTCCACGGGTACGGATTGCTGATGGCGGAACGGGATGACACTTGCGCCAGTAATAGCCGAGATTGTCCAGATTAGCCAGATACGGGTTAGCAATGATCTGAGGAGACAAACAGTATCAGCGAAGCACAGAGACTGCAGACGCAGCGCAGACAGAACAGGCACAGAACCGGATGTAGCAATGATAGAACACGTTGCTCCGGCACTCCCCTAATGGTGGAGTGACCAGATATAGTACTGAGTGCGCAGCCATTGGTTAATTAGCTATTTCAAAAAATGCACGCTGCCCCTTTAAGAGAGACGGTGGGCGCGGCCTCGCGTCCTAAGCAGAGTATCTGGAGGCCTGCCAGCAGCGTGCGAGGAAGTGGAGGAGGACACAGGACGCCGAGAAACAGATGGGACAGGTGAGTGAGCAGGACGGAGTGCAGAGGCAGCGCTGGGACCGGGTGTAACAGTATCCCCCTCTTTACTCCCCCTCTTTTTCAAGCCTGCGTGAAATCTTTTAAGAAGAAGAGGGGCCTGGATGTTATCTTTAGGCTCCCAAGACCTCTCCTCAGGACCAAAACCCCTCCAGTCCACCAGGTAATAGATCCTACCTCTTACTCGCTTAGAGGCCAAGATATGTTTTACCTCAAAAACATCATCCTCAGAGACCGGATCAGGAGTGGTACCCGGGCCCTTAAAGAAGAGCTCAACACTACTGGTTTGAGGAGGGAGACATGAAAGGAGTTAGGTACTCGTAGAGAATTAGGCAATTTCAGTTTATAAGAGACCGGGTTGATTTGTCTCAAGACTTCAAAGGGACCAATGAAACGGGAACCCAATTTGTACGATGGTAACTTCAGACGGATGTACTTGGAGGAGAGCCATACCTTGTCTCCTGGACGAAAGATGGGAGCCTCCAAACGTCTTTTGTCCGCATGCGTTTTCATACGTTGAGAAGCTTTCTCCAAAGCCGACCTGGTCTCTCTCCAAATGTCCGAGAAATCTTTAGACAAGGTATCGACTGCCGGAACATCAGACAATCCCGAGACAGGAAGAGGAATTCCGGGTTGCAGTCCAAACACAATCTGAAAGGGAGACTTTCCAGAAGATTCACTTACTTGATTGTTGTAGGAGAATTCCGCCCAGGGCAGTAATTCTACCCAGTCATTATGATGAGCGTTGACGAAGTGACGCAGGTATCCAGCCAGGATTTGATTGATCCTCTTCACTTGCCCATTAGACTGGGGATGATATGCAGAAGAAAAATCTAGTTAAATTTTTACCATTTTACAGAGTCCTCTCCAGAACTTAGAGGTGAACTGGACGCCCCTGTCGGACACGATGTGGAGAGGAAATCCATGTAGACGGAAAATGTGCTGAATGAAGTGAGCGGCCAGTTCTGGAGCAGACGGGAGGCCAGATAGCGGAACGAAGTGGGCATTTTAGAGAAGCGATCCACCACAACCCAGACCACTGAGCAGCCAGAAGAAATGGGAAGATCCGTGATGAAATCCATCGCGATGTGCTGCCAGGGAGCGGACGGAATCGGAAGAGGCAGAAGCCTGCCGGCTGGAAGATGTTTAACAGTTTTGTTACGGGCACATGAAGGACAGGCTGCGACGAACTCCTGGATATCCTTGCCCATGGTAGGCCACCAGTAATAACGGGAGATGAGTTGCTGCGTCTTTTTCTGACCAGCATGGCCAGCCAACTTAGAAGAATGACCCCAGCGTAGAACACGAGTACGGTCAGAAGCAGACACAAAAGTCTTCCCAGGAGGAAGCCAAACCAGATCAGTGGAGGCAACAGAGACTAACCTAGAAGGTTCAATAATGTGCTGAGGTTCCTCCTCCAGTTCAGGAGGCAAGAAGGCCCTAGAGAGTGCGTCTGCCTTGATGTTCTTGTCAGCTGGACGGAAATGAAGTACAAAATTGAAACGGGCAAAAAATAATGCCCAACGGGCCTGACGGGGATTCAGTCTTAAAGCAGATTGGAGATAGGCAAGGTTTTTATGGTCGGTGAATATGATTACCTGGTGATGAGCTCCTTCAAGAAGATGTCTCCATTCTTCCAGAGCCAATTTGATGGCCAACAGTTCACGATCACCGACAGAGTAGTTCCTTTCTGCAGGAGAAAAAACCTTGGAAAAAAAACCACACGAGATCATCCGCCCGGTAGACGACTTCTGGGTCAGAACTGCTCCTGCACCTATGGAAGAAGCGTCAACCTCAAGAAAAAATTGCTCACTTGAATTAGGACGATGGAGAACGGGTGCGGAAGCGAAGGCTTTTTTGAGAGAAACAAAGGCCTCTTCTGCCTCAGAGGACCATTCCTTAGAGTTTACACCTTTCCGGGTTAAGGCTGTGATTGGAGCCACTCGGGTGGAAAAGTGTGGAATAAATTGCCGGTAGTAATTGGCGAACCCGAGGAACCTTTGTATGGCTTTTAGCCCAGACGGACGAGGCCAGTTGAGAACTGCAGACAACTTCTCCGGATCCATCTTTAATCCTGTGGAAGATACAATGTACCCAAGGAAAGGCAAAGAAGACTGCTCAAAGAGGCATTTCTCATATTTGGCATATAGCCTGTTCTCTCTCAGTCTTTGTAAGACCAGGCGTACTTGCCTCCGGTGTGACGTCAAGTCAGCAGAAAAAATCAAAATATCGTCCAGGTAAACCACGACACAAGTATAGAGCAAATCCCTGAAAATGTCATTAACAAATTCCTGAAAGACCGCAGGTGCATTGCTTAGGCCGAATGGCATTACCAGGTATTCATAGTGGCCGTCACGGGTGTTGAAGGCTGTTTTCCATTCGTCCCCCTCTCTGACTCGGATCAGGTTGTAGGCCCCTCTGAGGTCCAATTTGGTGAAGATCTTGGCCCCTCGGAGACAATCAAACAGCTCTGAAATAAGAGGTAATGGATACCTGTTTTTTACCGTGATTTGATTTAGACCTCGATAGTCAATGCAGGGCCGCAAGGATCCATCCTTTTTCTTCACAAAGAAGAATCCAGCTCCTGCCGGTGACGATGACTTTCGGATAAATCCTCTAGCCAGATTCTCTTGGATATAGTCCGACATGGCCTGAGTCTCTGCCTGTGAAAGAGGATAAACCCTCCCGCGAGGAGGAGATGCTCCAGGAAGAAGCTCTATCTGACAGTCATACGACCTGTGTGGAGGTAGTCTCTCAGCCTCCTTTTTCCCAAAGACGTCAGAGAAGGACCAATAGGCGGAAGGCAACCCTGGCAGGGTATCAGGCTGGACTGGAAGCGAAACAGGTTGAATCCGGGTTAAGCAACGATTCATGCAGGTATCTCCCCAACGCAGAACTTCTCCAGTTTTCCAATTAAGGACTGGTTCATGCATCTGGAGCCAAGGTAAACCTAAAAGCATGGGATGGGATAAACCGGGATATACATAAAATCGCATTCGTTCAGTATGCATTAGACCTACCCGGAGTTCCACCAACTCGGTTTGAAACTGGACGGGCTCGGTCAGCGGTTTGCCATCCACGGTGGACACCTGTAACGGATCAGGAAGACGCTGGACTGGTAAGCGGTAATGATCCACAACCGCCTGCTGGATGAAGTTCCCTGCAGCTCCAGAATCCAGTAGACAATGTTCGGAGAATTTTATTGTTCCATAGGAAACGGAGACTGAGATATGTAAAGAGGGAGAGGACTGTTCTCTACCTAGGTTGGCCCCTCCTACCGGACCTAGGCACTGGAGTTTCCCGACTTTTTAGGACAGAAATGGATCAAATGTTCAGAACTACCGCAGTAGTAACAACTTCCCTCCTTGCGACGTGCTTCCCGGCGGTGGGTGGCCAAACTTACATGGTCCACCTCCATGGCCTCGGAGGCGGAGGGCGAAGTACCAGCTTTGTACAAACTAGAGTCCAGGTGATAGGACCTTTTGTCCCGCTTGATCTCCATGGAGCGCTCTTGAAAACGCAGGTCAATTCGGGTTGCCAAGGATATTAGCTCTTCCAAGAGGGTTGGTCTGTCCCGTCCCGCCAGCTCATCCTTGATTTTTCCGGATAGGCCTTCCCAGAAGTTAGCAACCAGGGCCTCATTGTTCCACGATAATTCAGACGAGAGAGTGCGGAATTTAACAGAATACTGAGCTACCGTGAGAGTACCTTGGCGCAGGCGGAGCAGAGCTGAGGCAGTCGAAGTGGTGCGACCAGGTTCATCGAAAGTCCTGCGAAAAGCCTCTAGGAAAGATTGAAGATCGTTAACCACCGGATCCCCTCTCTCCCATAGCGGGTTTAGCCAGGCGAGGGCCTCTCCTCCCAGGTGTGACATGATGAAGCCCACCTTGGCTCGGTCAGAAGCAAACATGTGCCCCAAGATTTCGAAGTGTAGAGTGCACTGATTGAGAAAACCCCGACACAGAGTAGGGTCACCCTGGAAACGGGTAGGAGCCGCCAGACGGGGACCTTGACTTGCCATGGGAACGGGTACCTGATTATTGATAGAAGAGTCAGGTGCAGACGAGGACCCCAAGGAATCCATGCGGGTGGACAAGGTGCGGAGATAAGTCGTGATGTTGTCCTGTTGAACTCCCAAACGGGTCACCTCCTGGCACAGATCCGTGGTCGGAGATCTCTGGGATCCAGCGGGTTCCATGGCCGGAGCAATCTGTAACGAATGGAAGCGGAGGCAGAGGTGGTGAAGTTCACATTCGTTTTTATTTTTTAATGTGGAACCTCGAGACCGCGGTCCGGGGGCTCCGAAGGGGGCGTAACTAGTGAGCCCCGGGTACCCGTAGTAAGGCCCCTCGAACAGGACCAGAATGGAATACCCGGAGGACACAGGTGCTACCTCCAGTTAGACCCCGGACACGTGGCAGCTGTCCCAGAGGGACCAAAAGGGTAACAGGTATTTACAGAGTCCGTGGAAAGTTCTTGACGGAGAAGGGTAAGGTCCTGGTCCAGAACGGATGGTAGAAGGCTGGCTTCAGTGACCTTGTCACGGTCCACGGGTACGGATTGCTGATGGCGGAACGGGATGACACTTGCGCCAGTAATAGCCGAGATTGTCCAGATTAGCCAGATACGGGTTAGCAATGATCTGAGGAGACAAACAGTATCAGCGAAGCACAGAGACTGCAGACGCAGCGCAGACAGAACAGGCACAGAACCGGATGTAGCAATGATAGAACACGTTGCTCCGGCACTCCCCTAATGGTGGAGTGACCAGATATAGTACTGAGTGCGCAGCCATTGGTTAATTAGCTATTTCAAAAAATGCACGCTGCCCCTTTAAGAGAGACGGTGGGCGCGGCCTCGCGTCCTAAGCAGAGTATCTTGAGGCCTGCCAGCAGCGTGCCAGGAAGTGGAGGACACAGGACGCCGAGAAACAGATGGGACAGGTGAGTGAGCAGGACGGAGTGCAGAGGCAGCGCTGGGACCAGGTGTAACACCGCTAGCACAGATAGAGCATCTGCGATAGCGCAACTGCATAACGCGATCTTTAAAAGGCACTTGCATTAGCGCAGTCCGTTTAACGCATGCGTTGAGCGGACTGCAGTGACGCAATGTGAACCTAGCCTTAGAGATTATCTCTTATATGCTGAATATACTGTATTGCCTTGCTTTTTATTCTTCAATGTTTCCCATTTTCAAAAGTGCGCCAGAAATCTTTAAGTTTTATTAATACAGATACCATATTGAGCAATTCAAAGATGTCGACGCGAACTTCAAGTACAGATGACGCATGCGCAGAATCCGAATGTTGATGGCGGGTGCATTGGACATGCTTAAAGGGTTGGGACATGAAAAGATGGCTGCTGGTATTGAATATGGCCGACATGCATGTGCAGACATGCCAGGCTCCTTCCTTTTCCCCTCTAGTGCTGGTTTACTTTGATCATGCACAGTTTGCAGTCCCTGAACGCTGATCTCAGCGTTTATTTTGATATTTTTAATTGTGGGTGAGAGTCTTTTTATGAATATAATCACTGACACATGAGGATTTGTTGACCAGTTAAGCTGTTTGCTCATTTGTTCTGATCTGTAAATGATGTATTTTGTCCAATATGGATTTATGTATATATGAATGTAAACATGGAATATGTGCAGTACTCTGTATACAGGAAAGATATATATCTTCGTACGGTGTTATCCAGTAGATAGAAAAATATTAACATTTGAGAGACCTCAGTGGTTGATACCTTTTAATGGATATCTCATATCTATCTATCTATTATCTATCTTCTATCTATCTCATATGTATCTCATATTTATCTATTATCTATCTATCTCATATCTATCTCACATCTATCTATCTCTTATCTATCTATCTACTGTATCTATCTATCTATCTATCTATCTATCTATCTATCTATCTCTTATCTATCTATCTCATATCTATCTATCTAGCTATCATCTATCTATCTATTATCTATCTTCTATCTATCTCATATGTATCTCATATCTATCTATATAAATCATATCTATTATCTATATCTATCTATCTATCTATCTATCTATCTATCTATCTCATATCTATCTATCTAGCTAGCTATCATCTATCTGTCTATCTATCTATCTATCTATCTAACTATCTATCTCAGGGAATGGTTGGATGGGACTTAGTGTGATACTGTCAATTTTACAATGCCTGGTAGTTAATGTGTGAATGATACAAACATAAATAATGAAGCAAGCTATTACATTACCATCCATCATTTCCTAAATAATACGCCTTGTGTAAGTACTTTGCCTCCCGCACTATTAAACTGGTTTTATTGATTAATTATTCATTCCTTGTGTATTCGGTAACTTTATCTCCTGCAGGTGTTGTTCAAAATTTATATTCTTTCCATGAAAGCCATTCTGTGACCTGTCCGTACAGGAGATATTTTTCCAGTGGAAGTCAGAGGAGCTCAGAAGCATCTGCAGTAAAGTATGGAACAGCAAACAATCTACACAAAGAACTGGCAGCCGTCCTACAAGCATTGGAGCATAAAATAGCAATGTCACCAGTTAAGGGTCAACAGAAACTTCTGTTACATTTTCCAGGGCTTAAATCTCCAGCAATTTTATTTTTGCTATATACCGCACCATAGACTACCTACAAAGCATAATATAGAGGTTTTTCAGTATGAATGAGCTAGCTAATGTGCCATTCATTGGTTATCTGCATTAGTCATTCTTTCTAACTCCATAATAATTTTCCCTACTGCAGATGATATTTTCCATGATCCCTCTGATTTTGCAGAGGAGGTGGAGTCTTGACACACTGCACATAATCCAAGACATACATAAGAGCAACAAGATAGATCAGAGCACGGCCAGAGCCTCATGTGTCCTATGTAATGAAGCTTCAGCTTGTGTCTCTGCCTCCAGTCTGTGATAGGGTCCTCCCTGTCAGTTCTTACAAGCAGGAGGCAGGGGAAAAAGGCTGTATCTTCATCTCATAGGATACACTGAAGTTTCTGCATAAGGCACTCACAGATAATATAGACATTGCAACTTAGGAGAGTTTTATAGCACTATAGTTAATCATTGTATGAACTGACCAACTTACCTACTAATATTGTCTTATATCAAGCAGAAATGATATCTTATGATGTATGGGTGAACATACAGAAGAATGGGATGGGTAGAGATGGGTGGGCAGGGGGTCTAGCAGCTCCAAGAAAGAGTATGATGACATTCTGCAGTTGACAAGAGACTGAACTACTCAGTTTATAGGTTTATGTACTGTGCATAATGAAGGCCTGACAATGTATGGGTGTAAGTGAGCTAGGATGAAGCAAATTACACTATTATTGCAGGTGGGTTGCTATTACATGTACAGAAAAATTGCTAGAGGGCTTCTTTAAAAACTATTTTTTAAACCAGTGTTCCTCAGCTCCAGTCCACAAGACCCACCAACAGATATTGTTGCTGCTCCTTAAATCGTCTCTGTCACATGGCCTCCATTGTAAAAAATGTCAAATGGCTATTATTTTGCCCCTTAATATGCATTGAACTCATTCTCTAATTTAAACTATTTATTGCCCCATGACCTGTTTTACGAGCCATTGCAAATGTTTACATAAATTCTCAGTCAATCTGGCGTACTCCAAAAGTTAAAATTAGGTTTATTTTGCTCCATTGTAGAAAGCTCAGTGTATGCACTCAGCACACAGATTTTTAGGTAGATCTGTCACAAGATTTCACAATACAATCTGTATACAATATTACATAAAGCTCTCAGACCTAAAGAAGCAGGTGTGCTTATTTTGAAAAATCCATATGTCTGTATAAATCTGTTATTAAAATGACTTCAGCTAGAGAGTGAGAACTCTCATGAGCCCAAGTGTAATCAGTCTCTGACTGACGGCGGCAGCTTGTACTGACCAGTGTGAGATCTCAGAAGGGAGGAGGGACACTGAGGAGTTGTCAAATCAGGTTAGGTGGGCATAGCTTGAGATAATCTCAAGAAAAAACATTGTACAGTCATTTTTTTAATTAAAGTGGCCTCATCTGGAGTAAAAGATCAATTTTATAATATAAGCAGTTTGTATTGTGAGACCTGGCAACAGATCTGATTTAAGGGAGTAGTTCAACCAAAACATGTTAGCAATTACAATGGTGCATCTAAGTGACCTTCAATCATTTTGCAAGGTTATAAATCAGCGAAAACAATGCAACGGAGCTCAGAGACTGCCATGATAGGAAATTACAACATGACACAACATTTCAAACAAAAAGCCATTCAAATCATCAGAGCTTTCCTTAGACGACTGCATCAGAGACTAGCAGGAAATTAAATCTGAGAAGGTCTGATGGGCTGACTTTTTCTAAAGAGCACGTGGGTCATTCCTTCTGGAAATCGTGATCAATGTGATTTTCTAAAATGTGTAAAAACATTCCGTTTTTGGCTAAACTTCCCCTTTTATCCTTTACATCACACTAAATATACGATGCAGGGAGGAGGTAAGCACTGGAGCTCTGCCCATCGGTAACGGGTATGCAAAGGCCAGGATGGGAGGTAACTCCGATCAGGCCATTTAATCTACAATATCCATTCAGCATCTAAGTGGTTAAATAAAAGGAGGAGGGCCCCCTCTTTCCCCTTATCACTATCCCAATCTATTTATTCCATTATTTAATCACTCCTGATGAAGATTGCTAAAACTATATATTATGGAATTCTGCATATATTAAGCTCATATAATGCCAGGTTCTCTTTGTGACCAATCTCTGCTTCCGTAGGACTCGCCCTCCAGCATATACACTCATTGAGCACTTAGAAACAGTTTTTCTATGTTAGACAACCCTTAAGGAAAACCCCAAACTTTTCTTACCATTTTCTGGATCATGAGCATCAGGAATAGCAAGGTGCAGCCCGCTGTGTTTTCTCGTCAAGGGAACATCAGCCAAACTGCTCTCCTTCTCAGACTCACTAAAACAAGAAGGGCGTTATCAGTCGGATCCCGGCAATGTATTGCTATTAACATGCAAACTCCGCGCTCTGTCGGGATATTGTCCTATTGTTGGTACTTTTGATTTTTTTTTCTAAAAGTAGAGTGTTAAAGAGGAACCTGTCCCCAGGTCAACACTGGACAGTTTTTGCTCTTATTTTCTTCCTGATGCTTCCCTGTGTATTCTGTTTTTTGTCACCTCGGAAATCGCTATTTACCTTGAGATGGTTTAATCTGAAGGTAAATTGTGTTACAATACTGCCTGGCCACCCTATAGTAGCCGATATGTGTGACTGAAATGATGGAAATAATTTAATTCTCTCTCAGTAGCCACCCTTTCAGTGCGACGCAACAAAATTAACCTGTAAACTGACCCCACATCTGCAAGTAAACGGCATTTTCTGAGGTGCCAGGTTCCCTTTAAATCCGCCATAAGACTACAGATATGGGCTATTTTATTTAGTGCTACTTTTGATGGTCTATACCAGGGTTCCCCAACTCCAGTCCTCAAGGCCCACCAACAGGTCATGTTTTCAGGATTTCCTTTGTATTGCACAGGTGATGCAATTATCACCTGAGCAATACTAAGGAAATCCTGAAAACATGACCTGTTGGTGGGCCCTGAGGACTGGAGTTGGGGAACCCTGATCTATACCCAGGGGGCACTGCTCACAGGGTATAAATGTAGAGCAGTCTGCCCCCAGAGATCCTCTATGCACCGCCCCCTTGGTAAATTCCATTGAGAGTAGCACTAAGCAGGTCCACATCTCTGGGACTGTATGGTGCATTAAAAAAAAAGTCATGCAGCAGCAGGAATAAAAATAAAGGCTAAAAATGTCCACTTTTGATCTGATGACTGGTCCTCTGTAAGGGCCCCATATGCTCTAACTAAAGTTGTCGCCAGGATCGACTGACAGTCTACTATGTATGGAGGCCTCTCAAGTATTCCTGTGTAAGGGGGAGTGGAGAGAGAAAGCTGAAAGCCAAATATGTGTTCGGTCGTCACTTACCAAATGGGTAAGGGGGCCCTTATTATACCTGTATACAAGAATATTGCCTACAAAGTTAGAATGAAGCTGTGGCGGCTCCTGGCAAGTGAAAGAGAAACCGATTTTCATTACAAATTGTCATGTGTGCATTGCCACGAAGATCGTCGCGGTTGCACATTTTGACTTCTCACAGCTGAGCTGCTGTTTCTTTGTGTTTGGCAGCTAGGGAGTTAATTCTGTCTGTGCTCGGTTCTGGGACTGGGTGCAGTTTCTCCCGGCTGCAATTGATTATTTGTTGATTGGTTTCCTTTAAATTCCTGGTTGTCTGCTTGGGGAGTTGCCAGTGAAACCTTCATGCAGACCACAGATAGGAATGAATCTGTATAGACTTTAGTTGTGAGCTCCTTAGTTGTTCTAAGCTCAACTTGATTAGAGTTTATTTCCCAGACCATTTATGTTCCTTTGGTGTTTGAGTGTGTATGCAAGCGAGTGTTATCCTGTCTGTCTTATATGTCTAATCTGTGTATTTAGCTGAGATCAGCCCATATCCCTTTGGTGGTAGTCAGGATCCTTCTTAGGACTGATTACAGGGTTCAGGGTCTGATAGGAGACAGGGTTAGGTTGGAGACTTGGACCTCTGAACCATTATCAGTACCTCCAAGGTGAGGGATTAGTTAGGACCCCAGTTTAGGGTCAGGTTAGATCCCGGTCCACCTCTTTCCTGTTTCAGCTCATCAAGTCCTCAAGATTAACCCTGACTTCAGCAGATATCGTGTCAGGTAAATCTATTCTATACTTACATGCTGATGTTGCTATACTAGTTGTTGTATAGAGTGTTGTTCCTGTATTAATAGTTTACTGACATTGTATACATATCATTAGACAGCGTGACATTTTCACTGGCCATAAAAATTATCTCCAGTTACCATGGATCCAGTAGCCCAGCTGGCTCTGCAGTTGCAGGGATTATCCATGGAGCTGACGGACATTAAGTCCAAAGTTTTGTCTCCCCTGGAGCAAACCAGAGTTGAACCTAAAGTAGCTCTTACGGACAGGTTCACTGGTGGGCGAGACAAATTTTTCACCTTCCGGGAGGCATGTAAATTGTATTTTCGGCTTCGGCCTCGATCATCAGGGAGTGAGGAGCAGAGAGTGGGAATTGTTATCTCACTTCTGCAAGGGGACCCTCAATCCTGGGCATTTTCCCTTCCTCCGGGATCCCGGCTCTACTGTCTGTAGATCAATTTTTTACTGCCCTGGGATTGGTATATGATGACCCAGATCGGGTCTCTCTTGCTGAGACTAAATTACGTAAGATACAGCAGGGAGATCGTCCGGCAGAGGAATTTGCTTCTGAGTTTCGTAGATGGGCCACAGATACTCAGTGGAATGACCCAGCTCTTAGGAGCCAGTTTTGTCATGGGCTTTCTGATAAATTAAAAGACGTTTTGGCTCAGTATGAGTCTCCTCCTTCTCTGGAGGCTGCTATGGCCTTAGCTATCCGTACTGATAGACGGCTTCGGGAGAGGGGTGAGGTAACCCACTCCCTGTTGTTTCTCCACCTACCACTAAAGTCCCTTATGTTGAGGTTCCCCTTGTCTGTTCGGATGAGCCTATGCAGTTGGGAGGGACATCATTTCGTAGGAGGGGATTGGCGGTACGCCGCAGGACTAGAAGATGTTTTTTCTGCGGGAAAGAGGGACATTTTGTTGGAGAATGTCCATCCCGTGCCTTGTTGAGCCAAAAGTCGCCGGAAAACTGTTAATCCCAGGTTGTGTGGTGGACGACAACCTGGGAGTATGTATTTCGTCCGCCAGTTCTTCTCAGTTCCTTGTACCAGTGGAGGTGGTAGTTGGTACGAGAGTGGAGAGATTGTCTGTTCTTCTTGATAGTGGTTCCGGGGCTAATCTGGTTGACGCTCAGTTTGCTCAGGCTCAAGGTATGCATCTGAGTGTATTGGTCAAACCGATCCCTATATTCTCTATTGACGCCAGGCCTCTCGGCCAAGGTAGCTTTGTTCATGAGGTTCATAACATTGACCTTCGGGTAGGGGCAATACATAGGGAACAATTATCTTGTTATGTGTTGGAGGGTCTACCTACTCCCATTGTGTTGGGACTTCCTTGGTTGGTTAAACATAACCCTGTGATTAATTGGCAGTCCAGAGAAATAAGCCAATGGGGTGAGTTTTGCAAAAGCAACTGCATGAACACAGTCATCAGTGCGGTCGTGCCTAGTACATTGCCTCCTTTTTTGGAGGATTTTGGGGATGTTTTCTCTGAGGAGGGGTGTCAGGAGTTACCTCCTCATCGCGTGTATGACTGCTCTATTAATCTCCTTCCGGATGCTAAGTTGCCTAAAGCTAGGTTGTATAATCTTTCTGGTCCTGAGAGGCAGGCTATGAAAGATTATATTTCTGAAAGTCTGGCCAAAGGGCATATTAGACCTTCATCTTCCCCAGTAGCCGCGGGGTTCTTCTTTGTGAAGAAGAAAGATGGAGGCCTACGCCCTTGCTTGGATTTCCGCGAACTTAATCGGATTACTGTTCGAGATCCGTATCCACTCCCTCTTATTCCTGATCTCTTCAATCAAATTGTTGGCGCCAAATGGTTTTCTAAATTGGATCTCAGGGGGGCGTATAATCTGATTAGGATAAAAGAGGGGGATGAGTGGAAAACGGCGTTTAACACGCCGGAGGGACATTATGAGAACCTTGTCATGCCTTTTGGTCTGACTACTGCACCAGCAGTATTCCAACATTTTGTTAATGACATTTTTCGTCACCTTGTGGGGCTGTTTGTGGTTGTATATTTGGACGACATTTTAATTTACTCGCCAGATCTTGTGTCTCATCAGGAGCATGTGAGACAGGTGTTGCAGATCTTGCGAGACAATAAACTATATGCCAAACTGGAGAAGTGTGTATTTGCCGTACAGGAACTTCAGTTTTTGGGTTTTTTGGTGTCAGCCTCCGGTTTCCGTATGGACCCTGAAAAGGTGAGAGCAGTGCTTGAATGGGATCAGCCAGGGGATCTTAAGGCTCTGCAGCGTTTTTTGGGGTTTGCTAACTACTACCGGAAATTTATTTGTAATTTCTCATCTGTCGTCAAACCTCTCACTGACATGACAAGAAAAGGGACGGATTTTTCTAAATGGTCGGACAAAGCTTGCCAAGCCTTTTCCTCTTTGAAGAAATGTTTTGCTTCGGCACCCGTTCTCATCCAACCAGATGCATCTCAGCCGTTCATTGTGGAGGTGGATGCGTCTGACGTAGGGGTGGGTGCTATATTGTCCCAGGGTCCGTCCCCTGGTAAATGGCATCCGTGCGCTTTCTTTTCTAAGAAATTGTCGTCCGCCGAAAGGAATTATGATATCGGCAATAGGGAACTTTTGGCCATTAAGTTAGCTTTTGAAGAATGGCGTCACTTTTTGGAGGGGGCAGTCCACCCGGTTACCGTTATTACTGATCACAAGAACCTGTTGTATTTGGAATCCGCTAAGCGTCTGAATTCCAGACAAGCTCGATGGTCGTTGTTTTTTACCAGGTTTAATTTTGTCGTCACTTATCGCCCGGGGTCTAAGAATGTAAAGGCTGATGCCTTGTCTCGCAGTTTCCCAGGGGCCGGGAAAACGGATGACCCGAGTCCTATCCTTCAGGAGGGGGTGGTAGTGTCGGCTGTATTTTCTGAGCTTGAGGAGGAGGTGTTAGAGGCTCAGGGGGACGCCCCTGCAGGACCTCCAGGGAGACTGTTTGTCCCAAATCTGTTGAGACAAAAGGTTATTGAGGCACATCATAATTCTGCTCTAGCAGGACATCCAGGGAGTAAGGCTACTTTAGATCTCCTTTCTCGCCGGTTTTGGTGGCCTAATGCTAATAAAGATGTTATAACTTTTGTCGCGTCATGTGGGGTGTGTGCTCGCTCTAAAACCCCTCATACCCGTCCGTCTGGGACCCTTTTACCCTTGAAACTTCCGGAGCGTCCATGGACTCATTTATCTATGGACTTCATTACGGACCTTCCTCCGTCGTCAGGGAATACTGTCATACTGGTGGTTGTTGACAGGTTCAGTAAGATGGCACATTTCGTTGCTCTTCCTGCACTCCCTAATGCTAAAACTCTGGCGCAGGTGTTCATTAGGGAGATCGTTAGACTTCATGGGTTGCCTTCTGATGTGGTGTCAGATAGGGGGTCTCAGTTTGTGTCCAAATTTTGGAGGGCATTTTGTTTACGTCGGGGGATGCAATTGTCATTTTCCTCGGCTTTTCATCCGCAGACCAATGGTCAGACAGAGCGTCTGAATCAGAGCTTAGAGACATATCTCCGGTGTTTTGTCTCAGAGAACCAAGAGGACTGGTCTTCTTTCTTGCCTCTGGCAGAGTTCGCTCTTAACAACAGGCGGAGCGAGTCCACTTTTAAGTCCCCGTTTTTTGGGGCATATGGTTTCCATCCCCAGTTTTGTACTTTCAATTGGGGGGGCCCTTCTGGGGTTCCTGAGGAGGAGCGTTTCTCGTCGTCACTTGCTTCTGTGTGGAGAGGTGTATTGAATAATCTGAGTGCGATGGGGAACCGTTACAAACGTATGGCTGATAGGAGGAGAGTTTCTGGTCCAGATCTGAATGTGAACGATCTGGTATGGTTGTCTACCAGGAATATAAAACTTAAAGTGCCCTCCTGGAAACTGGGTCCCAGATTCATCGGGCCGTACAGGATCAGTTCCATAATTAATCCTGTGGCATTTCGTCTGGACCTCCCTCCTACGTTTAAAATTCATAATGTGTTCCACAAGTCATTACTTAAAAGGTATGTGGCACCAGTCATACCGTCACCTCTACCTCCTCCTCCTGTGTTGGTCAATGGTAACTTGGAATTTCAAGTATCAAAGATCATTGACTCACGTCTGAATTGCCGGTCCCTTCAGTACTTGGTGCATTGGAAGGGGTATGGTCCAGAGGAGAGGACGTGGGTCCCTGCGTCTGATGTTAACGCAGATCGTTTGGTTCGGACCTTCCACAGAACTCACCCGGGCAGGCCTGGCCCTGAGGGTCCGGAGGCCCCTCGTAGAAGGGGGGGTACTGTCATGTGTGCATTGCCACGAAGATCGTCGCGGTTGCACATTTTGACTTCTCACAGCTGAGCTGCTGTTTCTTTGTGTTTGGCAGCTAGGGAGTTAATTCTGTCTGTGCTCGGTTCTGGGACTGGGTGCAGTTTCTCCCGGCTGCAATTGATTATTTGTTGATTGGTTTCCTTTAAATTCCTGGTTGTCTGCTTGGGGAGTTGCCAGTGAAACCTTCATGCAGACCACAGATAGGAATGAATCTGTATAGACTTTAGTTGTGAGCTCCTTAGTTGTTCTAAGCTCAACTTGATTAGAGTTTATTTCCCAGACCATTTATGTTCCTTTGGTGTTTGAGTGTGTATGCAAGCGAGTGTTATCCTGTCTGTCTTATATGTCTAATCTGTGTATTTAGCTGAGATCAGCCCATATCCCTTTGGTGGTAGTCAGGATCCTTCTTAGGACTGATTACAGGGTTCAGGGTCTGATAGGAGACAGGGTTAGGTTGGAGACTTGGACCTCTGAACCATTATCAGTACCTCCAAGGTGAGGGATTAGTTAGGACCCCAGTTTAGGGTCAGGTTAGATCCCGGTCCACCTCTTTCCTGTTTCAGCTCATCAAGTCCTCAAGATTAACCCTGACTTCAGCAGATATCGTGTCAGGTAAATCTATTCTATACTTACATGCTGATGTTGCTATACTAGTTGTTGTATAGAGTGTTGTTCCTGTATTAATAGTTTACTGACATTGTATACATATCATTAGACAGCGTGACACAAATTGGCTGAAATTAGCTAATTTGCATATTTTTTCCCATGGAGCAGTGCGATTAAAATAAATCACAATACTGAGTTGGGTCTCTTCATTGAGAGATAGTATCCTTTTCTGTACTGATGAGGGGCAGGAACCCTGAAACAGTACTGTCTACAGATGGCTGGTTTGAGATACTTTGCATTTGATATTTTTTTCCCATGAAGCATTGCCTTACTTAGGTATACTGTTGTGAGCATGTTGGAAATGACTTCTGAGTTGGGGCTCCCTCTGGTGGTTGCTAAGGGTATTGAACCAGTGTTGAATAGTAGAAGTCCATCACCTGCGAGCGATGACTGGCAATCAGGAGAGACAGACTGGGCTGATATGAGTGAGCTGCCTTCCCATGATCATCGCCGGTGATCAATTGTTGTTTCCTGGTCCATTTGGAAGTCAGCTGGTGTCTTGCCTTCATCTGCTACTTTCAGATAAGATATTTGCTGCCTGTTTCTATCGTGTTTGCCATTCCCTTTTTTTTGTCTGCACTTTTGTGGGAGGTTAGTCGGGTTCCCCTCCAGAGGCCTGCGCTACTCTCTGTTTTTCAGTAGCCACTGTTTATTTGTTCAATTGCTCTATCCCTGCTATTTGAGTGGCTGCGGGTTAGCCTATTGTTCACACCAAGAGATCTGATTTAGCGGGTTGCGAGATCGTGTGATCTCAGCATTTTTGTAATCAGAAGTGTTGGAAGTTTTTCTAGGGCTTTGCTGGGTTGCAGATAGTATTCTGTCCTGTCCCGTCCTATCTAGGCAGTGTTTGGCCCCAGCGTTTGCTCACTCTAATTTCTGCCTGCGTTTGTATTTCATCTTGTCTAACCGCTATTATATGTGTGGGGGCTGCCTATTCCTTTGGGGCTCTACTCCGGGGCAGTTAGCTTTCTTGTTTCTATCTTTAGGTGTAGCTAGCTCTCCGGCTGTGCCTCGGTGTTTAGGTCACCTTAGGTACGTCCCACAGCTGCTTCTAGTTGTGCGGTTAGTTTAGGGATCTGCAACCCATTAGTTCCCAACTTCTATGGGTGTTCGGCTGCCTTGGCTGTTTTTTGCTCCTGTCCTCCTCAGCTACCAAATCATAACAGTATACTGTCAGATGATAATATTGCAGTATCTAGAACAAGTGATCAAGCTAAGCTCATATAAGGACTCAAAAAACCTAAAATGTGAAAAAATTATACATATAATATATAGTATCTATATATATATACTTACCTTGTAATGTCTTCACATCCTGTTCCGTCCAGATGTGTCCGGATCCCAGAATTCCAAGCGTCGGAAGTTCACCGACCGCCATATTGGGACACCCAAGTGATGGGTGTCTCAATATGGAAACTGCTGGTGGTACTAGCCTCTTGTGTGGTACCACCAGCGGAACACCATCGCACCACACACACTCTATACGCAGTACGCATCACACACACAAACACTGTATATGAAGTATAAGAAGAGATGACATGAGAGGAGAAGACAGCAGTTGGGGAGAGAGAAAATGCACAGGGGTGAAAGAGACAGAGCACAGTGGGGAGACAGCTCAAACGGGACAGCACATGAGGGGAGAACACAGCACAGGAAGGAGAGAGACAGCAGACAAGGGGGACAGCACATGGGGTAGACAGGTCAAAGAAGAGAGCACAGACGGGAGAAGTCAGCACATGGGGAAAGAGAGAGTGGATAGGTGGGTGAGCACATGGGGGGGAGAGATTCTCAATGCTGCAAAGCCTGCCCCCATCGTGACATTACCGCCTCCCGATGCGATAGCATCTGGCCTCCATCTAGTATATATATAATTTTTTGCACATTTTGCTCTTTACATAAAACATCATCCACCTTCCCCCAGTTAAGATATGGAGATTTCAAAAAAATAATAAATATACATACTGGTTATTTAAGCCTTCGGGAAATGTCGTCGTAAAGAAAAAGAAGATTGAAATGACAAAATTGCTATTTTTTTTGGTCACTGCACCACCTAGAAAAATACACTAAGAAGAGATAAAATGGTACCCTACCCCAAAATGACTCCAATAAAATCTACCACTCGGTGTGAAAAAAAAAGGTCCTCATATACTGTAGCTCCATCGATGGAAATATAAAATGTTAGGTCTCGGAAAATGGTGACACAAAACAATTTTTTAATTTTTTTTTTACCAAGTTTGGATTTTTTTATTCCATATTTATAATTTTTCCTCAATTGGATTTTTTTCCCCAGTTTCAGGGTTCAGTGCTCTGATGTCACACACGATGATGATGGCGCTATACACCTGCTTCCTCTGCCCAGCTGAACTCAATGGAGGGGTTACACACCCTGAGACTCACCTCAGCTGTGAAGAGTTGTACAGTTTCTGCCACAAGTACAGCATATGGCGGCACGTTATCAGAGCCTCTTCTGGTCCTTCATGTATCAGCTCCAGTTTGGTTTTGGTAAATAAAAACTATAAGAAAAGATAAAATAATACGGGGGAACTTATAGGAATTATTGGACTAATAGAAGTAATGTGCAAATAAAATGCAGTTTTATCAATATGTTGTGGAAATGACAAAATACGAGGTTAAAGCAATAGCCTTAATTAGTGAAATAATGCAGGGAGCAGGCTGTGATGTGACTGCAAGTATTCAATTTGCCTACTTCCTGCCATATTCCGACTAGACTTATATTGAGTGAGGCCGTGCATGTCTAGTCGGCACATGACCACAACTATGTAAATGGCATACTTGCGGTCACATCCATCCATACTCAGCACCAAAGATTCCTGACAGCGCGCAGTATCAGGATTCACAGGTCTGCAGTCACGTAGAGTGACTACAGAATTGAGTCCCATGCCTGGACAACCTCTTTAAATGGATATTGTGAAATCTACATTCAGATCAGTTTATTCAGATCTGTGCCATACTATTTTTCACTTTTTGTTTACTGCACACCTGTGATGTCATGTGAAATTTTGGTCTTCCTGCCGTCACCCCCCTTAATAAGTAAGAACTATTTTTGGTGCAAATACCAGTCTAATATGTCAGTGAATGCTGCAGATTATCATTCTCTGTGACAAACCATTCATTCTTTTTCTGTGGGTGGTCCTCTTTATTACTATTCTGCCTGCACTATAGGTATTGGAGCATACTTTCCCTTTACTTTATTATTTATTGCTTCTACCATTAGCCATTAGCTTTCCTGGGCCAAACTGAAAACCACCTCTCTGTTTAACTTGTATCCCATTTGACAGACAAGAGAGCAGGAGCAGAAAGACAATGACATCCCCCCTCCCCCAGCCAATACACTTCCTGTAATCTGTTTTTGTATCTCTGCTGCTTGAGATGGATTACACTTGACAACAGGCAGTAGACAGCAAGATAGACAGAAGGGAGACACCTAGTGGCTGCTACTTCGGAGCAATTTTTGGTATATAAAGCACTTTTCAATTTTGTTAGTCTTTGCATTAGTCATCCGATAACCCCAGGTTTATTGTAATGACAGTGACCATTACATTCTCAGCTAGCAATGACTATGGTTCCATTCCCATACGTGCTTACTTACCATAGGACTGCCAGAAAATTACAAATTTCAAGATTTAACCAATTATAAGTCAATGGGTCAATGTTTGTCAGAAAGGTGGTTGAGATATTTTGTGTTCCTCAAGACAAGGTCTTCTCTGAAGCTGACCACTGATGTAAAGTTTGACCAATGAATTTGCAATACGTAAGTAAATGAACAATATTCACAATGATGGATATGTTTTTTCCCCATGGAAATCTTCAATTAAACGCAAGCACCATGTCAGAAAGGACCTGTCCGGTCGAGCCGTCTTATGATGAAAAGTATTGGATTGCTTTTAGGCCAAATATTGGATTGTGATTGTCGCTTCTTCTACATTCACGTGGCACATTTCTGGCACAGCCCAAAATTCTGCCCGTATGTTTCACCGTCCATTTAGGGCAAAATAAACTACATTCCCCTATCCTTGCAATGTTCCAGCTCTGCTTGGGATTCCCCATTGAATGCGGCAGACAACCTTCTGTCAGGTTATTTAATAAGCGAGCCAGGGCCGGGGAATGAGAATGAGACATGACATTAATTCCCTATGTGTGCACTATCCGGATTCCGTCCAGCCATACCGATCGATAGTAATTCAGTTCAGATACCAATACAGCATGGTAGATCATTTGGAAGAGGAAGTATCACTGCAGTGCGCTGCTGATAAAATCAGGAATGGAGAAATGAAAAGCGGGCTTATTTGGGATTTGTTTATGCTTAACTTGTTTCTTTTCTCTGAAAAAGCAATCCCTTAATCCCTCCACGCGAATAGGTTTTATGAGCAGGGGCCTGAAATGTGCACAGAATGATGGAAATATGCTACCTGGCTGCACAGGAGAATATACATTATTCCAATGAATGACCTTGCGACCCCCCAATTCTCTGCTGTTCTGGTCTCTTTATTTATTTATTTTGGTAAATAAAGGGAATGTGGTTATTTTCAAGGTTACTTGGAGGAGCAGATTCCATATTCAGGGGAGGACATACCATATGTGCAACTTGTGCCTATTACGTACTATCCTAAATGGTCTCTGTACTTTCAACTTGATCTCACATTTTAGATCATGTGATAAATAGAAAATCTGCTAAACAATTTACTTAAAAATTATGTTCTTTTATCACAGAAAAATCACTCTAAATTGCTGGCTATGAGGTGTCTCCTTTCTGTGTGTTTTGCAGTCCACTGCCTGTTGTCAAGCGCAATCTGTCCCTAGCAGCAGAGAAGCCAGATAGATTACAGGACGTGAGGGAGGGACTAATCTTGCAAGGGATTTACGTGAGGGTCTGTATCTACTGCATGAGGGGGAGGGTCTGTGTCTGTCATGACTGTCAGAGACCACAGGTTCAAATAGGCTACCTTGGCCAGTCTTGCCACAATCCACTCTGCCTGACAGATTCAGAGGCACCCCAACCTTCACCCTTTAACCCCTGTACTGAGATCTTGTCTTACAATGGGGTGCATTGGATTGCTTCTACGGAAGGGCCGCCAATCAGAGGAGCAAACCAGAGGCATGAAAGGTCGCCAAGCAGGGTTTAAGACAAGAGATCACATCAGGGACAAGATCGTAAAGCTAGCAGGTAGTCAAAAGTCAAGGTGAGGCCAAAAAACGGGGATAATCAGAACACACGAACATAAGCACAGCGCAGCAGTATATATCAGTATATCAATGCAACGGGAGTTAGAGCTTCAGGAGTTTAAATAGCCGACTGTCCGAACAAGAGCTCTCAGGAAGGAGTGATCAAAACCTACACCAAAATTAACCCAATAGCTGCCTTATAATGCAGCACCAAAAATCCCAGTGAAAAAATAGGACTGATGTTGTCACGTATAACAAGAAATAAAGGCATGCCGCTGCCCGGAGGTGAAAGAGGAAGCACAAATTGGCACAGGTGTTACAGTATCTCTCTACAGTATGTATGAGTGGGGTTTGTCTCTCTGCTGCTCTCTAGTCTGCCAAATTGCATACAGACATTACAGAAGCACAGTTTAAGTTCACAGTAGGCACAACATTGGACAACGTCAGGTGCAATTCATACTGGGAAGTAACTGAAAGTAAGCTCCAGAACCTATAGTTCTGGCAGATTACTAATACAGAAGAACCACACACTCAAAAATTGTGAATTACGAGTTAAAAAGCTTGAGAATTGTGAAAGTTACTGGGCATTTTAGAAGTACACTGGGTGAAATAAATATTGAATACAAAAAAACCTGACCAGCACCTCCTAAGTGTGAATAGGTACAAGCTGTAGTGACTGCAAATATGTATAAAGAAGCACAGCAGCACTCTGTGAATGCCAAGACATATAGTATCAATGGAAATAACTTCCAAATGCATTGTCCCTCAGCAAGAGCAAGATGTATTTACAAAAAAAGCGAAGGTTCTTAAAGCATAAATTGGCCAATTCATGTGTGCCCGTCAACCACTGCAAGGTGACACTTTTCTAACATGTCCTGTCATAACCCTTCCATATCCTACTGTACATGCCACTTACATATTTTGCAGTCACTATAGTTTGCACCTATTCACACTTAGGAGGTGTTGGTCAGGTTCTTTTGTATAGATAATTTGGAGGGTGTGACTCCCTCTGCTCTGACACTTGCACTCCTCCCATTGACCTGCAGGTGTTCTCAAACAGTTCTACTTGCCCATTTAAACTGTAGGCTTGCAGCCCAGGAGAGACATGTTTGTCCATTATTGTAGGCTTTTTAGCCCGAAAGACAAACTAGTCGCAGGCATTGCTCAGGTGTGAATTTGGCCCATTTTTCCACACAATCACTCTTCAAATCCTGAAGGTTCTGTGGGCTACTTCTGTGAGCTCTGAGCTTTAGTTCCTTCCATACATTTTCTATTGGATTCAGGTCAGGTGATTGGCTTGGACGTTCTACCAGCTTTATTTTCTTTTTCTGAACCCAATTGGGATTTTCCTTGGCTGTGTGTTTGGGATCATTGTCTTGCTGAAATGTCCTCCCTCGTTTCATATTCATTATCCTGGTAGATGACAACATATTTTTATCAATAATGTCTCGGTACATTTGTCCATTCATCCGTCCTTCAATCATATGAAATTTACTAGTGCCGTATGCTGAAAAACAGCTCCGCACCATGAAGTTCCCATCTCCAAACTTCACTGTTGGTATGGTGTTTTTAGGGTGATACACGGTGCCTTTTGGCCTGTATGATGATATCTAAACATGATATGTATTATGGCATCCAAAAAATTACATTTTTATCTCATCTGACCACACTACAGCCACCCAGTATATCACAGGCTTGTCTAAATGTTGAGCAAACTTTAAACGCTCTTAAACATGCTTTTTTGTTCAGTAATGGAGTTTTGTGTGGTGAGCGTCCATGGAGGTTGAGTACCTTACTTATGGTTTTCTTTGAAACAATTGTACCTGCTGATTCCAGGTCATTATGTAGCTCTTCACAGGTGATTCTTGGTTTTTGGGGATAACTCTTCTGATAATTATCTTCCCTTCTCTGTCTGAAACCTTGTGGGGGAGCTCCTGGTCGTTGGCAGTTTATAGTGCAATTATGTTCTTTCCACTTCCGGATTATGGCCCCAACAGTGCTCACTGGAACCTTCAGTAGTTTAGAAACTCTTCTGTAACTAATGCCATCAGTATGTTTTGCAACAATAAGGTTGCAAAGGTCTTGAGACAGCTCACTGGTTTTACCCATCATGAGATCTTTCTTGTGTGGCAACTTAGTAATGAGACACCATTTTACAGGCCATCAGTTGAACAAGCTGTTTATATTTGTCACTAAGTAGCAGGATTGCTTTCTAATTGCCATGAATTCCATGGCTTTTTGCACCTCTCTTTCTTCATGTGTTCAATACTTTTTCCTGTGTCATTTCTCATTACTAAACATAATTTAATTTATGGACATCTATGGTTTGATTACTCTGTGTCGATTGGATGGTTTGTTACCGACATCTGGTGAGAATTTCAAGTCAGTTGCACCTTTAAAAATATATTCACTTAGAAAATTGGTGACATGTTTAATACTTATTTCACTGGCTCTATATTTGCCCCTTTGTTATGGGGGAAGCAGAGCAATGCTTTTCTATTAGTTTTGTGTGGAATGACAGGTGTGCTTTATTAAGATAATGGCTGACATTTATCAAAAATGACATCAACTATGTCATTCCATATTTATCAAATGTCGCACCTTAATGATAAAGTTGATGCAAATTTCACCAGCGCAGATGTATAAGCGTGGTAGAACACTTCCTATGCGTCATATATCACAAGACAATGTAAAATTTTGTGCAAAGTGCAACTTTTCATCCATATTGGTACACTTCCTAATATTCGAAAAAAGGGGGAGACCAATGTGTCAAATGTTGCACGTTCATGTAGAATTTTGTGCAGCTACAGAACTTTTTATGGATGTAAAAAATGATCTGTCTAGAATAAGCGATTTTTTTTTGCAACTTTTATGCAGAAATGCAATGAGCCACATTTCAGTGTTTACCGCCATTTATTACACAATTTTAGGCATTTACGACAACAAAATATCGACAACGAATTTGCGCAAAAAAAAGGTGCAAACGCAATGGTAAATGTGTCCAGCAATTCTGACTGTCTGCAGTTACCACTAGGGGGAGCTTACTGCATGTACCAAGTAACGCAGTAAACACTGAGCTCCTTAGCTCCCTCTAGTGGAGGCTGCAGCAGCCAGAATAATAGCCTTTGCACTTGTGCATTGGATTTGGAGCCCTGTATTAGAAAAATAAAGCTTTTCTGTCTATAAAGATATATTAAGAGTTTATACAGCACAGAACAATAAATGTATAAAAGGGGTTGAATCCTTTCTGTAAATTATCTTTTATAGTCTATGGTAGCTAAAAAAATCCTACCCTTTTCGGGTTTCTGCTGTTTGTCTGCAGCGCTGTCATCATGTCGACAGTACTGCTGCCAAACAGTGAGCTCAGCTTCTTGTGCCGTCAGCGCAGGCCGGGCAGCTGCGCTCACTGATCAGCTGCAGTGTTGTCAGCGCTGCAGCCAGACAACAGAGCCGCCCTAGGGCAAGTTTTGTGAAAGGAGATAAAAAAAAAAAAGGTATTTAATACTAGCCATTCTCTAATAATAATTATAATACATCGGTCCATTGCTGTTTTGCGATTCAGCTGAACTTTTGCAGTGCTATTAGTGATGAGCGATAAGGTGTTATCTGAGCATGCTCGTGTCCTAATCGAGTAGTTTCAGCATGCTCGAAAAAAAAAAATCTCGAGTCGCTGCGGCTGTTCGATAGCAGCAACATATGCAGGGATTGCCTAACAAACAGGAAATCCCTGCATGTGTTACGGCTGTTGAACAGCCGCGAGACATGCAGTCGCAGGGACTAAGACATCTTTTTCAAGCATGCCGAAAATACTCGATTAGGACTCGAGCATGCTCAGATAACAGCTCGCTCATCACTAATTGCTATATAACCACCCATTCCATCAGTCGAGGGGTTTTTCACAGACAGGTAATTAAATCCTTTGTAGGATATGCCAATCCTGCCCCAAAACAAGACATCTGCTATTAGAGATATGACCATCTTTTCCCCTAAAGGAAGTCTGTTCCCTCCCCTCCCCCACACAGAAATTCCTAATGAAAACTGAAGCTTTGTCCGCGGAATATAAACAACTTTGAAGTCATCCGAGGATAAATCCGGCTATCTGCTCTATTAAACGCTTCCCGTATAATTGGAATTTATTTAAATCCTTATTAGGTTCCTAACAAGAGGCGCAAACGTGCCGGTAAAAGGCTCGGCTAGGTAGATTGACACGACTGATGCGCTGCGTTTTAATCCACTGTGTATCTGTTTACAGAGACTTATGAAAATTCTTGTCGGCGGCAGAGATTGTGCATTACCTCTGGAGGATTTCACCCTTCAGCCGTGTACTTGACATGCAGCTCCAGTCACCGCCGGCAGCAATGACTTCTGCGTGGCTGGAGCTATTGCACCCAGCGAGAGGCTTCATCTTATTAGAATGCTAAAAACCCAGCGTGCAATTCAGGTTCTTTATGCCCTCTGACAAAAAAAAAATGAAGGTTGCGGCATGAAGTAATCTAGTTGTAACCACAAGCACTTTCTGGGTAATAATGACCTTCCATCGTTCACTTAAGCATCGTCCCCGCTGACCTACTTTTACACCGGGAGGACTATTGATGTCTGCAAGGATCCAAATGCAAATGACCCTCGTCTCCTACTGGTTTCATCGATTTCACGCGAATAGCCATAGGTACAGTATGTCAGAAAGAAGTGTTTGCGAGTTACATAGTATTTAAAGGGGTTGTCCACTGCTCGGACAACCCCATCTCCATCACTATGCCCCCTCCCGTAAAATAATAACACTTAGGCTAGGGTCATACGAAAGTCTTTTTGTCATCTGAGAAAATCGAGTGCGATCTGATTTTGTGGAGGTGGAGGAAAAAAAATAGAAAAAGTTTTTCCATCTTCTCCATTCTGTCAGTCCGTGAAAATCCGGCAGCAATCAGATGTCATTAGAGTGCAGTTCGATGGTTTCCACGGACTGACCGACTTAAATGGCTGAGTGAGATCCGAGAGTACAAGGTAAACCGTGCGCCCTTCGGTTCGAGGAAAACATCGGACATGTGCACCTCCTGGAACGGATAGAACTCGTCTGATTTTTATGGTTGCGTGCTGAACCCCTTATAGTTACCTCCGGTGCCAGTTTGTAACATGGGGTCACTTATGGGGGGGGGCTTTCTGCTGTTCTGGTACCTCAGAGGCTCTGCCAATGTGACATGGTACCCTCAAACCAGTCCAGCAAAATCTAATCTCCAATATGGCGCTTCTTCCCTTCTGAGCTTCGTACTATGCCTCAAAAGTAGGTTTCGACCACATATGGGGTATCAGCACACTCAGGAGAAATTGCGTAACAAATTATACCATCCATTTACTCCTACTATCTCTTTTGAAAATTAAAAACTTGGGGCCAAAGCAAAATTTTAGTGGAAAAATGTCAATTTTTCATTGACTCAGGCCAATGTTATACAATTTTATGAATTGTCCGAGGGTTAAAAATTCTCAATACACCTCTAGGTGTATTCTTCAAGAGGTGTGGTTTCTAAACTGGGGTCACTTTTGGGAGTTTCTGCTGTTTTGGCATGTCAGGAGCTCTTCAAATACAACAAGGCATTCGCAATCTATTCCAGCCAAAATTGAGCTCCAAAATTCAATTAGCCCTGTCGTGCGCCCAAACAGTAGTTTTCCACCACATATAGGGTATCGGTGTACTCAGGAGAAATCACACAACATATTTTGGGGTCCATTTTCTGCTGTTACCCTTGTGAAAATGAAAAATCTAAGGCCAAAGCAACATTTTTGAGGGAAAATTTTTATTTTTTTATTTTCAAGGTTAAACGTTACAAAATTCTGTGAAGCACCTGGGGGTTCAAGGTGCCCACCACACCTCTAGATTAAGTACCTTGAGGGGTGTAGTTTCCAAAATGGGATCACTTGTGGGGATTTCCGCTGTTTAGGCATATCAGAGGCTCTGCAAATGCGGCATGGCGTCCGCTCTCTAGCTATTCAAGCCAATTTTACACTCCAAAAGTCAAATGGTGCTCCTTTCCTTCAAAGCCTTGCCGTGCACCCAAACAGTAGTTTTCCACCACACATGGAGTATCGGTGTACTGCACAACAAAAATTTTATGGTCCATTTTCTCTTGTTACCCTTTTGAAAATGCAAAATTTGGGGCTAAATTAAAATTTTAAAAATGGTGCGGATGTGAAGTTGACATGCAGGAAATGTTATTTATTTTCTATATTGTGTGGTATAACTATCTAGTTTAAGGGTGAAAATTTTAAAAATCTGAAAATTGAAAAATGTTCTAATTTTTTGTCAAATTTTCATAAATAAACGCAAATCATATCGCCTTATATTTACCACTAATATAAAGTGCAATACGCCACGGAAAAACAGTCTCAGAATCACTGAGATACGTTGAAGCTATCCACAGTCATTACCTCATAAAGTGACAGTGGTCAGAATTGAAAAAAATTAGTTTGTTCAGGAAGACACAACGGTCATACACAGCCATTACACAGTACACAGCAGGGGAACATTTATAAGATTATCTCAGCACAGGAACATTTATAAGATTAGCTCAGCACAGGAACATTTTTTTTTAAAACACATCCAATTGTGGAAATTATTATTGTAGAAACAGAGACCCTGATTCCAGTGATGTGTCACTTACTAGACTGCTTGCTTTAGTTTTGATAAAATCACTGTTTTATCAACAGTAGCTTACCATGCCCCCAACACTCACTGGAAGCTTTCTGCCTATGCAAAGTGTACACAAAAAACCTGACAATCAGTGGTTCTGGCAGGGTTATAAACAGCAGGAGGGCTACATGGCAGGAGAACTGGTAGACCTACAGCAGATAAAACAGTGATTTTATGAAAAAATACAATATGAAGACTTGTGACACGTAGCTGGAATCAGGGTCTCTGCCACTACATCATGTTGTTCTCTAGCAAAAACATGGTGACAAATTCCCTTTAAAGAAGCACTCCCATCAAAGTTTGCATTCTTTTAATATATGGAAGTCATCATATTATATAGCACTGTGTACTTACAATTGTTCATTTTGCCTTTCTATCCTATTAATGCTTCTCTTTTCCATTAGGTCTATGACATCACGTGAGTAAAAACTAGCTGAATCCTTTTTGTCTCTATGTAGAAACAGGAAGTCTCTTTTTTCATGAGTCATCATTACAACAATTTTACAATATTTTATAGAATGGGAGGAACAGAACTAAGCAACAGCACGTGTGAAAAACACATGGGTATACTAATAGATCACAGACTGCACATGAGTCAACAGTGTGATGCAGCAGCAAAAAAGGCAAACACAGTTCTAGGATGTATTGAGAAGCGTAGATTTAGGTCACGTGAAGTCTTGGTCAGGCCTCATCTGGAATACTGTGTCCAGTTCTGGGCACCACATTTTAAAAAACACATTGAAAAACTGGAGCATATTCAGAGAAGAGCTACCAGCATGGTGAACGGACTGCAAGGTATGTCCTACGAGGAACGGTTAAAGGAACTGGGGATGTTTAGCTTTCAAAAAAGAAGACTGAGAGGAGACTGAATAGCTGTCTACAAAAATCTGAAGGCTTGTCACAGTGAAGAGGGATCATCATTATTCTCATTTGCACATGGAAACACATGAAGCAATGGAATTAAACCGAAAGGGAGATGATACAGATTAGATATTAGAAAAAACTTTTTGACAGTGAGGGTGATCAATGAGTGGAACAGGCGGCCACGAGAGGTGGTGAGTTCTCCTTCAATGGAAGTCTTCAAACAGAGGCTGGACAGACATCTGTCTGAGATGGTTTAGTGAATCCTGCATTGAGCAGGGGGTTGGACATGACGACCTGGAGGTCCCTTCCAACTCTAACATTTTATGATTCTATGAAAACTGCAAAGTCGCTGGTGGGGGGAGAGGGAGCAGAGCAGCTGGGTCAAGAATTGAAGAAGACTTGGAGCTGTGCTGCAAAGGACTTTGAAGTGATGTAGCATTGTAGTTCTACTGATGACTCATGCAGGGAAAACAGACTTCCTGTTTCTACTCTGACTTCTAGACTGTTTTTAAATCACAACGTGATGTCATAGACCTACTGTAAAATAGTAGAATTAGCTAGGTAAAAGGGCAAAATGAGCACTTGTAAGTACACAGCGCTGTATAATATGATGATTCCAATATATCACGAGGATACAAACTTTGATGGGAGGAGGAGAGCTTCTCTAAGCTAGTTGGTAACCTCCACAAGGAGAAACAGTACCCCATATAGATAATATATGTGAAACCCCCTGGCCTTCTTTAATTAATACTGTCCCGCAAAGTTCAGCAGCGGCAGATCAATCAACATCAAGTACCCCTAAAATAATACCAACATACAGAGCTCAAATAACCCATTCCAAAAGCCTGTGTCAAAATGACGCAATAAAGACGTCCCAAAATAAGAGCCTAAAATGCTCCTTACCAAGCCACTGCTTGCCTAAATGCCATAAGTATGGATGAGTTTGTTACCCCACAAGGCGCCATATACCTGCAATCTACACATCAGGTATGCAGTAGTACGGCGATATACAGTACAGACCAAAAGTTTGGACACACCTTCTCATTCAAAGATTTTTCTGTATTTTCATGACTATGAAAATTGTACATTCACACTGAAGGCATCAAAACTATGAATTAACACATGTGGAATTATATACTTAACAAAAAAGTGTGAAACAACTGAAATATGTCTTATAGTCTAGGTTCTTCAAAGTAGCCACCTTTTGCTTTGATTACGGCTTTGCACACTCTTGGCATTCTCTTGATGAGCTTCAAGAGGTAGTCACCGGAAATGGTCTTCCAACAGTCTTGAAGGAGTTGCCAGAGATGCTTAGCACTTGTTGGCCCTTTTGCCTTCACTCTGCGGTTCAGCTCACCCCAAACCATCTCGATTAGATTCAGGTCTGGTGACTGTAGAGGCCAGGTCATCTGGCGTAGCACCCATCACTCTCCTTCTTGGTCAAATAGCCCTTATACAGCCTGGAGGTGTGTTTGGGGTCATTGTCCTGTTGAAAAATAAATGATGGTCCAACTAAACGCAAACCGGATGGAATAGCATGCCGCTGCAAGATGCTGGGGTAGCCATGCTGGTTCAGTATGCCTTCAATTTTGAATAAATCCCAACAGTGTCACCAGCAAAGCACCCCCACACCATCACACCTCCTCCTCCATGCTTCACGGTGGGAACCAGGCATGTAGAGTCCATCCATTCACCTTTTCTGCGTCGCACAAAGACACAGTGGTTGGAACCAAAGATCTCAAATTTGGACTTATCAGACCAAAGTGTTGTGAATATGCTGGATGCGGCTTCTGAGCTGGGGCTCCCTCCGGTGGTTGCTGAGGGTAGTGAACTGATTGCTGAATGGCCTTCAGCTGGTGCTGAATGGTAGGATATAAGTGGCCTGAGTTCCCAGCAGCCTTGCCGGTTATCAATTGTTCCTTCTGGTCTTGCTTGAAGCACTGCTAGGTTCCTGCTCTCCTTCAGATAAGTGTTTGCTGTTTTTTTTTGTCCTCTGTTTGATTTTCATTGCTGGTTTGCTGCTTGCAGTAGGCTGCAGCATGTCCCCTTTTGGGGGTCTGGCGCTGCAATTGTGCTTGTTACTTTTTATTTGCTGAATAGCGTTTGTTACACAAGAGATCTGATTTAGGTGGATGAGATCGTGTGATCTCAGGTTTTTTTGGCAATCAGAAGTGTTGGTATTTTTTAGGGTTTTTGTTGGATTGCAGTCAGAATTCTTTCCTGTACTTTTCTGTCTAGACAGATTGGACCCCAGCGTTTGCTAATTCTATTTTCTGTCTGTGTCCGTGCTTTCTTCTTGTCTAACCGCCATTACATGTTTGGGGGCTTCCTATTTTCTTTGGGGATCTGCTCCGGGGCAGATAGCTTTCATCTTTCTGCCTTTAGGTGTAGTTATCTCTCAGGCTGTGACGAGGCGTCTAGGATCAACGTAGGAATGCTCCACGGCTACCTCTAGTTGTGTGGTTAGTTCGGGTTACTGCAATCCAATAGGTTCCAACCTCTCTGGTGTATTACCGTTTTGCTATTTCTCCTCAGTTACCGAAACATAACAGTATAACCGGCCACAAAAAACTGAAAATTGTATTGTACTCACAGAAGGGGAAAAATAGTAATAAGGAAACTCTGTTTGTTGCATTTTTTTCCCTCTTTTCTCTGGGTGCTGAGGAGGAATTTTTTATTTATTTTTTCTCAATGGAGTTTGCACAGTTGTCTGGCCGTGTGGATCAGCTTGCCACTGAGGTTCGGAGTATTGCTACCTATCTTGCTAGGTAGCCAGTTGTGAAACCTAGGATCCCCATGTCAGATTTGTTTTTGGGGGATCGATCTAAATTTCTGAATTTCAAAAATAACTGTAAGTTGTTTTTTGCCTTAAAGCCTAAGTCCTCAGGGAAAGCGGCACAGCAGGTTCAAATTATCATCTCCCTGCTGCGCGGCGACCCTTAGGATTGGGCTTTTTCCCTGACACCTGGGGATCCTGTTTTGAAGGATAATGATGTATTTTTTCAGGCTCTGGGGTTATTGTATGATGAACCTAATGTCACTGATCAAGCTGAAAAGATCTTGTTGGCTTTGAATCAGGGTTTTGAAGACGCTGAGTTGTACTGTCAGAAATTTCAAAAGTGGGCAGTCCTGACCAAATGGAATAATGATGCTTTGGCAGCCCTTTTTCGAAAGGGTCTGTCAGAAAAAGTAAAGGACGTTATGGTGGGATTACCTGTTCCCTCTGGTCTCAATGATTCTATGTCTTTGGCTGTTCAAATTGACAGACGTTTGCGTGAGCGCAGAGGTATGCGTGAGATAGTGTTGCCTTGTGAGCCAGCTTCTGAGCCCATGCAGTGTGATGGAGTGACTTCTGGGGATCAGCGTCATGAGTTTCGTAAGCGCAATGGGTTATGTTTCTACTGAGGTGACGCTTCCATGCTATTTCTGTCTGCCCTAAGCGGCGAAGACGTTTTGCACGCTCAGTTGTCTTGGGTAGTGTTCAGACTAAATTTCTATTGACTGTTACCCTGATTTGCTCCCTGTCCACATTTTCTGCTCAGGCTTTTGTTGATTCAGGAGCAGCTATTAACCTGATGGATTTTGACTTTGCCAAACGTTGTGGGTTTCCCATGGTACCCCTGCGGAAGTCTATTCCCTGCTGGGCATTGATTCTACCCTTTGGCGGAGAATAAACCCCAGTTTTCTACTCAGGTGATAATGAGGGTTGAACCAGATCATCAGGAGAGTTGCAAATTTCTGGTGCTGCATAATCTGCATGACATTATTGTACTAGGTTTCCCTTGGTTACAGTCTCATAATCCTGTTTTGGATTGGAAATCTGTGTCTGTGACCAGTTGGGGCTGCCAATGTGTTAATACTGACACTCCTGTTTTTTTCTGCCTCTCCCCAGTCTCAGGATGTCCCTGACTTTTTGACTGATTTTTCTGATGTGTTTAGTGAAAGTAAATCTGCATCTTTGCCTCCTCACAGGAGCTATGATTGCACTATTGAGTTAGTGCCTGGTGGTAAATTTCCTAAAGGTCGCCTTTTTAATTTATCTGTACCTGAACACGATGCTATGCGATCTTATATCAAGGAGTAATTGGAGAAGGGTCACATCAGACCATCCTCTTCACCCTTGGGCGCCGGTTTTTTCTTTGCGGCCAAAAAGGATGGTTCATTGAGGCCGTGTATTGATTATCGCCTCCTTAATAAGATCACTGTTAAATATCAATATCCGTTACCTTTGATTTCTGACCTATTTTCCAGAGTGAAAAGTGCTAGTTGGTTTACCAAGCTTGACCTCAGGGGGGCGTATAACCTTATTTGCATTAAGCACGGGGATGAATGGAAGACGACGTTTAATACCCCAGAGGGGCATTTTGAGTACCTAGTGATGCCTTTTGGGCTCACTAATGCCCCTTCCGTCTTCCAATCCTTCATGAATGATATTTTCAGGGATTTTGTGGATAAATTTTTGATTGTTTATTTGGATGATATCTTGATTTTTTCCAATGACTGGGACTCTCATGTGAAACATGTTCGGACTGTGTTCCAGATTTTGAGAGAGAATGCACTGTATGTGAAGGGATCAAAGTGTCTTTTTGGCGTACAGAAGATCTCATTTCTGGGATTCATTTTGTCTCAGTCTGTTATTGAAATGGACCCGGTCAAGGTTCAGGCCATCTGTGATTGGGTTCAACCTACCTCATTGAAGGCTCTTCAGAGATTTTTGGGTTTTGCCAATTTTTATCGTAAATTTATTGGTAATTTCTCTGGTATTGTTAAACCATTGACTGATTTGACCAAAGAGGGTTCCGATGTGGTGAATTGGCTTCCTGAGGCAGTTTCTGCGTTTCAGGAACTTAAGCAGAGATTTATTTCTGCTCTTGTTCTACGGCAGCCTGATGTTTCTCTGCCGTTTCAGGTGGAGGTTGATGCCTCTGAGATTGGGGCAGGTGCCGTTTTGTCCCAAAGGGATCCAGAGACCTCTAAGAGTAACCCTGGTGCCTTTTTCTCTCGAAAATTTTCTCCAACTGAACGTAATTATGACGTGGGTAATCGGGAGTTATTGGCCATGAAGTGGGCCTTTGAAGAGTGGAGACATTGGCTGGAAGGAGCCAAACATCAGGTGGTGGTCCTCACGGACCATAAGAACCTGATTTATCTCGAATCAGCCTAGCGACTTAATCCTAGACAGGCCAGGTGGGCCTTGTTTTTCACACGTTTTAATTTTGTGGTTTCTTTTCTTCCTGGCACTAAGAATGTCAAGGCGGATGCCCTCTCGAGGAGTTTCCTTGTGGACTCTCCTGAGTTATCTGATCCTGCTGTTATTTTGAAAAAGGGTGTGGTTCTTTCTGCCATTTCGCCTAATTTGAGGCTGGCTCTGGAAGGGTGTCAGGAGGATAAACCTGAGCGCTGCCCTGCTGGGAAGTTGTTTGTTCCAGACCAGTGGAAAAAGAGTGTGATGTCTGAGATTCATTGTTCCGCGTTGGCTGGTCATCCCGGGATTTTTGGTACCAGAGACTTGGTGAGTCGCTCCTTTTGGTGGCCTACCTTGTCTCGTGACGTCAGGGACTTTGTGCAGTCCTGTGGGACTTGCTCTCGTTCCAAGCCTTTCTCTCGTTCTAGTGGTTTGTTAATGCCATTACCTGTACGCAAGAGGCAATGGACCCATATTTCTATGGATTTTATTTCTGACCTTCCTGTCTCTCAGAGAATGACTGTTATCTGGGTAATCTGTGATAGGTTTTCCAAGATGATACATCTGGAGCCATTACCTAAGTTGCCTTCCTCCTCCGAGTTGGTGCCTTTGTTCTTTCAGCATGTGGTTCGGTTACATGGCATTCTGCAGAACATTGTGTCTGACAGAGGAGTCCAGTTTGTTTCCAGATTGTCGAGGACATTTTGTTCTAAACTTGGTGTTCTGTTGTCCTTCTCCTCTGCATTTCATCCTCAGACCAATGGTACAAACCGAGAGAACAAACCAGACTTGGAGACTTATCTAAGATGCTTTGTGTCTGCTGATCAAGATGACTGGGTCTCTTTTTTGCCTTTGGCTGAGTTTGCTCTTAATAATAGAGCTAGCTCTGCCACCTTGATGTCTCCTTTTTTTTTGTAATTCCGGGTTTCACCCTCGATTTTCTTCAGGACAGGAGGAGGCTTCTGTCTGTCTGGGGGTTGACTCCATTGTGCAGCGTATGCAACAGATTTGGGACCAGGTGGTGGAGAGCTTGTCTCTCTCTCAGGAGAAGGCCCAACGGTTTGTCAACCGGCATAGGAGTGATGGTCCTTGTTTTAAAGTGGGGGACTTGGTTTGGTTGTCCTCAAGGAATATCCCTATGAAGGTTGCATCTCCAAAATTTAAGCCAAGGTTCACTGGACTTATAAGATCATGGAAATTATTAATCCGGTTTCCTTCCGTTTGCTTCTTCCAGGGACATTTAAGATCCATAACGTGTTCCACAAGTCCTTATTGAAGAGGTTTGCCGAACCAGTGGTTCCTATGGCTGCCCTCCCGACCCTGTTTTGGTTGAGGGCAATTTGGAGTATGTGGTTGAGAAGATATTGGATTCTCGTTTTGCTAGACGGAAACTCCAGTATTTGGTTAAGTGGAGAGGTTATGGTCAGGAGGACAGTTCTTGGGTGTTTGCTTCGGACATTCATGCTGGGAGACTTATCCGTGCCTATCATCGAGCCCATCCTGATCGGCCTGGTTGTGCAGGTGAGGGTTCGGTGACCCCTCCTCAAGGGGGGGGTACTGTTGTGAATATGCTGGATGCGGCTTCTAAGCTGGTCCTCGTGGTTGTAGGGTAGTGAACTGATGCTGAATGGCCTTCAGCTGGCGCTGAATGGTAGGATATAAGTGGCCTGAGTTCCCAGCAGCATTGCCAGTTATCAATTGTTCCTTCTGGTCTTGCTTGAAGCACTGCTAGGTTCCTGCTCTCCTTCAGATAAGTGTTTGCTGTTTTTTTTTTTTTTCCTGTTTGATTTTCATTGCTGGTTTGCTGCTTGCAATGGACTGCAGCTTGTCCCCTTTTGGGGGTCTGGCGCTGCAATTGTGCTTGTTACTTTTTATTTGCTGAATAGCGTTTGTTACACCAGAGATCTGATTTAGGTGGATGAGATCGTGTGATCTCAGGTTTTTTGACAATCAGAAGTGTTGGTATTTTTTAGAGTTTTTGTTGGATTGCAGTCAGAATTCTTTCCTGTACTTTTCTATCTAGACAGATTGGGCCCCAGCGTTTGCTCATTCTATTTTCTGTCTGTGTCTGTGCTTTCTTCTTGTCTAACCGCCATTACATGTTTGGGGGCTTCCTATTTTCTTTGGGGATCTGCTCCGGGGCAGATAACTTTCATCTTTCTGCCTTTAGGTGTAGTTATCTCTCAGGCTGTGACGAGGCGTCTAGGATCAACGTAGGAACGCTCCACGGCTACCTCTAGTTGTGTGGTTAGTTCAGGTTACTGCAGTCCAATAGGTTCCAACCTCTCTGGTGTATTACCGTTTTGCTATTTCTCCTCAGTTACCGAAACATAACACCAAAGCACAGATTTCCACTGGTCTAATGTCCATTCCTTGTATTCTTTAGCCCAAACAAGTCTCTTCTGCTTGTTGCCTGTCCTTAGCAGTGGTTTCCTAGCAGCTATTTTACCATGAAGGCCTGCTGCACAAAGTCTCCTCTTAATAGTTGTTGTAGAGATGTGTCTGCTGCTAGAACTCTGTGTGGCGTTGACCTGGTCTCTAATCTGAGCTGCTGTTAACCTGCAATTTCTGAGGCCGGTGACTCAGATAAACTTATCCTCAGAAGCAGAGGTGACTCTTGGTCTTCCTTTCCTGGGGCGGTCCTCATGTGAGTCAGTTTCTTTGTAGCGCTTGATGGTTTTTGCAACTGCACTTGGGGACACTTTCAAAGTTTTCCCAATTTTTCGGACTGACTGACCTTCATTTCTTAAAGTAATGATGGCCACTCGTTTTTCTTTACTTAGCTGCTTTTTTCTTGCCATAATACAAATTCTAACAGTCTATTCAGTAGGACTATCAGCTGTGTATCCACCAGACTTCTGCACAACACAACTGATGGTCCCAACCCCATCTATAAGGCCAGAAATCCCACTTATTAAACCTGACAGGGCACACCTGTGGACTGAAAACCATTCCCGGTGACTACCTCTTGAAGCTCATCAAGAGAATGCCAAAAGTGTGCAAAGCAGTCATCAAAGCAAAAGGTGGCTCCTTTGAAGAACCTAGAATATAAGACATATTTTCAGTTGTTTCACACTTTTTTGTTAAGTCTATAATTCCACATGTGATAATTAATTCATAGTTTTGATGCCTTCAGTGTGAATGTACAATTTTCATAGTCATGAAAATACAGAAAAATCTTTGAATGAGAAAGTGTATCCAAACTTTTGGTCTGTACTGTACATTGCACAGTTACTAGCGGACAATAAATGCCTTCTATGAATATAAAGAATTAAAAAATATAGAGAACTCTTGAATAACACTTCTTTTATTGAGATTTTCTGTATAATATCAGTATAAAAGAAACAGAAGCCCTGCAATACAAAGCAAATCCATTTACTTTATCATGACAATAAGGAAATGTAATAACATATAACACACAGTGCACAATGCTCCGGCATTATCTGAAAATGTCTAGCGATAAGTCTGTCCTACATCAGCAATAATAATGCCAGAAAGAAATGGTTTTCTTGCTTACCATTCTCTTCTCTTATCAGCGTCATCTATCATTTCTACAGCCCATTCAAAGAGCTGATGTCAATACCTGGTGAATGATGGCACTGGACAACTAATTATAGTAATGACACTATTGGTTCGGCTTAGTTTGCAGAGTCACCACTTATGGCCAATTAGTGTAATATGTCTAAGGAGCCCCACTCTAGACGCAGAGTATGTCTTCAGACTTATTTTTGTTAAGTTTGTTAAAGCAATAACCCCAAGTACTAAATAAAGGCCGCAAGTCTGGAACTTGGGGTGAAGCGCTCTATACGGAAGCATCTACAAAAGACAACAATTTGCCATAAGGTACGGCTGATCATCCACAAGATGCAAGGATGGGACTGGCTCTCAAAATGCCCAAGACCATGTTTAGAGAACGTGCTCCTACACCCACTGTACCAGAAGGACTGGATTATAGCTTTTAGGTCAGAGTCACCCTACCGTAGAGTACGGGCGAGTGCTATGCGAGAAAACATCGCACATCACTCGGTTCAGTGTTAATCTATATGAAAAAAGGGGAACAGGAGAAGTCAGCTCAGCATTTACAGTCTCTTTCCAAGGCCGGGATCAGACATGCGAGAAACTCTTTCCAAAGCCGGGATCAGACATGCGAGAAACTCTTTCCAAAGCCGGGGTCAGACATGCGAGAAACTCTTTCCAAGGCCGGGGTTAGACATGCGAGAAACTCGAACGAGTCTCTCATGTCAATACCCAGCACTGCTGCCGGCACTCGGACAGGAGCGTGCGGCTGCATGCACGGAGCCGCCTGCTCTTGGGCGTGCAAGTTCCAAAAAATGAAGATAAGAAGGTACTCCAGCGTAGAAAAATATAAAACTTCGTCTTTAACCCCTTAACGATTAGAGGTATTTTTGGTTTTGCATTTTTCATTTTTTTGCTCCCCTTCTTCCCAGAGTCATAACTTTTTTTATTTTTCCGTCAATATGGCCATTTGAGGGCTTGTTTTTTTGCGGGACGAGTTGTACTTTTGAATGACACCATTGGTTTTACCATGTCGTGTAACAGAAAATGGGAAAAAAAAATCCAAGTTCGGTGAAATTGCAAAAAATAATGCAATCCCACACTTGTTTTTTGTTTGGCTTTTTCACTAGGTTCACCAAATGCTAAAACTGACCCGCCATTATGATTCTCCAGGTCATTACTAGTTCATAGACACCTAACATGTCTAAGTTCTCTTTTATCTAAGTGGTGAAAAAAAATTCCAAATTTTGTAAAAAAAAAAAAAAGTTGCCATTTTCCGAGACCCGTAGCGTCTCCATTTTTCAGGATCTGGGACCGGGTGAGGGATTATTTTTTGTGTGCCGATCTGACGTTTTTATTGACACCAGTTTGGTGTGTATACGATCTTTTGATCGCCCAGTATTGCATTTTATTGCAATGTTGCAGTGACCAAAAAAACGTAATTCTGTTGCTTCGATTTTATTTTATCGCTAAGCCATTTATTTACCCATTGGATTAATTCTTTTTATATATTGATAGATCGGGCGATTCTGAACGCGGCAATGCCAAATTTGTGTAGATTTGATTTTTTTTTTAATTGTTTTATTTTGAATGAGGCGAAAGGGTGTGATTTGAACTTTTGTTTTTTTATTTTTTCAAAATTTTTAAAAACGTTTAACTTTTTACTCGCTTCAATAGTCTCCATGGGAGACTTGAAGCTGAACGACTGCCTCCGCTACATACAGCAGAGCTGCAGCCCTGCTCTATGTAGCAGAAATGCTCACTTGCTGTGAGCGCCGACCACCAGGCGGCGCTCATGGCGATCCAGCAATGACAACCACAGGGGTCTTCTCCTGACCCCGGGTTGTCATGCCAACCCATCGGCGACCCGCGGTCATGTGACACGGGCACCGATAGGAGGGAATGACGCGCTTCCTGCACGTGCATGTTAAATGCCGCTGTCAGAGTTTGACAGCGGCATTTAACATGTTAACAGCCGCAGGTGAATCGCCATTTCACTGGCGGATGTTCCAGGCACGTCTGCTGATCAGATCAGCTGTCTTGTCCCGGAAAAGGTGCAGGCTCATCGCCGGTGCCCGCACCAAACAAGGGGAGGCGTCCAATGACGGACTATGTCCGTCATTGGATGCTAAGGGGTTAATGGAAAGAAATTCATAAAAACAGGCACAATGCAGACAACATATAGATCCCAGAGAGCTACCAACCGACACGTTTCGATACTCCGGTCTTAATCATGGTAAGTATTACTGGGCAGCTCACATCACCGTTTATTTTCTCAGCCGTATTAGGCGTGCGTGTAAAAGCGCAGCATGCTGCAATTGTCACCAAGACTTGCCAATGCAAGCCTATCGGTCCAAGAAAAAAAAATCACATAGCACTCGGACCATGAGAGTGCTGTCCAAGTTTTACGCACCGGTGTCCTTTAAAAAGCCGGCAATTCCTGTGCCGCGTACAGTAAAATCACACTGACAGGTTAGAATAGCATAGATATATACACATTTAATACATAGTGACATCTATATATATTACATATATATACGGTATATATATATATATATATATATATATATATATATATTACATACATAGATAGAATAGCTGGCAATTCAGCAGCGCGTAGTGTAAAATCACTGCAGGAGCCGACAGGATATAAGAGATGGATTACATACAGTAAATACATATAGGATAGATATATAGATGTCTGTGAGAAATACAATTAGTACAGTGTGTCAGCAGCTTACTGTACATGTATTTAATTAATAAAAGGTATTTTTTCTGAAAAAAATGGCGTGGGCTCCAGGGTATTTTTCATAACCAGTAGAGGGAAAGCTGACAGCTGGGGGCCGATGTTTATAGCCTGGGAAGGGGGTAATACCAATGGAGATCCCAGGCTATTAATATCAGCTCACAACTGTATACTTAGCCTTTATTGGCTGGTTAAAATGGGGGACCCTAAAAAAATGATGTAAATAAGAAACTAACATATCTTATCAGATAAATCTGCTTCTTTCTCTACTTATGAGCCATTTTCTTCTTCACCCTTGCCTTCTGAAAAAAAAAAACAGCTCAACTCAATTTTTTCATGACAGACTGGACAATGCAATGAAGTATCAGCTTACACCTCCTACTATACTCTAAGTAGAGGGAATAGGAGTGAGAAAAAGTTAGAAAACAGGCAGAGGGAGTCATGAAAGATGGCGCCGAGCTGTCTAACAAGTCTTTTATCTCCCACAGAGCTACACTGCTTAGGTGTGGTGTTTAAAGAGAATCTGTCAACAGGTTTTTGCAACCTCATCTGAGAGCAGCATAATGTAGGAAAAGAGACCCTGATTCCAATTAGTTGACTGGGTGCTACAATTGTGACACAGAGTTTTTAGATGTAGCATGAAGCAGAGCTCAGAAAGCTTACCCCGCCCATGTACATTGTCTATGTGTCTATGTACGAAGAGCTGCTTATCAGAGGAGGAGGCATGGTCAGACCAGGGCTCATGTGAGCTGTAGTACATGTAGTGATAATCTCCTGGTGATAAAACCTTCATTGTAGGGAAACAGCTGCACACAGCCTAATAAGTGACACATCCCTGAAATCCATGTCTTAGCTGCTGCCTCATGCTGCCATCAGATTACATAGCAAAAGCCAGCTGTCGGATTCTCCTTAACATCCTCCATAAATAATAATCTTTATTTTTATACAGCACTAACATATTCTGCAGCGCTTTACAGTTTGCACACATTATCATCGCTGTCCCCAATGGGGCTCACAATCTAGATTCCCTATCAGTATGTTTTTTGGAGTGTGGGAGGAAACCAGAGTACCCCTGAGGAAACCCACGCAAACACGGGGAGAACATACAAAATTCCTTGCAGATGTTGTCCTTGGTGGGATTCGAACCCAGGACTTCAGCGCTGCAAGGCTGCAGTGCTATCCACTGAGCCACCGTGCTGCTCCATACTGCTGCTGCTTCCTCTGTCTGTGTACTAATTAAGGAATCAAGGGCAGGAATCCATTTCTGCGTGCAGGAGACATCATAGCAGCTGGTCATCAACGAACAGCTCCAATTCAATAGCAAATTAAGAAAGAGATTCTGAAGAGGGATAAACGGTGAAAATACAAGATGCTGTTGAATTGTAGCGCTGGGGTCCGGGGTTTAAATCCGACCAGAGACAACCTCTGCGAGGAGTTTGTATGTTCTCCCGTGTTTGCGTGGGTTTCCTCCGGGTTCTCCAGTTTCCTCCCACACTCCAAAGACAAACTGATAGGGAATCTAGATTGTGAGCCCCAATGGGGACAGTGATGATAATGTCTGTAAAGCGGTGGGGAATTAATGGCGCTATATAAGTGAGTAAAACAAAGATACAAGTTATGGATAGGTTACTCCTCCTGTAGACAAAGGACATCTTAATCTGAAAACATACTTTTAACCCCTTGAATAGCTGAAGCTACAATGCTAATCATAGTTCCGCCATACCACTAATATTTTTTTCTTTATCATAACAGATATATACCGTATATATATATATATATATATATATATATATATATATATATATGGTAAAATTAGTTTCTCCCCAACTTAGAGCTTCCGTCATTCTTTCTGGGGAGACTTATATTTCCCAGGTACAAACTTGAATCATCTGCAGCGTATTTATTACCCTGTAAATCTCCTGGCTGAGTTTGCTGGTGCAGCAGATTAGCGGACATGCTGTCACCGGCCCGGGGAACTGCAGAGTTGGTGTAAAGTTGAGATCAGTCATTCGGCGTTCGTTGCTAGCTCGGATTCGCAGCCCAGTCTCAGACACACTGCAGTCTTGCTGCAGGTCTAAGCAGCCAATCAGGAGGTACAGCCCCTTTAGAAATGAAGCATTGATGCGGCGGGTTAGGACGGAGCGATAAAAGCACACATAGCACGGAAAGCCGCAGCAAAGTAACAAACCATTATGAATGCAACATCTCCGGGAACGACTCTGCTTCATTGTTCTTCCAATTAAATATCGCAGCGGCGGCGGCAGAGCTGCATACAATTACTGCCGGAGACACTTAGGCTGGTGCAGTAGTTACGTCTCGGTCAGCTACTGCTTGAAGGAGACGAGCTAAGAAACGGAATTGCCTTCATTAATTTTTAAACCGATTTACTGCTGCACTAACTAAATCACAGGCGTGTAAAACTGTATGAAAAATTCAGTGCTTTCAACCCATAAAATCCAGCGGTCAGTCTTTGGGTCTCTACAGAATTTTCTACACCGGGTTCACACAAGGTCGCTGAGTGTGCAGATCTACGGACTTTATATGGTCATGGCTGCTGCATTTCTTAAAGGAATCGTCAGAAGGTTTTTTGCTATGTAATCTGAGATCAGCATGATGTAGAGGAAGGGACCCTGATTCCAATGATGTATATAACTTACTGGACTACTTGGTGCAGTTTTGATAAAGTCCTGTTTTGTCTGATGTAGATGTAGCAGAGCTAAGACATCTGGGCTATGTATAATAATGGGGGTTCATACTGAATACAGGAGGCTATATAGGGGTCATACTATATATAAGGCTATGTGCAGGCTCATACAGTTATAAGGGGCTATATGGGGCTCATACTGTATACAGGAGGGCTATAAGGGTCATACTATATATAGGGGCTATGTGCGGCTCATACAGTATATAAGAGGCTTATATGGGGGCTCATACTGTATACAGGAGGCTATATAGGGGGTCATACTATATATAAGAGGCTATGTGCAGGCTCATACAGTATATAAGGGGCTATATGGGGGCTCATACTGTATACAGGAGGCTATATAGGGGTCATACTATATATAGGAGGCTATGTGCAGGCTCATACAGTATATAAGAGGCTATATGGGGGCTCATACTGTATACAGGAGGCTATATAGGGAGTCATACTATATATAGGAGGCTATGTGCAGGCTCATATAGTATATAAGAGTCTATATGGGGGCTCATACTGTATACAGGAGGCTATATAGGGGGTCATACTATATATAGGAGGCTATGTGCAGGCTCAAACACTATATAAGAGGTTATATGGGGGCTCATACTGTATACAGGAGGCTATATAGGGGTCATACTATATATAGGAGGCTATGTGCAGGCTCATACAGTATATAAGAGGCTATATGGGGGCTCATACTGTATACAGGAGGCTATATAGGGGGTCATACTATATAGGAGGCTATGTGCAGGCTCATACAGTATATAAGAGGCTATATGGGGTCATACTGTATACAGGAGGCTATATAGGGGGTCATACTATTATAGGAGGCTATGTGCAGGCTCATCAGTATATAAGAGGCTATATGGGGGCTCATCTGACCACAGCACCTTTTCCCAATCGCTCATATGCACATGAGCCTTCTTGAGCAGGGGGACCTTGCGGGCACTGCAGGATAGTAAACCTTTATGGAGTAATGTGCTACCAATGGTTTTCTTGGTGACTGTGGTCCCCGCTGCCTTGAGATCATTAACAAGTTCCCCCGGTGTAGTTTTAGGCTGATCTCTCACTTTCCTCATGATCAAGGATACCCACGAGGTGAGATTTTCCATGGTGCCCCAGATCGATGTCGATTGACAGTCATTATGTATTTCTTTCATTTTCTTACCAACAGTTGTCTCCTTCTCACCCAGCGTCTTACTTATGGTTTTGTAGCCCATTCCAGCTTTGTGATCTTGTCCCTGACATCCTTATAAAGCTCTTTGGTCTTGCCCATGTTGTAGAGGTTAGAGTCTGACTGATTAATTGAGTCTGTGGACAGGAGTCTTTTATAAAGGTGACTATGTAAGACAGCTGTCTGTAAAGCAGGTAACGAGTGGATTAGGAACATCTAACTGGTCTGTAGGAGCCAGATCTCTTAATGGTTGGTAGGGGATCAAAAACTTATTTCTCATTGCAAAATGCAAATAAATTGATATCATTTATACAATGTGATTTTCTGGATTTTATTTTTGATATTCTATCTCTCAATGTTAAAATTAACCTACCCTTAAAATTATAGACTGTTCATGTTTTTGTCAGTGGGCAAACTTACAAAATCAGCAAGGGATCAAAACTTATTTCATTCACTGTAGGAGGCTATATGGGGGCTCATACTGTACACAGGAGGCTATATATGGGCTCATACTTTATTCATGAGGTTATATAGGGGCTCATACTGTATATATGTCACGACTAGGGTTGAGCATTCCGATACTGCAAAATATCGGGTATCGGCCGATATTGGCTGTATCGGAATTCCGATTCCGAGTTCCGATATTTTCGTCTTATCGGATACCGGAATCGGGATTGTCACTGTCACTGTCAGTGTCCGTCGGTCGGGTCTGTCAGGAGTCAGCGGCACTTACCTGGCAGAAGATCTCCGGCGGTCACGGCCTGGACTGCTTCATGGCCGCCATCTTCTTTCCCCGGCGGTCACATGCAGTTTCTCGCGATAACTGCAGTGACTGCTGGGTAATCCCGGCCGTAATGCAGTCAGTCCGATGACGTCACCGCCGGGGAAGCAGGTAATCAGCTGTGCTGCGCCGGGATGACAGGCTCTGCCTGTCATTGCGATGTAGCAGAGCTGGATCGTCGTGGGACTGTCGTTACTATGGACTGCGTCGGACAGGTGGTATACTGTTGGTTTGTTTTTTTTCTTTTTTTACAGGAGATCGATGGCGTCGCAGGAATGAGAGAGTAATAAAAAAAATGAAAACTGTGTTGTCTCTTATTTCATTAAAAGACTTTTTTCTTGCTTTGTCTTTTTTTTAAACATTTAATAACTTTGGGATTAATAATGGATCGGTGTCTTATTGACACCTCTCCATTATTAACCGGGCTTATTGTCACCGTGCAATCAACGGTGACATTAACCCCTTATTACCCTGCTTGCCACCGCTACAGGGCAAGTGGGAAGAGCCGGGTAAAGTGCCACAATTGGCACATCTTTTGATGCGCCAAATGTGGGGCTGCTGTAGCCTGGTATTATCAGGCTGTTGAGGGCCAAAATCCATGGGCCTTGACAGTCTTTTAATACCAGGCCGCAGCAGTCTGCATTTTACTTGGCTGGTTAACAAAAATAGGGGGGATCCCCAGCCAATTTTTTTCGAGGGGATCCCCTATTTTTGTTAACCAGCCAAGCTAAGCAGACTGCTGTGGCCTGGTATTATCAGGCTGGCAAGGTCCATGGATATTGGATCCTTACCAGCCTGAAAAACCAGGCCTCAGCGGTCTGCTTCATCTGGCTGGTTAACAAAAATAGGGGGGACCCCATGCCAATTTTTTTCGAGGGGATCCCCTATTTTTGTTAATCAGCCAAGATATGCAGACTGCTGTGGCCTGGTATTATCAGGCTGGCAAGGTCCATGGATCTTGGCTCCTTAACAGCCTGAAAATCCAGGCCTCAGCGGTCTGCTTCATCTGGCTGGTTAACAAAAATAGGGGGGACCCCACGCCAATTTTTTTCGAGGGGATCCCCTATTTTTGTTAATCAGCCAAGATATGCAGACTGCTGTGGCCTGGTATTATCAGGCTGGCAAGGTCCATGGATCTTGGCTCCTTAACAGCCTGAAAATCCAGGCCTCAGCGGTCTGCTTCATCTGGCTGGTTAACAAAAATAGGGGGGACCCCACGCCATTTTTTTTCGAAGGGAACCCCTATTTTTGTTAATCAGTTCCCTCTGACGTCACTGATGGTGTCCCTGGCTGACCTGAAGTGAAAGTGGAAAGCAATCAATTAAGCTTTCACTTAAGGGCCCGTCTCACATAGCGATATCGCTACGAGATCGCTGCTGAGTCACTAGTTTTGTGACGCAGCAGCGAGCTCACCAGCGATATCGCTGTGTGTGACATTCAGCGACGATCAGCCCCCCTGCCGGGTATCGCTGATCGTCGCTGAAATGTCAGGACCTTTTTTTGATCGCTGGTTTCCCGCTGACAGGCACACATCGCTGCGTGTGACAGGCGGGAGACCAGCGATCCGCTGGTAACCAAGGTACACAGCGGGTTTCCAGGCGCGGGGCTGTGCCTAGAAACCCGCTGTGTACCTTGGATACCAGCGCCCTGATGCAGGGAGCTGGTATCCAAGGTACACAGCGGGTTTCCAAGCGCTGCGCGGTGCCTGGAAACCCGCTGTGTACCTTGGTTACCAGCGATCGCTGGTCTCCCGCCTGTCACACGCAGCGATGCGTGCCTGTCAGAGGGAAACCAGCGATCAAAAAAAGGTCCTGACATTTTTGCGACGATCAGCGATACCCGGCAGGGGGGCTGATCGTTGCTGAATGTCACACACAGCGATATCGCTGGTGAGCTCGCTGCTGCGTCACAAAACTAGTGACTCAGCAGCGATCTCGGTAGCGATATCGCTATGTGAGACGGGCCCTTAAGCGATGTTACCCGCAGTGTCGCTGTCCCAGATCGCTGCCTGAGCTGCCTGTTTGGCAGCTCAGCAGCGATCATGTAGCGATACACCAGCGATCCTGACAAGTGCATATCGTTGTCGAGATGCTGGTGTATCGTTATGTGACACCCAGCCTTTACTCTCCTGTCAGGCAGGAGAGGAACTCATTCATTTGGGGTTTACTGTGAGGCTGCAGCATTAGCTGGGTCCCTGCAGTAAACATTAACCCTTTCTGAAGGATTACACCGTGGGACCTGACTGTGCATGGGATAGGTAAGAATAATTTTGCTTTTTTATTTTATTTTTATTACAGGAAATGGTTTTTGCAGTAAAATAAAAGATGGTCAAAAACATGTGTCTTTATTTCATTAAAATGATTTTTAATTAAAGTGTGTGTGTTTTATTTTTATTTCATGCAATAGGATTAATAATTGATAGTTGTCTAATTGACAGCTCTCAATTATTAACCTGGCTTAAGGTCACCTTTCAATAGCAAGGTGGCTTTAACCCCATATTAACCCATTCGCCACCGCTACAGGGCAATGGGAATAGACGGGCAAAGTGCCAGAAAGGGCGAATCTAATTATAGATTTGTCTTTCCTGGGGTGTCTGGGGGCAGATGTTAGTAGCCGGGGGGGGGCAAAAATAATGGTCCCTCTCTGGGCTATTATTATCTGCCCCCACTCACTGGCTTTGTCTGTCTGGTTGCGAAAATAGGGCGGGAGCCCACGCATTTTTTTTCAGCAATTTTACACCTCATATATATATATATACATGTCATTGAATTTGTGACACATATATATATTTATATTTGTAGTTCATACACTTCTACATAGTATAATAGCCGCTAATTCAATTGCCGGCTTTTGTGAAAATGCAGAACCCGACATGAAATGACACTTGGTGTACATAGGGTTAACCATGTCTTTTCATGTCCTTTGCTATCTAATTTGCACAAACAATTAAATCAGTCTATGTGTGCAAAATTTCACACCTGTAGGGGTTAATTAAAGGTGTAAATTCGTAGCAAAAAAGTCCGTTTTTTTTACAACGAATTTACATCTTTAATTAACCCCTACAGGTGTGAAATTTTGCACACATAGACTGATTTAATTGTTTGTGCAAATTAGATAGCAAAGGACATGAAAAGACATGGTTAACCCTATGTACACCAAGTGTCATTTCATGTCGGGTGCTTCTGTCTTTCACTGAAGCCGGCTTTACCCGGCAATTAAATCAGAGGATATTTTACTATGTAGAAGTGTATAAACTATACATATATGTATATATATATGTCACAATGACATGTATATATATATATATATGTATTCTATGTGTGTATATTTAGTGTTTACAAGGAAAGAATGGGGTTTTTTTTAGTTGCGATATTTTGTTCCCATAGACTTACATGGGACTTCCGGTATCGGTATCGGGTATCGCCGATATTTTAGTGATATCGGCGATACCATTCCGATTCCGATACTTTAGGATATCGGAAAGTATCGCTCAACTCTAGTCACGACGTATAACAGATATATTCTATGATAGTAACATATATCTAATGTGACAACATTCTATATTTCATATAATAGAAAATATCAATATGTATACATAGTATCTGCCAGCAATGTCTTACCTGACATAACATCCCATGCACTGTGGGTCTACACTGCGTACGTGTCACGCTGTCTCAGGACAGAGGTGGACCGGGGTCTATGCTGACCCTGAACTGGGGTCCTGACTAGTCCCTCTACCTGGAGGTACTGTTAATGGTACAGAGGTCCAGGCCGCCAGCGTAACCCTGTCTCCTGTAGATCCCTGACCACTGTAATCTAGTCCTGAGAAGGACCCTGATTACCACCACAGAGAATGGGCAGGTCACAGCTTACAAACAGTATAAGACAAACGAGACAGACAAGGGGTAAAGAAAACACTGCCTTGCATACAAAACTTCCACTACAGAGGAACACAAAAGGTTAAGGAGATAAACAATAAGCGAGAAGAGGAAAAACCACAACAGGCACTCTTAGCTTAAGTCTTCTCAGAAACGATCCGCTCTGCTGGTCTGAATGAATGCTTTCACCGGCAACTTCCCCAGCAGACCAGCAGGTATATGAAGGAAGCTAATTAACAAAACATCAATCGCAGCTGGGCGAGGCTGGTCAGTCCAGCACCGAGAGAGAAAGAATTAACTCCCTCAGTGCCGAAAAACACCCAGCACCAGAAACTCAGCTGTGCGAAGTCAGGGTGTGCAATCGCGACGATCTCCGCCGCGACACACCCGTGACAGTACCCCCCCTTCTACGAGGGGCCTCTGGACCCTCAGGGCCTGGTCTATCTGGGTGAGTAGTGTGGAAGGCCCGAACCAATCGGTCTGCGTTAATATCCGAAGCAGAAACCCACATCCTCTCCTCAGGACCATACCCCCTCCAATGAACAAGGTACTGAAGGGACCGGCGATTCAGACGTGAGTCAATGATCTTCGATACCTGAAACTCCAAATTACCATTGACCACCACTGGAGGAGGAGGTAGAGGTGACGGTATAACTGGTGCCACGTACCTCTTAAGCAACGATTTGTGGAACACATTGTGGATTTTAAACGTAGGAGGGAGGTCAAGACGGAAAGCCACCGGATTAATTATTGAACTGATCCTGTATGGCCCGATGAATCTGGGACCGAGTTTCCAGGAGGGAACCTTAAGTTTTATATTCTTGGTAGACAACCATACCAGGTCGTTCACACTTAGGTCCGGACCAGACACTCTCCTCCTATCAGCCATACGTTTGTATCGGTTCCCCATAGTGCTCAGATTATTAAGCACTCCTCTCCACACTGAAGCAAGTGACGACGAAAATCGTTCCTCCTCAGGAACCCCAGAAGAGCCCCCCCATTGAAAGTACAAAACTGGGGGTGAAAACCATATGCCCCAAAAAACGGGGACTTACCAGTGGACTCGCTCTGCCTATTGTTAAGAGCGAACTCTGCCAGAGGCAAGAAAGAAGACCAGTCCTCTTGGTTCTCTGAGACAAAACACCGGAGATATGTCTCTAAGCTCTGATTCAGACGCTCTGTCTGGCCATTGGTCTGCGGATGAAAAGCCGAAGAAAATGACAACTGCATCCCCCGACGAGAACAAAATGTCTTCCAGAATTTGGACACAAACTGAGACCCCCGATCCGACACCACATCGGAAGGCAACCCGTGAAGTCTCACAATCTCCCCAATGAACACCTGCGCCAGAGTTTTAGCATTAGGAAGAGCAGGAAGAGCAATAAAATGTGCCATTTTGCTGAACCTGTCAACTACAACTAGTATGACAGTTTTACCTGAAGACGGAGGGAGGTCCGTAATGAAGTCCATAGACAGATGGGTCCATGGACGCTCCGGGATTTTCAACGGTAAAAGGGCCCCAGACGGACGGGTATATGGGGTCTTAGAGCGCGCACATACCCCACAGGACGCGACAAAAGTTACCACCTCTTTATTTAAGTTAGGCCACCAAAACCGGCGAGAAACGAGATCTACAGTTGCTTTACTCCCTGGGTGTCCTGCCAAAGCAGAATTATGATGTGCCTCGATAACCTTTTGTCTTAACTGATCTGGAACAAACAGTCTCCCTGGAGGTCCTACAGGGGCGTCCCCCTGAGCCTCCAATACCTCCTCCTCAAGCTCAGAGCATACAGCCGACACCACAACTCCCTCATGAAGAATAGGAACCGGGTCATCCGTCTTCCCGGCCCCCGGGAAACTACGAGATAAGGCATCAGCCTTTACATTTTTTGACCCAGGACGATATGTGACGACAAAATTAAACCTGGTAAAAAACAACGACCATCTAGCTTGTCTGGAATTCAGACGTTTTGCAGACTCTAAATACAGCAGGTTCTTGTGATCAGTAATGACGGTGACCGGGTGGACTGCCCCTCCAAAAAGTGACGCCACTCTTCAAAAGCCAACTTAATGGCCAAGAGTTCCCTATTGCCGACATCATAATTCCTCTCGGCGGACGACAATTTTTTAGAGAAGAAAGCGCACGGATGCCATTTACCAGGGGACGGACCTTGAGATAATACCGCACCCACTCCTACGTCAGATGCGTCTACCTCCACAATGAACGGTTGTGATGCATCAGGTTGGATGAATATGGGTGCTGAAGCAAAACATTTTTTCAAGGAGGAAAATGCTTGACAAGCTTTGTCAGACCACCTAGAAAAATCCGTCCCTTTTTTTGTCATGTCAGTGAGAGGTTTGACAACGGATGAGAAATTACGAATAAATTTCCGGTAGTAGTTAGCAAACCCCAGGAAACGCTGCAGTGCTTTAAGATCCTCTGGCCAATCCCATTCAAGCACAGCCTTCACTTTCCCAGGGTCCATACGGAAACCGGAAGCTGACACCAGGAATCCTAAAAACTGAAGTTCTTGTACGGCGAATACACACTTCTCCCATTTGGCGTACAGTTTATTGTCTCGCAAGATCTGCAACACCTGTCTCACATGCTCTGATGAGACACAAGATCCGGCGAGTAAATTAAGATGTCATCTAGATAAATGACAACAAACTGTCCCACTAGGTGGCGAAAGATGTCATTAACAAAATGTTGAAACACCGCCGGGGCAGTAGTCAGACCGAAAGGCATGACAAGGTTCTCATAATGTCCCTCCGGAGTGTTAAACGCCGTCTTCCACTCATCCCCCTCCTTTATCCTAATCAGATTATACGCCCCCTGAGATCCAACTTAGAGAACCATTTGGCGCCCACAATCTGATTGAAGAGATCAGGAATAAGTGGGAGCGGATACGGATCTCGGACCGTAATCCGATTAAGCTCACGGAAATCCAGGCAAGGGCGTAGGCCTCCATCTTTTTTCTTCACAAAGAAGAACCCCGCGGCCACTGGGGAAGATGAAGGTCTAATATGCCCCTTGGCCAGACTTTCCGAAATATAATCCTTCATAGCTTGCCTCTCAGGACCAGAAAGGTTATATAACCTAGATTTTGGTAACTTAGCATCAGGAAGCAATTTTATAGCACAGTCATACGCGCGATGAGGAGGTAATTCTTGACACCCTTCCTCTGAAAACACATCCTCAAAGTCCTCCAGAAAAGGAGGTAAGGTTCTAGGCACGACCGCACCGATGACCGTGTTCATGCAGTTACTATTGCAAAATTCACCCCACTGGCTTATCTCTCTGGATTGCCAATTAATAACTGGGTTATGTTTAGTTAACCAAGGAAGTCCCAACACAATAGGAGTGGGAAGGCCCTCCAACACATAACAAGACAATAGTTCTTTATGTATTGCCCCCACTCGAAGGTCTATGTTATGCACGGCTTGCACAAAGCTACCTTGACCGAGAGGCCTGGCGTCAATAGAGAATATAGGGATAGGTTTGGCCAATACACTCAGTTGCATACCTTGCGCACCTGGGCAAACCGAGCGTCCACCAGATTAGCCGCGGCCCCACTATCCAGAAGAACAGAAATCCTCTCAGTTCTCGTACCTACCACCACCTCCGCTGGTACGAGAAACTGAGACGGACTTGGGGACGAAATACATACTCCCAGATTGTCGTCCACCACACAACCTGGGATCAACAGTTTTCCGGCGACTCCTTGCTCAGCAAAGTACGGGATGGACAGAGGTGGACCGGGGTCTATGCTGACCCTGAACTGGGGTCCTGACTAGTCCCTCTACCTGGAGGTACTGTTAATGGTACAGAGGACCAGGCCGCCAGCGTAACCCTGTCTCCTGTAGATCCCTGACCACTGTAATCTAGTCCTGAGAAGGACCCTGATTACCACCACAGGGAATGGGCAGGTCACAGCTTACACACAGTCTAAGACAAACGAGACAGACAAGGGGTAAAGAAAACACTGCCTTGCATACAAAACTTCCACTACAGAGGAACACAAAAGGTTAAGGAGATAAACAATAAGCGAGAAGAGGAAAAACCACAACAGGCACTCTTAGCTTAAGTCTTCTCAGAAACGATCCGCTCTGCTGGTCTGAATGAATGCTTTCACCGGCAACTTCCCCAGCAGACCAGCAGGTATATGAAGGAAGCTAATTAACAAAACATCAATCGCAGCTGGGCGAGGCTGGTCAGTCCAGCACCGAGAGAGAAAGAATTAACTCCCTCAGTGCCGAAAAACACCCAGCACCAGAAACTCAGCTGTGCGAAGTCAGGGTGTGCAATCGCGACGATCTCCGCCGTGACACACCCGTGACAATATAGGAGGCTATATGCGGACTCACACTGTATACAGGAGGCTATGTGCAGGCTCATACTGTATATAGGGGGCTATATGGGGGATCATATTATATATAGGGGCTCATACTGTATATAGGAGTCTATATAGGGTTTTATACTGTATATAAGAAGCTATGTGCGGGCTCATACTGTATATAGAGGCTATATGGAGGATCACACTATATACAGGAGGCTATGTACAGGCTCATACTATATACAGGGGGCTATATGGGGGCTCATACTATATACAGGAGGCTATATAGGGGCTCATACTGTATATAGAAGGCTATGTGCAGACTCTGTATATAGGAGGCTATGTGGAGGCGCATACTGCATGTAGGAGGTTATGCGGGGGGGTTCATACGGTATATAGGAGGCTATGTGCGGGCTCATACTATATATAGGAGGCCATATAGGGGCTCATACTGTATACAGGAAGCTATGTGCGGGCTCATACTGTATATAGGAGGCTATGTGCATGCTCATACTGCATATAAGGGTCTATGTTCAGACTCATACAGTATATAGGAGGATATGTGGTAGCTAATACTGCATATAGGAGGTTAAATAGGGGCTCATAATGTATGTAGGAGGCTATATGGGGCTTATACTGTATATAGGGAGCTATGTGGGGCATATACTGTATATAGGGAGTTATGTCAGTGCTCATACTGTGTCTAGTAAGCTATATGGGGGCTCATACTGTATATAGAGAGCTATGTAGGCCTTATACTGTATATATGTTGCTATGTGGGGGCTCATACTGTATGTAGGGGGCTGTGTGTGGATTTATACTGTATGTACAGGGCTGTGTGGGGTCTTATATTGTATGTAGGGGGCTATGTGTGCGTTCATACTGTATATAGGGGGGCTGTGTGGAGGCTCATATTGTATGTAGGGGGCATATTTCCTGGGCCTGTGAACTGTTATCCTCATTACAGAGTGGCTTATGGTCTCCTTTTCTTGTCCTGATTGAAAGAATTCGCTGATAAAAGAGGAGGGGAAACGCGTCTGAAGAAGTACACAAGTGTTCAGGCCATGGAGGGTATACACAGGTGCTTCTCACAAAATTAGAATATCATCAAAAAATTAATTTATTTCAGTTCTTCAATACAAAAAGTGAGTCTAATATATTATATAGAGTCATTACACACAGAGTGATCTATTTCACGTGTTTATTTCTGTTAATGTTGATGATTATGGCTTACACCCAGTGAAAACCCAAAAGTCATTATCTCAGTAAATTAGAATACTTTATAACACCAGCTTGAAAAATGATTTTGAAATCCAAAATGTTGTCCTACTGAAATGTATATTCAGTAAATGCACTCAATACTTGGTCGGGGCTCCTTTTGCATCAATTACTGCATCAATGCGGCGTGGCATGGGGGCGATCAGCCTGTGGCACTGCTGAGGGGTTATGGAAGCCCAGGTTGCTTTGAAAGCAGACTTCAGCTCGTCTGCATTGTTGGGTCTGGTGTCTCTCATCTTCCTCTTGACAATACTCCATAGATTCTCTATGGGTTAAGTCAGGAGAGTTTGCTGCCAATCAAGAATAGTGATACTTTGTTAACCAGGTGTTGGTACTTTTGGCAGTGTGGACAGGTGCCAAGTCCTGCTGGAGAATGAAATTTCCATCTCCAAAAAGCTTGTCGGCAGAGGGAAGCATGAAGTGCTCTAAAATTTCCTGGTAGACGGCTGCGCTGACTTTGGTCTTGATAAAACACAGTAGACCTACACCAGCAGATGACATGGCTCCCCAAACCATCACTGATTGTGGAAACTGCTGATAGATTTCCTTTAAGGGAGGAGGCCCATACTCAATTCTCACCACTTTGAACTGTATCGCATCAACATGATCCTGTGGTGGATCAGTGAGCCATATTCTTTTGCCCCACCACACTCTATCCAGTAGGCCGCCAGCTAAAGATAGTGCCTGACCTTCTTTAGAAACAGGGGAGAAGAGGATTACGTGAGCATAAACTTTATTTTCTTTTTTTTCTAAGGGGTGGCAGAAAGGTGGCATTATTACTTCTGGAAGGGGCACTATTAATTTAAGGGAGCACTAATGGGGTATAATCAGAAAAGGAGGCAGTCAATGGGCATTATTTGTATTAAGGGGGCTTTCAGGTGGGCGTTATTGCTGGGCTGTGTGGGCAATGTTTACCTTGCTCTGGGCACTTCCAACCCAAGATATACCACCAATAAGTGAGATCGTCACCTAAGCTGTCCCTTATACCCCTGTGATTGTCCCTGTGTGCATTCACTAATCAGTGTAATGTTATTTTCCTCTCATTGCTATAACTTTTTGCAGGACATGTTGTATTTCCACTTTGCCATGCTGTTTGTATAACAATCAATGACATGTGACGGTGTCTGCACATTTATAATGTTACGGTGTCTGCACATTTACAGTATCAGGAGCAGTCAGCTTCAGGGTAAAAGCATGCAAGATATGGGAGAATGTGTACAGCAGCAAGAACAATGGTGACATGATTAATGTCCATTATATCCATATTATTATCTCCTGGAATAATCACAGTTTAGAAAAAAAATCCTAAATTATATGAAAAAAAAATAGACACCTGAGTCAAGTAAGGTCAGATTCAATGATAGTGAGACATCAAAACTGAAAACAGTGCTTAATGTGACAATAGGGAAGGTGAACAGCTGGAGCAGCCTTTGGAGTCACGTACGGTCAAACCTGAACCATGTGTCACAGAGACGACGCTGAATGCGGATTTAAATCCAGATTATATATTATTACTGCCTAGGTAGTACAAGGGGGGCATTATTACTGTCTGGGGGGCATTATTACTCTGTGGGGTACAAAGGATACTATCACTGTATGGCTTACTATTATCAAATAGCTTGCAATATTGGGCACTGTTTGGCAATTTTATTTCTGGAGGCACTATTGTTTTCTGGAGCTCTGTTTGCAGCACTATATTTTTGGAGTATTGATATGGCATCGTTATTTCTTAAGTAAATATTTCAGGATAATGAGCAACATATCTAGGCCAATTGGGTCAGATTTGGGAGTATCGTCAGGACGGGGAGTTTGTGAAGGTGGTAAAGAAGCATGAAGCCAAATTTGCCTGGGCAGCTACTGACATGGCTTGTGGCGGGAAGAAGTCTATATGATGCTTTTTTCGACTGAAAAAGGGGAGAGTGAGCTCCTGCTATCAGAGAAGATGTCACCGGAGAATCACTGGATATAACTGTAGTGTAGTGGTCTGCAGAGCTGGTATATATCACGTTGTGGCGGTAATATTGATATCAGCATAGTGGTGTTAATTCACTATTAGTACAGTAATATTATGGAATCACTATGAGATGGTAAGGATGAGGGTCATTGTGTGGCGGTATTATTTGGGTCTTCTATGGTGGTATTATTTGTACATTATATTCATTTATGGAATAGTGCTACCATATGTTAGTAATATGTTTTTTATGAAAGGGGATATACAATAGGATTTGTGTCTCTGACCTTTTAGATCCATAGAAATAGGGAATGTAACTGTATATCAGCCACTGGACAGTTTATACTTTTTGTGTGCATCTTATATGTCGGGATTAATTCTGTGCATTATAACGTACATCATGGGTGCAATGCAGTTCAGTGCAGCCCCCAATCATCTGCTGACAGACACGTCTGTGTCCGGGGACTGATTACAGTATTACCCATGATAGAAAGAAGTGGAGTGACATTTAGCGCTGAAGCAAGGATGTAAAATGACTAATGGTGCAGTTTATAGCTATCTGTGGGACCCACATATATTGGCAAAACGGGGGTCTCCTGACTCCCGAGTGGCACTTTAGAAAGGAGGAGATTAGGAGTAGAGGTGGCCATATGTCAGTAAGACTAAGCTCATAGCGCTTAATGGGAGTAGAAAACACTCAACTGTTTCATCGGCTCATATCCTGATGATGGAGAAAGCTGCAAGCAGGCAAGGTGCCTACTTTTCTTGGCAATGAATGGCAGATTAGGTGATGACCATTCATCTGGAAGGGGAACAGACACTTATTTGCCATTTATGGGGTAGCATTTTCATAGGCCACAAATGTCTCCGATCGTAATAACCCTTTAAGTTTTACTGCGTCCCAAGGGATTGCTTCAAGCTGACAATGTTGCTCGTGGACCTTGTGCACTCCTGATACATATTGACAATACACAGCTACATTATCTACAATTAGAAGCAGATGATAGCAGCATTATTTATGTGCACAAATCCTTACTCCTGTGCTGTAAATACAACTGTAAAGTCAGAAAAGCCACAAGCACAGGCAATCCTCATACAAGATTCATATATTGGCAAATATTCCAAAAAGTTACAGCCATAATATGCGAAGTTAAGTCTGCATATTTACCGTAAGATCAAAGTGAATTGTTTGGAACAGGAGAGTTTGGTGTTTTATAGCCTAGTGCAGGCTCAGACTGGTCCATGGGGAATCCCCCAGTGCCCCCCCCGTGCAGAAGTGGGGCCCCTTGAGCAGAAGTGGGGCCTCCTGTGCAAAAGTGGGGCCCTCTGTGCAGAAGTGGGCCCCACACGAATGCAGCATCTCATCATTCATCTAGCAAAGTATCCAGTGTATTATTATATGGAAGCATAGGTAAAATTGTGAATGACGGTAATGTAATTTCTGCATGTGCCCTCGGCACCCAAGTCTTACGCTGGTCTTGCTGGTTTCTGATCTGAGTAGACTATTTGCTGCAGTTGGAACTCTTTGATCATCTGGTAAATATGCCCTATCATTTTTGCACTTTATGGTTGTGACCTTTTGGAATATTTACCAATATATTATTCCTGCATAAGAATTGCCTATGTATATAGGGGATTTAGGATTTCTACAACTACCTTCATATTTTGACTTCAAGAAAAAAAAAGATCAATTAGAATATCGCACTATACTTCATAAACCTCTGTCTGCTCTACATAACGACCAGATCCTCCGATACGAGGGTGTCATGCTGCCACCTCTGGGACCGTCACAATCTGTATTCAGCTGAAACAGACAGTAGATGGATTTACAGGTCGCATTACCTTGAATAGGGGTAATAAAGAAAAACACTGTCCAAAGTGCTTACAGATACCATCAGCTCCAGAGGAAGCAAGGCAAGAGCAATTACACAGCTCAGTGCAATATGGAGGCAAAGATTACTGCAGTGTAGTATAGATCTACACATAAACAGTATGCCCTAATGGGTAATTACAAGAGAAGGTACAATGGAAAAGTGGGTTTCCAGCGCTCGTTGCGTCCAAGTATGTCACCAACTATCCCATTAATAATTCCCTGAGTGCCCCATTAAAAACAAAAATGTCCTGACTTAATCCTTTAATAAACATTAATTGTCCTAAGTGCCCTCTAAAAAGTAATCTGTTACTAAGATTAACCCCCCCAAACAGCGCACATGGGCATGCAGGTGTTTGAAATCTAAATCCATCAACACCTTCATATCCTTTATCTGTTGCTGCATTCCTGAGAAATCAGCATTTTAATTCACCAGCAAATGAGGCATGAAGTACTCTTTGTTTGACAGAGCACTTCCCGAGTCTCTGCCCCCTGAGGTTGTTTCCAGTTCCAACCTCTATACCTTGATTGATAGCTCAATGTCTGATTTCCTTGCCTGGTGCCCGGTGACACACAAACAGTGGGCTATTAATCAAGCTAAAGAGGCTAGTGCTCGGCGGGAAAACAAACTCAGGATGCGATGAGTCGGGAAATGCCCAGTCATGCCCAGAGCACTTTATGCCTAATTTGCATATGACTTAAAAACTTAATGCCTCATTTGTTTGCAAACAATTTGTTTATGAAACAACGATTTTTTGGGAATGCAGCAACAGATAAAAGATATAAAGGTGTGGATGAATTTAGTTGTTAAAGACCTGGGGTGGGAGTCCGGAGATCTGAGGCACCCAGCCAAATGTCCAAGGTATGTGTACTACTGATGCCACTTCTTAGGGAGGTGGAACATTTCAAAAGGAAAAAAAAGTAATACTTAATTTTTTTCTTTTGAAATGTGCCCCTAAAAATTTTGCATCAATGGCAAACACTTCTATGCCCCTTCCCCCACACTATGCCACTTCGGGGACTTTTGTCAAGTGCTACGCTGCATAACAATCAATCTGTCAGGAGCTGGAATCACCTCTTCATTCATTCACAGTCTGGAAGGTGATGGTCCAAAGCGATCGTACAAGGGAGGACGGAGGACCTCTGATCTGGATATGGGTCCAGGTCCAGTGGTGAGGCCCACAAGTATCCTGTGAGTATACCCTTTTACCTGCAAGTTTTTGTCCCATTCTGTCAGTTGTTGCAGCAGAGGGGCTGAGTACATATTTCGGCAGTACCCTACAGATCACTATGATAAAAATGTACACCATGAGGAACATCTGAAACCATCTACTATATTTATGAAGATTGGAATAGGGGTTAAAATAGATGGTGGGAGACGCGACAGCGGAGTGGGCGGTCTGGTTGCTATGGCAACTGTACAATGTCGGAAGACTCTTTAACTGAATGAACTAACTGTACAGTTACCAATTTTATATTTCTGGTGGGAGATGGAGCCACCCTTATTATTGTAGATTCCTATAAAGGGGTTGTCTGGTAAAACGAGTTATGATCTCTCCACTGGATAGGTGATAATCTATTAATAGGTGGGGGGTCCGATCACTAAAACCCACAAGGGCATTTTTTATCCTTGTTAGAATGGGGCGGCTGTGAGCATGCTCGACCACCGCTCCACCCATTCCTTACAGGGCTGCCCGCCTTTAATAAGGCAGCCCCATAGAAAATGAATGGAGCAGCGGTCAGGCGTTCAAGATGCCAGTCCCTTCTGCAATGGGAATAAAAATGTCCCATTCTTCTGATGCGGGTCCCAAATGTGGGTCACCCATCAATAAGCAAGTTATCAGTTATCCAGTGAATAGGTGCTTTCATTGGACAACCCCTTTAAAGGGATTCCCATAGCCTCAAACCGAAAGGGGTGACTAGCCTCATTTTTCTCCTCACCGCGGCGCAGATTGAATAGCGCGACGTGGTTGCTGCCATTCCATTCATGTGTATGGGACTGACGGAGATAGTCGACTATACTAGGCCATCACCGTCGCACTGAATGAGCATCCATGCTGATATATTCAATGCCGAGCGCAGTGAGGGGAAACTTGGAAACACGACCCCTGTTTGTATGATTTATGGGGTTCCTAGCGGACTCCCATTTTTTATAATGTGTGGGTGTTCTAATGGTGATCCCACATTTGTCACATCATAGTACTGAGGCCCTTTATGGGACACTATATCCGACATTCGGCATCGTAGGCGCTCGGTGTGCCGCTACACATGACACTGTCCGCACATTGGCGTGTAAATAATGGCCTCATAGTGATCACTAACGTGCTATTGTCATGAGGTATTATCATGGTCTTTCTCCCCTCCACACAATAAAGATACTGGTGTAAGTAGATCGGTATGTGAGAGGATGAGGCCTCCGACTCCTCCTGACGTGTGACATACACTAAATATAGCATGTCATCCCTGTTCACTATTCCACGGCCTACAGCAGGTTCCCAGCCCAGTGCGGTCTCCTGGTTGCCGCGGTGATGTCTGATGCTTTCTGATTTACTAGCCGGCAGGATTGGATACCAGGCAGAGTTTAATGGCCGCACTCAGATTCTCATTGGGTCAGACCCCTCATTGTCACTAAGGGAAAGATGCCGGAGCAGATGAGTGCAGGGCCTGAGAGATACCGGGACAGAACGTTATTACGCTCTGCATCTGATATTACATCCACCGGCTTTGCTGACACTTGGGAAATGTCTTATATTAGTGACAATATCTAATCTTATCACTTACGCTGAATTTGTGATTTAACTCTTTGGGGCTAGATTGTCTCCGGATTGCAATATTTTAATAATATTCCCTTTCTTCCTAGGCATTCTCTTTTGTAATGCATTTAGAGACGCAATTGAAATTGGCAAATTAGGTTTATTATTACCGATATTTACAAACTTTCCGCAGTTTTCAATAAATCAATCAAACAAGAACAATTTAAAGGGCATAAATATGTAATCTTTTTTTTTAACCTGTTCTAAATGCCACTGTTCTCCTGAATCCGGCGTTATTTTACTTTTGTTCCTGTGCCTCTCTGATCATGAGATATGGCCCCATATTCTTTGTACGTAAATATGGTCTTCTTAGTCAAGTGGGCGTGGTTCTTATGAAAACACCCACTGGACTCACAAGACTAGATTTACATGCAGTGAAGATAAGAGTCATATCTCAGGAGCACAGAAGCGCAAGGATAAAAGAAAAACAATGTCAGATGTAAGAAAAGGCAAACAGTGGCATTTTCACACGTAAAAGAAAAATACATATTTATGGTAAGTGACAGGTCATCTTTAAATAGTTCAACACAACTATTATAACTAAACGCCACTGACTACTGTCATCTCAGAATTATTCAGACCCTCATAACAAGTGTCTTTAGTACTTAGCACTATGCCTCTCTGGCTGTTATGACCTGCTGCGCCTCAGGCTGATATGACCTGCTATAAACATGATATATAGCAAGGCACCAGCTTCTGCCAGTGTTAATGAGGAATCTTGGCCCATTCCTCATTGGCAAACGCCTCCAAGTCACCAATACTTATATTCTTGGGTTTGAATGCTGTTCTGTCCAGCCATATAATTGCTGTCTAGAAAGTCTAGTCATTTTTTATGTCTCTAATTGTTATAGACATTGCAATCTTTGAATGTATTGGTCTTTCATACATTTTATGTTGTAAGGTAGCAGCGCCACCTGCTGGCTGTTTGATGCATAGATTCTAGTTTAATTTGTGATGTCTTGTGGGAAATTCCAAGAGCATTGTGGGATTGTTCCTGTTGCATTATGGTCTTGTTTATCACACTGAAGGAGGACAGCAGCCATTATTCCTCCATGTGCCTTAAGAGAAACTACATCACTGGTGTTCTCCATGTTTCTTAACCCCTTCACCCCCAAGGGTGGTTGCACGTTAATGACCGGGCCAATTTTTACAATTCTGACCACTGTCTCTTTATGAGGTTATAACTCTGGAACGCTTCAACGGATCTTCGCGATTCTGAGATTGTTTTCTCGTGACATATTGTACTTCACGTTAGAAGTAAAATTTCTTCGATATAACTTGCGTTTATTTTTGAAAAAAACGCAAATATGGCGAAAATTTTTAAAATTTTGCAATTTTCAAACTTTGAATTTTTATTCCCTTAAAACAGAGAAATATGTCACATAAAATAGTTAAGAAATAACATTTCCCACATGTCTACTTTACATCAGCACAATTTTGGAACCAAAATTTTTTTTTGTTAGGAAGTTATAAGGGTTAAAAGTTGACCAGCGATTTCTCATTTTTACAACAAAATTTACAAAGCCATTTTTTTTAGGGACCACCTCTCATTTGAAGTCACTTTGAGGGGTCTATATGGCAGAAAATACCCAAAAGTGACACCATTCTAAAAACTGCACCCCTCAAGGTACTCAAAACCACATTCAAGAAGATTATTAACCCTTCAGGTGCTTCACAGGAACTAAAGCAACGTGGAAGGAAAAAATGAATATTTAACTTTTTAGCCACAAAAATGATTTTTACAAACTTTTTTTTTATTTTCACAAGGGTAAAAGGAGAAAATGGACAGATAAGGTTGTTATGCAATTTCTCCTGAGTACGCCAATACCCAATATGTGGGGGAAAACCACTGTTTGGGCACACGGCAGAGCTCGTAAGGGAAGGAGCGCCGTTTGACTTTTTCAAACTAAAATTGGCTGGAATTGAGATTGGACGCCATGTCGAGTTTGGAGAGCCCCTGATGCGCCTAAACAGTGGAAACCCCCACAAGTGACACCATTTTGGAAACTAGACCCCCTAAGGTACTTATCTAGATCTGTTGTGAGCACTTTAAACCCCCAAGTGTTTCACAAAAGCTTATAATGCCTGGGTGTGAAAAAAAAAAAAAAACAATTTTCCACAAAAATGATTTTTTAGTCCCAAATTTTTGAATTTTCCCAAGGAAATTGGACCCCAAAAGTTGTTGTCCAATTTGTCCTGAGTACGCTGATACCCCATATGTGGGGGGGGGAAACTGTTTGGGTGCACGGCAGGGCTTGGAAAGGAAGTAGTAACGTTTTGGAATGCAGACGTTGATGGGGGTCATGTTCCGTTTGCAGTGCCCCAGATGAGCCTAAATAGTGGAAACCCCCCACAAGTGACCCCATTTTGGAAACTAGACCCCCTAAGGAACTTATCTAGATCTTTGGTGAGCACTTTGAACCCCCAAGTGCTTCACACAAGTTTATAATGCCCGGGCATGAAAATAAAAAATCCTATTTTTTTCCCACAAAAATTATCTTTTAGTCACTAATTTTTTATTTTCCCAAGGGTAACAGGAGAAATTGGACCACGTAAGTTGTCCAATTTGTCCTGAGTACGCTGATACCCCATATGTGGGGGGGAACCACTGTTTGGGCTCACGGCAGAGCTCGGAATGGAAGGAGCACCATTTGACTTTTTCCAACCAAAATTGGCTGGAATTGAGATTGGATGCCATGTTGCATTTGGAGAGCCCCTGATGTGCCTAAACAGTGGAAACCCCCCACAAATGACCCCATTTGGGAAACTAGACCCCCTAAGGAACTTTTCTAGATCTTTGGTGAGCAATTTGAACCCCCAAGTGCTTCACACAAGTTTATAATGTAGAGCCGTAAAATTTAAAAATCATATTTTTTCCACAAAAATTATCTTTTCACCCCAATTTTTATTTTTCCAAGGGTAACAAGACTCCAAAAGTTATTGTGCAATTTGTCCTGAGTGCGCTGATACCCCATATGTGGGGGTAAACCACTGTTTGGGTGCATGGCAGAGTTTGGAAGGGAAGGAGCGCCGTCTGACTTTTTCAACGCAGAATTGGCTGGACGCCATGTCGTGTTTGGAGAGCTCCTGATCTGCCTAAACAGTGGAAACCCCCATAAATGACACCATTTTGGAAACTAGACCCCTCAAGGAACTTATCTAGATGTGTGGTGAGAACTTTTAACCCCAGGTGTTTCACTAAAGTTTATAACGTACAGCCGTAAAATAAAAAATCCTTTTTTTTTTTACAAAAATGATTTTTTCGCCCTAATATTTTATTTTCACAAGGGTAACAGAAGAAATTGGAACCCAAAAGTTGTTGTCCAATTTGTCCTGAGTACGCTGATACCCAATATGTGGGAGAAACTACTGTATGGGCGCACGTCAGGGCTCGGAAGGGAAGTAGTGACGTTTTGGATTGCAGACTTTGATGGAATGGTCTGGGGCGTCATGTCACATTTGGAGAGCCCCTGATGCACCTATACAGTGGAAACCCCCCACAAGTGACCCCATTTTGGCAAATAGACCCCACAAGGAACTTATCTAGATGTGTGGTGAGCACTTTGAACCCCGAAGTGCTTCACAGAAGTTTATAACGTACAGCCGTAAAAATAAAAATCTTTTTTTTTTTTTTACAAAAATGATTTTTTCGCCCCAATATTTTATTTTCACAAGGGTAACAGGAGAAATTGGACCCCAAAAGTTGTTGTCCAATTTGTCCTGAGTATGCTGATACCCAATATGTGGGAGAAAACACTGTATGGGCGCACGTCAGGGCTCGGAAGGGAAGTAGTGACGTTTTGGATTGCAGACTTGATGGAATGGTCTGGGGCGTCATGTCGCATTTGGAGAGCCCCTGATGCGCCTAAACAGTGGAAACCCCCCACAAGTGACCCCATTTTGGAAAATAGACCCCACAAGGAACTTGTCTAGATGTGTGGTGAGCACTTTGAACCCCGAAGTGCTTCACAGAAGTTTATAACGCACAGCCGTAAAATAAAAAATCTTTTTTTTTTTTACAAAAATGATTTTTTCGCCCCTAATATTTTATTTTCACAAGGGTAACAGAAGAAATTGGAACCCAAAAGTTGTTGTCCAATTTGTCCTGAGTACGCTAATACCCAATATGTGGGAGAAAACTACTGTATGGGCGCACGTCAGGGCTCGGAAGGGAAGTAGTGACGTTTTGGATTGCAGACTTTGATGGAATGGTCTGGGGGCGTCATGTCACATTTGGAGAGCCCCTGATGCACCTATACAGTGGAAACCCCCCACAAGTGACCCCATTTTGGCAAATAGACCCCACAAGGAACTTATCTAGATGTAAGGTGAGCACTTTGAACCCGAAGTGCTTCACAGAAGTTTATAACGTACAGCCATAAAATAAAAAATCTTTTTTTTTTTTTACAAAAATGATTTTTTCGCCCCCAATATTTTATTTTCACAAGGGTAACAGGAGAAATTGGACCCCAAAAGTTGTTGTCCAATTTGTCCTGAGTATGCTGATACCCAATATGTGGGAGAAAACTACTGTATGGGCGCACGTCAGGGCTCGGAAGGGAAGTAGTGACGTTTTGGATTGCAGACTTTGATGGAATGGTCTGGGGCGTCATGTCGCATTTGGAGAGCCCCTGATGCGCCTAAACAGTGGAAACCCCCCACAAGTGACCCCATTTTGGAAAATAGACCCCACAAGGAACTTGTCTAGATGTGTGGTGAGCACTTTGAACCCCGAAGTGCTTCACAGAAGTTTATAACGCACAGCCGTAAAAATAAAAAATCTTTTTTTTTTTTTACAAAAATGATTTTTTCGCCCCCAATATTTTATTTTCACAAGGGTAACAGGAGAAATTGGACCCCAAAAGTTGTTGTCCAATTTGTCCTGAGTATGCTGATACCCAATATGTGGGAGAAAACTACTGTATGGGCGCACGTCAGGGCTCGGAAGGGAAGTAGTGACGTTTTGGATTGCAGACTTTGATGGAATGGTCTGGGGGCGTCATGTCGCATTTGGAGAGCCCCTGATGCGCCTAAACAGTGGAAACCCCCCACAAGTGACCCCATTTTGGAAAATAGACCCCACAAGGAACTTGTCTAGATGTGTGGTGAGCACTTTGAACCCCGAAGTGCTTCACAGAAGTTTATAACGCACAGCCGTAAAAATAAAAAATCTTTTTTTTTTTTGCAAAAATGATTTTTTTGCCCCAATATTTTATTTTTACAAGGGTAACAGGAGAAATTGGACCCCAAAAGTTGTTGTCCAATTTGTCCTGAGTACGCTGATATCCAATATGTGGGAGAAAACTACTGTATGGGTACACGTTGGGGCTTGGAAGGGAAGTAGTGACGTTTTGGATTGCAGACTTTGATGGAATGGTCTGGGGCGTCATGTCGCATTTGGAGAGCCCCTGATGCGCCTAAACAGTGGAAATCCCCAACAAGTGACCCCATTTTGGAAAATAGACCCCACAAGGAACTTATCTAGATGTGTGGTGAGCACTATGAAGCCCAAGTGCTTCACAGAAGTTTATAATGTACAGCCGTAAAAACAAAAAAATATTTTTTTTTGTACAAAAATGATATTTTCGCCCCCAGTTTTTTATTTTCCCAAGGGTAACAGAAGAAATAGGACAAATTGCACAATAACTCTTGGGGTCCAGAGTACGCTGATACCCCATATGTGGGGATAAACTACTGTTTGGACGCATGGCAGAGCTGAGAAGTGAAGGAGCACCGTTTGACTTTTTCAACGCAGAATTGGCTGGAATTGAGATCAGACGCCATGTCACATTTGGAGAGCCCCTGATGTGCCTAAACAGCGGAAACCCCCCAATTCTAACTCCAACCCTAACCCCAACACACCCCTAACCCTAGTCCCAACCCTAACCACAAACCTAACCCTAACACACCCCTAATCCCAACCCTAACCCTAATCCTAACTTTAGCGCCAACCCTAACCCTAACTTTAGCCGCAACCCTAACCCTAACCCTAATGGGAAAATGGAAATAAATACTTTTTTTTAATTTTATTATTTTTCCCTTACTAAGGGTGTGATAAAGGGGGGTTTGATTTACTATTTATAGCGGGTTTTTATGATTGGCAGCTGTCACGCTAAAAGACGCTTTTTATTGCAAAAATAGTTTTTGCATCATCACATTTTGAGAGCTATAATTTTTGCATATTTTGGCCCACAGTCATGTGAGGTCTTATTTTTTGCGGGACGAGTTGACGTTTTTATTGGTACCATTTTTGAGCACGTGACGTTTTTTGATCGCTTTTTATTTCGATTTTTGGGAGGTTAGAATGAACAAAAATCAGCAATTCATGAATTTCTTTTGGGGGAGGCGTTTATACCGTTCCGCGTGTGGTAAAATTGATAAAGCAGTTTTATTCTTCGGGTCAGTACGATTATGGCGATACCTCATTTATATCATTTTTTCATGTTTTGGCGCTTTTATAGAATAAAAACAATTTTATATAAAAAATAATTATTTTTGCTTCGCTTTATTCTGCGAGCTATAACTTTTTTATTTTTTCGCTGATGATGCTGTATGACGGCTCGTTTTTTGCGGGACAAGATGACGTTTTCAGCGGTACCATGTTTTTTTATATCGGTCTTTTTGATCGCGTGTTATTCCACTTTTTGTTCGGCGGTATGATGATAAAGCATTGATTTTTTGCTTCGTTTTTTTTTTTTTTTTTAAGGGGTTCACTAAAGGGGTTAACTAGTGGGACAATTTTATAGGGGGGTCGTTACGGACGCGGCGATACCAAATATGTGTACTTTTATTGCTTTGTTTATTTTATTTACAGGAAGAAGTGAATTTATTGGGGAATATTTTTTTTTTTTTTATTTATTTTGGATTTTTTTTTTAAACATGTTTATTTTTATTTTTTTAACTTTTTTACTTTGTCCCAGGGTGGGACATCACTGTATTTTGTCAGATCGCTGGTGTGACAGTGTGCACAGCACTCTGTCACACCAGCGATCGCTCAGGCATAGATGCAGGCTTCTCAGTGCCTGCTCTCAGCAGGCACTGAGGAAGCCGCCTCCCTCCAGGACCCCGGCGCCATCTTGGATCCGGGTCCTGGGAGGGAGGAAGCCCTCAGAACAGCGCGATCACATCGCGCTGCTCTGAGGGTCTCAGGGGGGCGCGCAGGGAGCCCCCACCCTGCGTGATCCTCCCATGTGCCCCCAGTACACCGCGATCATGTTTGATCGCGGTGTGCAAGGGGTTAATGTGCCGGGAGCGGTCCGTGACTGCTCCTGACACACAGTCATGGGTGTCAGCTGTGATAATCAGCTGACACCCGGCCGCGATCGGCTGCGCTCCCGTCCGATCGCACGAGACGTACTATCCCGTCCATGGTCATACGGGCCCAGGTACCATGGACGGGATAGTACGTCCGATGGCAGTAAGGGGTTAAACAGCCTGCTCTAAGCATAGTCGGTGAGCACTATCTAGGTGTTATAATCCTGTGTTTATCAGTACGTTTGTTGTACTAAGTAGGTAATAATCAGTTTGTATTCTGTATATTGTAAACTATTTGTGTTTCATGCTCTGTGCAGTTATATATTCTGAAATGCTCTTATTATTGCATTCTATAGTTTTACCCTTTCCTGTCACGTCTGCAATCAATAAAAGAAGGTTACAATTTTACAGCCTCTTTTTCTTAAAGAAGACAGGGGGTTTAGCTACATGTCTCATCGCACACCCTGCTAACGTGCATGAGGACAGAATAAATGCCGCCACCAGCAACTTCATCTCCAAACAAATATTTTCTATGGGGTTCAAGTAATGCGAATGTGACAGCAACTGGCAAATTTTCCAGGACTTCTTTGACAGAAAGGTTGGAAATTTTGCTAGTAAATGTAATTTTGCAATAGGAAGGTATAATTCAAAGTCATACTGATAGGGATTTCTAGATTTGAGCCCCATCAGGGACAGTGCCAATAATGTTTGTAAAGTGCTGTGGAATTAATGGTGCTATATAAATAAGCAAAATAAATGAAGGTTTTATCACCTGGTGATTATCATTGCTATGACTACAGCTGCCCATGCATACTAGTCCGACTCCGCCCCTCCAGTGATAAGCAGCTCACTGTCTATAGACAATGTACACAGTGTCTTGTGTGGGCGTGGTTAGCTTTGGTGTGGGCAGGGTTAGCTTTCTCAGCTCTGCTACAAGCTAAATCTAAAAATTCTCCTTGTGTCAGAACTGCTGCACCAAGTAAACTAAGCGATACATCGTTGGATTCAGGGTATCTTACATTATGTTGCTCTTAGATGACGTAGCAAAAGCCTGGTGACAGATTGTGCAAATGCCATTATTCCTTTAACAACATTTTTATTTTATGCTAAAAACTAGTGTTATTAATAAATTAATTTAATTAATAAATGTGTTCCGTTAATCATAAAAAGTGTGTATGTGAGGTTTTTTTCTAATTAGGAAATGAGGAAAATTAGGGTAATCTAAAAATCTTGATTTTGCCACAACTTGAACATAAAAAAAGACTGCTGTGCATTGCTTGAGAATTTATAGTAATTGCTTATCTCTCCTTAGATCACATGCTATGGAGATTATTTTTCTAAAAAATTGCATTCCTTTGGGAAAAAAAAATGTAGCACATGGTAGAGCTGCAGCCAGGACCTACAGTGTATATAATGTATCGCTGCATCCAGGACTTGTAAGATGCAAAAGAATAGAAATCCAAAAGCAGCAACAGTGCCATCTGATGGCTAAAAGGATTACTACACTCTATATAATGACCTCACAACTGTTTATGCATAACTTCAGAGATTTTCAGCTCCTCAGAGTGAGGAGATGTTTCTGCAATTAGGCTATGTGCACACGTTGCGGAATTGCCGTGGAAATTTCAGCGACAATCCCGCACCTCCCTGCCGCGGGAATTATGCATTTTATTGGTATGCGTATTCCCGATAAAAACTAGCGTTTTGCAAGCATAATTAGCTTGCAGAATGCTAGCGTTTTCCTAGTGATCTGTAGCATCGCTTGGAAAACTGATTGACAGGTTGGTCACACGAGTCAAACATAGTGTTTGACAAGTGTGAGCAACTTTTTGCTATTGATGCCGCCTATGCCGCATCAATAGTAAAAAGATCTAATGTTAAAATTAATAAAAAAAATAATAAATCGTGATATTCCCACCTTCCGGCGGCCCCCGCAGCCTTCCTGCCTCTTAGCGACACTCCTGGCCTATCCTGTTCTCAAGGATGCTTAGTGACAATGACCCCAGATGACGTAGCATCACGCGAGACCGCTACGTTATCTGGGGTGATTGTCGCTAAGCAAGCCTGGGAACGGGATTGGCCGGGAGCGTCGCTCAGAGGCGGGAAAGCTGCGGGGGCCGCCGGAAGGTGAGAATATCACGATTTATTATTTTAATTATTATTTTAACATGGATATGGTACCAGGACCTGGAGGAGAGTCTCCTCTCCTCCAGACCCTGGGTACCATCTGCACATGAACCGCTTACTTTGCACATGGTGGGCATAGCCACATGCGGAAAGTAAGCGGTTCAATGCATTCCTATGGCGGCGGAATCACCGCGATTCCGCAAAAAGAATGAGCATGCTGCGGATTTTTCTGCGATGCGATTCCGCTGGGGAAAAACACACAGCATTTGCACAGCATTGCGGAATCCCATAGAATATAATGGGTTGCGTTGCGTAAGTGTTTTTGCCGCGTTTTCGCGGCGTTTCCGCCGCGAAAAAACTGCGGCAAAAACGCTAACAATCCGCAACGTGTGCACATAGCCTCAGTCAGTAATTTAGCAATTTGGTGCATGATGATGTACAATACATTTGGTGCAAAGTTTCTTTCTTTAACATTCCATCTCGGTAGATTGAACTTTTTTTGCCACCATATCCCTGGGGTACAGCTTGGCAAAAATGTAGAGATTTTTTTTTTTTTTAGATGAAAAGAATGTCGAAACGGCAATGGTAAATTCTCCCTTTCCACTAAACTGTTGTCAGGTGATCTCCTGGCAGCTGCCACTAGCAGGAGCGGCTGTCATTGCATTTTTCCTATTTACTTGCTGTAAAATGATATTTATGGGCAGTCAGCTTCCCCATATGGTGGCTGCAAGAATTTTAGTATTTAAAGGGGTTGACTCTTGAATAAAACCGCTACTTTTAAACTGAATATATTAAGGCATCTGAACATCATAGTGTGTAGCTTATGCCCTTCCTCTTAACTCCTCTCTTCTAGGAGCTATAACATCCTTGTATTTTATAAATTTATATAGCGCTAACAAGCTTCTGCAGCTTAAGCACAGAGCACAAAGTCTCCCTGCATAGAGATGAATGGGAGCACAGTAGTTAATCAAACATCACCTCTATAGAGAGTGATGGCATATGCTCATTCTGCTTTTTATAGACTATCATTCTCTGCCAAGCAGACCCCAAGTAGACATCCTCAATTTATGGTCCATGTGCGGATCACGTCTTATCAAGTCTTTTATCTACAGTTGTTTGAAGGGAAGCATGGGATTTGGCATTTTGTGCGATAAATTACCTAGCAACTATTCTCAGGATCTGGAGCCACTTTCTGGGGATCGCTGGTGGTTCCAGCGGTCAAACCCCTAGCGACCAGTAAGATATCCACTATCTTATGGTAGGTATAATGTTTATGGAAATAACCCTTTAAAGGGAACCTGTCAGCAGGATTGTGCACAGTAACCTACAGACAGGGTCAGGTCGGTGCCGTTATACTGATTACAATGATACAATGATACATTGGGTGATGAAATCCGTCTTGTGGTTGTTGTGTAATCTTTATTTTCAGTTTTGAGTTAATGATAAGCTCGTGCTCCGGGGCGGCCTGTGAGGGTCTTCATGTGGTTCTCTGCTTAGGTATTCATCTGTATGGCTTCTGACCAGTCACTGATCCCTCACTGACCTGCCCCCTAGTTTACATAATGAATATATGTACATACTGCAAAAAAAACCTGCACAATAGCAGCTCTCGGTGATCGCTAATAGCTGCTATCACGCAGGCACGATCGGCACCATCTTGGAGGAGGAAATTTTTTTTCTTCTCTAGCAAGATGGCACTGTCTGGTTACCGGGTCATACAGCGCTACATGAACACCCTATTTATTATATTGACAAGATGAAGGCCCGGTGCTATCACATCGGGAGGGCAGTAATGTCACGATGGGGCAGGCTTTGCAGCATTGAGAATCTCTCCCCCATGTGCTCACCCACCTATCCACTCTCTCTTTCCCCATGTGCTGACTTCTCCCGTCTGTGCTCTCTTCTTTGACCTGTCTACCCCATGTGCTATCCCCCTTGTCTGCTGTCTCTCTCCTTCCTGTGCGGTGTTCTCCCCTCATGTGCTGTCCCATTTGATCTGTCTCCCCCTGTGCTCTATCTCTCTCACCCCTGTGCGCTTTCTCTCTCCCCCATCTGCTGTCTTCTCCTCTCATGTGATCTCTTCTTTGACCTGTGTACCCCATGTGCTATACCACAGCTTCTGGGCAAGGGAGGAAGCAAAAGACAATACTGACATTACGGCAGGAGATCACAGAGGATACATTTTGTGAGGTAAAATATTTTTAAAAACAGTCAGTGAAATATTTTACCTCACAAAATGAATCCTCTGCGATCTCCTGTAATGTCAGTATTGTCTTTTGCTTCCTCCGCTGCCCAGGAGATGTGGTATGCTCCGTACACGGTCAGACACAGACAATTTTTAAAATGAACTTTCGTTCGTTGGAAAACCCCTTTAATGTGACCGGCTTCCTCTGCCTGTAGACACGTCACGCTTCTGTCGCCGGAATAAGCCGAATGATTCACTGCACCTGCGCGTAATTCACGCAGGCGCAGTAAATCAGACAGCCGCCATCATTATGTAGAAAGAGAGCGGCGCTCACATTAAAACTGTGCATGCGCTCCTCCTGTACAAAGATGGCGGCAGTCAGTGAATCATTCGGCTGATCCCGGCGGCAGCGTGTTCGCGACGGTGTTCCGCTGGTGGTACCGCACAAGAGGCTGTGTGAGTGTGACTGTGAGTGTGTGTGAGTGTGAATGTGAGTGGGTGTGAGTGTGTGACTGTAAATGTGAGTGTGTGAGAGAGTGTCAGTATGTGTGAGTGTGTGAGTCTGAGTGTGTGAATGTGAGAGTGTGTGTGTGAGTGAGTGTCAGTGTGTGAGTGAGTCTGAGTGTGTGTGTGAGAGTGTGTGAGTGTGACTGAGTGTGAATGTGTGTGTGTGTTGCATATAGTGTGTGTGTGTGTGTGTGGTGCGACGGTGTTCCGCTGGTGGTACCGCGCAATAGGTTGGTACCAGCAGCAGTTTCCATATTGAGACACCCATCACTTGGGTGTCCCAATATGGCGGTCAGTGAACTTCCTCCGCTTGGAATTCTGGGATACAGTGACATCTGGACAGAACAGGAAATGAAAACATTACAAGGTGATTATATACATAGATGGCTGGACCGTGCAATTCAAACACTTTGTACCATTTACATTTAGTGTCTCCCCTATATCATTATTGATTGTAAGCTTATGAGCAGCAGGGCCCTCACTCCTCTTGTATCTGTTGAATTATGTGTTTATTTTGTAATGTCTATTGTCTGTACAAATCCTCTCTAAAGGGTATGCCACACTAAACAACATCGCTAACGGGATCGCTAAAAAACGTCACTATTTAGCAATCCCGTTAGCGATGTTGTTGTGTGCGGCATCTGTCAGCGACGAGCTCCCTGCTGAGATCCTGCTGTGATCTCGCTCGTCGCTGGAATCGTTCCGGACCCTATTTTCTCGTCGGCGCTCCCGCTGGGTAAGTATTATCGCTAGTGTGGCACCTTTTCTTAGCGATTTAGCGGTACTTTTGTACCGCTAAAGTCGTTAAGGAGATCGCTAACCGCGATAGCGTCCTTAACGACATCGCTAAATGTGGCCGACACTAGCGATATTGTAAACAATCCCGCTAGCAATCTCATTAGTATGCGACGCTAACGAGATCGTTAGCGGGATCGTGTAGTGTGGCAGTACCTTAAGATGTACAGTGATACGGAATATGTTGGCGCTATAGGAATAAAAATGATTATTATTATTATAAGGGGTGGTGAGACATGTAATGAAAACTGTTCCTCCACTGTAATGTCAACATGGAAGGATGATAGCAACTTGTTTGTAAATTAGGAAGAAGAGAGGTCTGTAGCATTAAAGGGGAAGGCTGAAATGAGGTGCTATATACAGGGTGGGCCATTTATATGGATACACCTATATAAAATGGGAATGGTTGGTGATATCAACTTCCTGTTTGTGGCACATTAGTATATGGCAGGGGGAAAACTTTTCAAGATGGGTGGTGACCATGGCGGCCATTTTGAAGTCAGCAATTTTGGATCCAACTTTATTTTTTCCAATGTGAAGAGGGTCATGTGACACATCAAACTTATTGAGAATTTCACAAGAAAAACAATGGTGTGCTTGGTTTTAACGTAACTTTATTCTTTCATGAGTTATTTACAAGTTTATCACCACTTATAAAATGTGTCCAAAGTGCTGCCCATTGTGTTGGATTGTCAATGCAAGCCTCTTCTCCCACTCTTGACACACTGATAGCAACACCGCATAAAAAATGCTAGCACAGGCTTCCAGTATCCGTTGTTTCAGATGCTGCACATCTCGTATCTGAAGGCAATTGTCTATACTATGTAAATGGCCCACCCTGTATACAGTCATGGCCAAAAGTTTTGAGAATGACACAAATATTATATTTTCACATGATCTGCTGCCCTCTGGTTTTTATGTTTATTTGACAGATGTTTTTTATCACAGACAGAAATATAATAATTGCAAACATATGAGTAACAAAAGCTTATATTGACAGTTAGAATGAGTTAATGCAGCAAGTCAATATTTGCAGTGTTGACCCTTCTTCTTCAGGACCTCTGCAATTCTCCCTGGCATGCTCTCAATCAACTTCTGGACCAAATCCTGACTGATAGCAGTCCATTCTTGCACAATCAATGCGTTCATTTTGTCAGAATTTTTAGGTTTTTGTTTGTCCACCCGTCTCTTGATGATTGACCACAAGCTCTCAATGGGATTAAGATCTGGGGAGTTTCCAGGCCATGGACCCAAAATCTCTATGTTTTGTTCCCTGAGCCATTTAGTTATCACCTTTGCTTTATGGCAAGGTGCTCCAACATGCTGGAAAAGGCATTGTTGATCGCCAAACTGTTCTTGGAGGGTTCGGAGAAGTTGCTCTTGGAGGACATTCTGGTACCATTCTTTATTCATGGCTGTATTTTTAGGCAAGACTGAGAGAGAGCCGAGTCCCTTCGCTGAGAAGCAACCCCACACATGAATGGTTTCAGGATGCTTAACAGTTGGCATGAGACAAGACTGGTGGTAGCGCTCACCTTGTCTTCTCCGAATGAGGTGTTTTCCTGATGTCCCAAACAATCGAAAAGGGGATTCATCAGAGAAAATAACTTTACCCCAGTCCTCAGCAGTCCACTGCCTGTACCTTTTGCAGAATATCAGTCTGTCCATGATGTTTTTTCTGGAGAGAAGTGGTTTCTTTGCTGCCCTCCTTGAGACCAGGCCTTGCTCCAAGAGTCTCCGCCTCACAGTGCGTGCAGATGCACTCACACCTGCCTGCTGCCATTCCTGAGCAAGCTCTGCACTGCTGGTAGCCCGATCCCACAGCTGAAATACTTTTAAGAGACGGTCCTGGCGCTTGCTGGTCTTTCTTGGGCGTCCTGGAGCCTTTTTGGCAACAATGGAACCTCTCTCCTTGAAGTTCTTGATGATGCGATAGATTCTTGACTGAGGTGCAATCTTTCTAGCTGCGATACTCTTCCCTGTTAGGCCATTTTTGTGCATTGCAATGATGACTGCACGTGTTTCTTTAGAGATAACCATGGTTAACAGAAGAGAAACAATGATGCCAAGCACCAGCCTCCTTTTAAAGTGTCCAGTGGTGTCATTCTTACTTAATCATGACAGATTGATCTCCAGCCATGTCCTCATCAACACCCACACCTGTGTTAATGGAGCAATTACTGAAAAGAAGTTAGCTGGTCCTTTTAAGGCAGGGCTGCAATGATGTTGAAATGTGTTTTGGGGGATAAAGTTCATTTTCTAGCCAAATATTGACTTTGCAAGTAATTGCTGTTAAGCTGATCACTCTTTATAACATTCTGGAGTATATGCAAATTGCCATTAGAAAAAGTGAAGCAGTAGACTTTGTAAAAATTAATATTTGTGTCATTCTCAAAACTTTTGGCCATGACTGTATATAGATATATAAAGATGTAAGAACCCTGTGAAGTTTTAATATTTCACTCTACGTGTTATTCACTGGTCATTAATTTAGAAGTACTTTGAATTATGTGACGTTCATTTTTTTATTATAGTTCACTGTACTTTTCACCTCTTAAGAGGCTCTTTCACCAAATTTTTCAAGTTGAGCTGGATACACAATGTAATAGCGGCTGCAGAGCAGAATAACACGTTTGTGTTTGTTTTTAATTTCGACTTTCCATTGAGGAGATATTAGCAATACAAGTACAGGTGCATCTCACAAAATTAGAATATCATCAGAAAGTTAATTTATTTCAGTTCTTCAATACAAAAAGTGAAACTCATATATTATATAGCGTCATTACACACAGAGTGATCTATTTCACATGTTTATTTCTGTTAATGTTGATGATTACTACTTACAGCCAATGAAAACCCAAAAGTCATTATCTCAGTAAATTAGAATACTTTAAGACACCAGCTTGAAAAATGATTTTAAAATCTGAAATGTTGTCCTACTGAAATGTACGTTCATTAAATGCACTCAATACTTGGTCGGGGCACTATTGCATCAATTACTGCATCAATGCGGCGTGGCATGGAGGCGATCAGCCTGTGGCACTGCTGAGGGGTTATGGAAGCCCAGGTTGCTTTGATAGCAGCCTTCAGCTCGTCTGCATTGCTGGGTCTGGTGTCTCATCTTCCTCTTGACAATACCCCATAGATTCTCTATGGGGTTAAGTCAGGCGGGTTTGCTGGCCAATCAAGCACAGTGATACTGCTGTTTGTAAACCTGGTATTGGTACTTTGGGCAGTGTGGATAGGTGTCAAGTCCTGCTGGAAAATGAAATTTCCATCTCCAAAAAGCTTGTCGGCAGAGGGAAGCATGAAATGTTTTAAAATTTCCTGGTAGACGGCTGCGCTGACTTTGGTCTTGATAAAACACAGTGGACCTACACCAGCAGATGACATGGCTCCACAAACCATCACTGATGGTGGAGACTTCACACTAAAGCAGCTTGGATTGTGGCCTCTCCACTCTTCCTCCAGATTCTGGGACCTTGATTTCCAAGGCCTACTGTGAAGTATCCACAATCAGTGATGGTTTGGGAAGCCATGTCATTTTATGATTTATCATTCATCTTAGGTTTTGGAGTTTGGAGTTTTTAGCTGCACAATGCACGGCGAGGGGATCTAGATTCTGCTCAGAGGACAGTGACCTAAAGGGGTTAAATACTCGTGTAAAGCAAGCCTATTGCTTTTTTCCTGGAGCTCATGACGACACATCGTGTAGGAAGAAGTCAAGGAACAGAGGAGACCACCAGCCTCCCATGTGGCAGACCCTCCTCCACAAGCCAGGCCTTTCATCTGACTGTTAACTGACTCTTAGGCTAAGTGCACACGTTCAGGAATATTTGCGTTTTTTTCGCGTTTTTTCAGCGATTTTCCACGGTAAAAACGCGAAAAAAACGCAAGCATTAAACATCCTATACATGTTAATTGATTCCGCATGTTTTGGCCACATGTTGCGTTTTTTTCCGCGAAAAAAACACTTTGCGGAAAAAATAGCAACATGTTCATTCATTTTGCGGAATGTAAGCGGTTCATGTGCGGTGGTACCCAGGGTCTGGAGGAGAGGAGACTCTCATCCAGGCCCTGGGTACCATATCTCTGGTAAAACAATAATTAAAATAAAAAATAATGATATTCTCACCTTCCGGCGGCTCCCGCAGCCTTCCCGCCTTCAGCAACGCTCCCGGCAACTCCCGGTCCCAGTAGTGCATTGCAAGAATCACCCAGATGGCGTAGCGGTCTCGCGTGATGCTACGTCATCGGGGTGATTTGTCGCAAAGGACTCCTGGGACCGGGAGTTGCCGGGAGCGTCACTGAAGGCGGGAAAGCTGCGGGGGCCGCCGGAAGGTGAGAATATCATTATTTATTTATTTTTTATTATTTTTACATTAGATCTTTTTACTATTGATGCGGCATAGGCGGCATCAATAGTAAAAAGTTGGTCACACTTGTCAAACACTATGTTTGCCTCGTGTGACCAACCTGTCAATCAGTTTTCCAAGCGATGCTACAGATCGCTAGGAAAACGGTAGCATTCTGCAAGCTAATTACGCTTGCAAAACGCTAGTTTCTGGCGGGAATACGCATACAAAAAAAAATGAGTATTTCCCGCGGGAGAAGTGCGGGATTGCCGCGGAAATTTCCGCGGCAATTCCGCAACGTGTGAACTTAGCCTTATATTCTGCATACTTTGTCCTACCACTATTGTATTTGAATATCTGACCATTGTATATGTATAACCATTGTGTATATATTATACATACGTTCAACCCACACACGAGGCTAGAACCAGAGCTTATTAGACAAGAATTTTATTGATATGAACTACAATTAAAAAAATAGTTGCAGAGTAGCACAATAAGCAGGTAAAGGATAAGGACAATTTTTCCCCACTATGTAACGCACCATACAACACCCATATACAGAGTTTGTGCAAAAAATGCAAAAATTGGATCATATAACGCCCAATATATTCAGGTATATTGTGGACCAATTATTAAAGTGCAATGTGCAATAAACAGTTTTAATCGGCATATGCCAGGCACAAAAAAACTGCAGTGCAGTAGTGCAATGGTGCAAGCAAAAATTGAATTTCATCAGGTTATCGGGTTAAATTGTACCCATTATAAACTTACATGTGGGAGAAAGTCCAGACCTCTGCCTGCCGCCCCAACGCGCGTTTCGCCGTTTCTTCGTCAGGAGGCGCTATATGATCCAATTTTTGCATTTTTTATAATTGTAGTTCATATCAATAAAATTCTTGTCTAATAAGCTCTGGTTCTAGCCTCGTGTGTGGGTTGAACGTATGTATAATGTTGTCTTGAGCTTTAATATTAGTTTCACATTCCTACTGGGAATATCATATGTGCCATTGTGTATATAGTATATTGTCTAGTGTGCCCTTAAGGCGATTAAATATATAATTTAACCTTGGGTTGCTCTTTTATCTCAATCCACATGTCCGTATTCTAGGTTTAACTTTCCATGCTACCGGGGCTGGTTTCTGGCCCTATATAATAATGTTAATGGACCGGGCTTACATCTAACGGTGAACTGGTGGTAGTCCTACCGGCTGACAAGGTGCTGTTTCACTGATACTAGTGAAAGGGGCCTCTCAGCCTGTCAGGGTTGTGAGCGAGTGTGGTGCCAGGGACAGTGTGAGCCACATTCTTTCACTCCCCATGCCTTCATGGGCCTGTGTGGACAGGGAGTGTCTTAGTAAAACTGTACAAGCTGACCTTACATGTCCCTAGGAGGTACGAAATGTCACATTGGTGCAAGTGAGGAGACCTTATCACGTGATCCCTCGGACGTAATAGTGACGTCAGGCGGGGTGGCAAGGTGCGGGTCGATCACACAGTGCTATATAATATGAAGACTGCAATATATTAAGAGGATAAAAAGTTTGATGGGAGGAGGAGGAGTGCTTCTTTAAAGCAGAAGGTTCTGTCACAGATGCACTGAACTGCTTGGCCATACCTAGGGTGTACTCAACGACTGTGCTTGGTTTGAACAGTCATTTTGTGCTGACAGATTCCCTTATGGCATTTAGGGATATAAGGCTGCAGGAATAAAACTTGGATAAGGTTTTTGGAGAAGGTTGTATGGGGGCACATGACGTCTCATGAAAAAAAAAGCAGGGACCCCATAGGAGTAAGGCAATGTGTCTATGGGAGAACAGCTCCAAAAATACAGTTTTCAATACTTTTCTTCAATGCACGTGTGTTAAATCCATAAGAAATACCTCTGGAGGCACACAGTCAGGTCCAATGCCCTAGTATGGAGCTCATGTACAGCCATTTATGTGACGTCTACAAGGGTGTTTGATTTCTTTTAGTCGTCTTGGCCTGAGTATCTGTTTTGGCAAAATGACAGAAAAAAAAACTATAGGAGCCAAGGGATGATGCGGGGGACTAACGAAAGCCTTATGTCTCCACTTCGTAATCTTAAACTCCCTTTCTGCTTGTGACGTGGTTCCAAATTGGATGCAATCTTCCCAGGAAACTGTTAATAATTACAGTATGTTCCTCCAGGTGCAGCACCAGACTGCAAACTGGAATTAATAGGCTTCAAAATGTAAGAAAAAATTCCTGTGGCAAAAAAAAAAAAAGTGTTATCACTGAGGGAAAACTGGGCCATGCAGCGCCCCGAAACATAAGAGAGGAGAGCCTTCTCTGCGCGCTCCTCGGATCCTTGCAGCTGACTGCAAATTAGCATTTCTGATTTATTTATTTTTTATGGAGCGAATTCTGTGCTACAACAAAAATTAAAACCAGGAGAATGTGAATGTAATCGGAGCTCCAGCTGCATTGTTTAAGGAAAAACATCTGTTTGGGAATAATACATTTCTCCGGGCTGGAATAGGTAACGTAATGAGGACGAGATTCATGCACTAGATGTTGTTAGAGAGGGAAAGCATATTTGTTTCCATATTAAAAAGCTGCCAGAACGGGCTGCTATGGAAACGCTGCGATATATACACTACACGGGGACCCAGAGCTTTTATTAGCAGGGTACTGCAGGGGTGACACCTAATAAATCAGAAATCTATTTATACTGGGATCCTTTTTTTCTCTACTGAACTGGTAGTGGTAATGCATCCAGACATCGGGCTCCGTAGAAGCCCCAAAAGACAACGTCATAATGTTCTGTGCAGTAATACTCTCACATTTACATGCAGAAATTACATCATAGACACGGGATATAACTGGATTCATCCCATGAGATAAAGAAAAAATGTGCCAATGTGGTCACAAACACGCAGATTCCGCTGCAGAAATGTTGCAAAGGGTGAAATCTGCTGTGAAAATCCGCAGACAGACTGAGGGACATTATCACTGCTAATCAAACATAGATGTATGAGGGGCAGTAACCTATACAGAGTAATCAGTATATTCCTCCGGGAATCAAAATACGCTTAGTTATCCACTTTACGTAGAGTCCTAACAAATTGACAATAATTTATAAGAAAGAAACAATGTGATGAGTTGGACATTTGATTTGGCGCAGATGATGGTTAATGACTTTTTTATTGAGCTATCAGCAGGTACAACGCGTTTCAAAGCTCCTGGGCCTCTTTATCTAGTAACAAAATACTTGTCACTTGAGAAAGAGGGCCAGGAGCCTCGAAACGCGTTGTACCTGGGCGGGAAAACAGCTATGGGAGGCAGAGGCTCCGGAAGTGCTCTGTCACTCCCAGAGCACTTAACGACTCATTGGCACATGACTTAAAATGTTGATTTCACGGGAATGCGATAACAGAAGCTATAAAGGTGTCAATGGATTTATCTTTCACATGCTCATATGTGTGGTTTGGGGGGGGGGGGTAGACTGATCTTAACGACAGATTCCCTAATCTTGGTTATTAGTCAGCTATGATCAGTGATGGCAGCTGCAGCAGCGACAGTCAAAAACTAGACTGAAGCGGTCTGAAATCAACCTCCTGTTTAACCTTCTCCCCTATACTTTACACCACAGCTTTGCTTGTTTTGATTGACTACTGAAACGACGGTCCACAACCATAGTCAAAATAATTAAAAAACTACTAGTAATTAAAGGCAACACGCACATTACATGAAAGTCTGCTGAACCCACTGATTTAGGCGGGACTGACATACCATCTGTTGTGTATAGCGACCTCCCGATTCCGCCACTACCTCTGACAGGTGACTTCCAGGTTACGTAAGATCAGGCATATGAAAATTTCATGCCTGATCCATTTATTTTCAGGGAAGACAAGGTGTTTGGCAGCGGCTTTCTCCTGGACTCACTCCGCTGAAAACACATGAATGTTCAGCCAAGTTGAGTGCTCATGTGCTAGGGGAATTGGGGTGATGTCACGTGTAAGCGCACAGATACACCGCAGACTTAAAGATGTATACCCATCTCCAAGATCCTATCCTAATATGTAGTAGGTGTAATAATATTAAAAAATACCACCAATTAGAGATGTAGTATAGTTCTTCTGATTCGCTATGTCGCTTACCCCATGTGCAGGGCATTGCAGTAGCTTAGGTATCCATGGTTACCACCACCCATATAGTGACAGTTAGCTGTTAGTGGTTGTACCCATGGATACCTAAGTTGCTGCACTGCCCTGCACATGGGGCAAGCAACATAGCGAATGAGAAGAACTATACTACATTTCTAATTGTAGGTTTTGGTAATATTATTATTATTGCACCTACTACATACTGGGATAGGATCTTGGAGATGGGAATACCCCTTTAAGGCCCTTTTTGCAGTGGCAGATGATCATCCAAATGAATTTTCATCGTTCCCAATCATTGCCCCGTGTAAACATGCAGATCGCATGGTCCTAAAAATGATCGTTGTCGGCTGCGCAGCCCTTAGGCCTCATTCACACCTCCATAATGTTGGACCATTCTGCATTCGTTTTACGCCTGCAGGTCCTGGCTTGATGACAGGTTTTATGACCTGAACGATCAGGATTATAAGGATGAATGATGCTGTTAGGTCCAGTAGGTAGACTCATCAGTCTGATACTTGGATGCTAAACTGCGCCTGCGTTATGCCAGTCTGAATGAGGCCTAAGCGTCATTATCAATTCTTTTATATAAAGATTAAAAAACGACTGTATTAGAAATCCGACGTTTCTTAGATTAGACACGTTTCTGCTTTTCGCCAGTGTAATATGGTAAAGTCCTGCAGCGAAGTAGCTTAAAAAATTAACTGAATACCAAATCGCATTATGCCTCGGGGAATGAAAACCAGTGCACTCTGTATTACTAGTGACATTTTGTCACATCAAACTATAAGTATTTTTCCTTAAATGTGTGATCTTAGGTCGCCTTGCTTTATGGCAGTTAATGTCAGAGCGTCCGGGGAGAATTCACGAGATTTTAATGATCGGTATAAAAAACAGAATTTTACTCAGCAGCTAGCCACAAGGTTTCCTTATCTCTCGCCTAATTAGCAGCAAGAACTGTGGAAAATCTGCCCGGGCGAGACAATGCTCTCTCCTCCACCCCTGCTTCTCACCAAAATAATGTGCTAAAACCAAAAAAAGCTCAAATATACCTAATGAGAAAGCAGATCCTAAGTGTTCTCACTGGAAATAATGGCAAGAAGAACAAAGGCGCAAGGTCTTTTGCACATGGCTGTGATACCGGTCCAGGCGGGACTTTCATGGAACACATACCTACCAAAATTTGCAACTCAATTTAGAAGACTCGTTTAACCCCTGCTTCAATCAGTCCAGTAAAGTCCAACAAAACATCCTGAGAATAACAACTTTATGCAATTATAAAATGCATCTGCTTTGCTACCAGTTTCGCCAGAAAATCCCGTAATAAAATAGTGGTTTAAAAGGGGTTGTCCAGGCTTCGGGCTGTCAGGATTCTCAGATGCCGGGAGAGCGTTGGAAAGTAACCGTGAGAGTAAGATTTGCATACATGAGGTCACATGCCGACTAGACGTGCACGGCCTCGCTCAATGCAAGGGAATTGAGGGAAGCTGGACAAGTCTAGTCGGAATGTGGCTGGAAGTATGCAAATGGAATTCTTGTGGTCATATGACCCAGCACCGTATAATGGTGACAGCATGTACAGTGCGCGCGGTGATGATTCACAAATCTCCAGAAACAAAGCTGGCTCTCTAGCGCCACCCATGGGAGGTTGCTACCTTATAAGTTAATGTCCAAAATAAGCAAAAGTAAAAGGCAATTAACTGTAGTCAGCTGTTTCTTGTTCTTCTTCAGTGCAGACTAGGAGCTGGTTTGCTGTGTAAGAGGTTGGTGATGGACGTTCAGGGTCCAGAGCCTGATAATATGGTCTCCAGGCTTTCTATCTATTGGAGGTAACTACCCTATAAGTCAATACCTGATCCTTTAACAAACCTTCCCACATGACTTGGGATGTTTAGCCAAACTACTGTATTCTCCAGAAGAAAAAAGATGCTCATTCACAGACAGCTGTTTCAGGGTTCTGGTCCCTCTTCAATGCAGACAAGGCTACTAGGTGGCTAGTACTGTGCTTTACTCTGAAAAGGGGCAAGAACCTGATACAGCTGGCTACAAAGGGTTGTAAATTTTTACCTTCGCCAGATGTGTGCCTTGCCACAATTCTGTCTCTGAGCTCCTTGGCCAGTTCCTTTGACCTCATGATTCTCATTTGTCTGACATGCACTGTGAGCTGTGAGGTCTTATATAGACAGATGTGTGCCTTTACAAATCAAGTCCTATCAGTTTAATTAAACACTGCTGGACTCCAATGAAGGAGTAGAAACATCTCAAGGAGGATCACAAGGAAATGGGCAGCATGTGACTTAAATATGAGTGTCTGAGCAAACGGTCTGAACCCTTATGACCATGTGATATTTCAGTTTTTCTTTTTTAATAAATTTGCAAACATTTCTACATTTCTGTTTTTTTCAGTCAAGACAGAGTGCAGAGTGTAGATTAATGAGAAAAAAAATGAACTTTTTTGAATTTACCAAATGGCTGCAATAAAACAAAGAGTGAAAAATTTTAAGGGGTCTGAATACTTTCTGTACCCACTGTAAATGCACCTTGCGTGCACATGCCCTAAAAGTAAACCCGTCACAAGATTTGACGTTATGTATGGTAGTTTTCATTAACCAATAAGTTTAACATCTTAAACAGCTAAAGACGTGGGTGTACCTGAAGTTTTCGGGATACTCAGTCAGGGCCATGTTGATGACATCAGTGGCGTGTTTGTACTGTTTTTGCGCTGATAATAGTAGCGCCAGCAGATGTAGACAGTACAGATCATCCCTTCTTTGTTTCAGCGCCCCCTGGAGGTGTTCTATCGCATCCGATATCTAATAATCAAAAATAATTGTTAGGATCGGTCACTTGTAACATGTCTGTTTAATTAAATGCTTGCAATATCCATAAAATAATACATCTCTTTTTGTGTTTAGAACTTTGCGTTATGCCATTCCTCTCTTATTCCTCCTGGAAATATATGATTAAACTGACATCCGAAAGTTACCACTACCCTTGTCAATAAGTAGTAAAAACCCTGTCTAAAATAATGCTGAGAGTGTCAGACTATGTCACGTCCTGTTATCAAGAGAAAGGTAATGTCCACTTGCCAATTATTTTCAGGCAGAATAATATAGGACAGAACAAAACAAATTTGAAAAAAAATCATGTATCAGAATTTATATTTTTTCCCTGAACACACGTCAGGGAGAGTAGACAGGTCCTCTTTAAGTCATCTCGGAGTAGTCGATTCATCAATGCCTTCCAGTGCTAAATTTATGACATTTTTAATATCCGGTGCTGATAATTCTGCAACCTCAGCACAATCCATTTCTATCATTACAGGTCACTGAATATTATGCTGCAAATAAAGATGTGATACAAGATCAGCCCATAGGATCTAATGCGCAGGGTCATAAACACTACATAACGAGGATAGAAAACAATACAGGGTGAAGTAGGAGAAATGGAGCGGGTCACCTCCTCTATCTGCCGGTCCTGTATGCAGAATTGACGACACATACTTCTTATGATTTTAGTTTTTTTGCTTGCTTGATTCATTGGTTGTCATCATTTTATGCTACAAATCAATAAATAATGATATAGAATATTTAACTAGAGAAAAGGAGCCATGGTAGATTTTCCAGTCTAAACTCCCCAATACTCAATAGCCTATTGTCTGCTGACGTGTTCGGCTGACAGTCGGATGTGTATGGGAGCCCCGGACAATTGATTGTTGAGGAGATCAGGATCCGGCATGTTTGATCTTGGACTGAAAATCCTTTTTTTTCTCCATGAGATAATATGACACTGAGTTACTTCTCTCGGACAAGCCATGAGTCAGGAAAATCAAGGAGTCCGAGGTCAACAGCCAGAAGGGTACGTCATAAACAGAGGGAAGAGACAAAGGCGTAGTCAGGTAACAGTCCGAGGTCAAAATACCAGGAGGATAGCGGATCTGGTTAAACAAACGGATGGTCAGAGGTCCAAGGTCAGGCAGGGATAGATCAACAAGCAAAGCGCCAGGCACAGAGGAAACAAACCACATTGAGTTGAAGCTACAGTTGGCAGCTATCTGGGGCTGCCAGCCCAGTTAAGCAGCTGAGTAATCAAGGGAACAGGAAACACCTGAAGGAAGCTCAGCACCTCCCAGTCTCAGATTGCATGGCTGACCTGTCAATCAAAACACACACATCTCATATCTATCTATTATCTATCTTTCAATCTATCTATCTAGCTATCTATTATCTATTTAGTATCTATCCTTTTATTATCTATCTATTATCCATCTACCTATTATCCATCTATAATCATCTATCTATAATATCTATCTACCTAATAAATATCTCACATCCCTTTATCTATACATGTAAACATTCATTCTTATCAGTTGTCATCCCTTTACTGACATGACCCAGGCAAATAAATAATCAGATTTCATGCCATACCGTCTATGTAAATCCTATAATTTGTCTAGCACTAGATATCATTCTTCATTTCCACCGGGACAAACAGCCAAGTATCTACTGACAGATGTCACTGCTTATTTCATTAAGGATCTGGGTAATACGAGGAACATGGAAGTTTGCTTCCCAGATGGTGTGCTGAAACTCCGGGACCGGGGCTCATTTGCCAGCTTGAATTCCCAGCCAGTGCTGAGCTGTGCAGCAATGTAGTGTCAGATGGAGCGCCCGCTCTGCCGGGGCTTACCGCAGCGATGTGCCGTTACCGTGTCCATCCGTCAGTGGGTTCAGTGCTGGAACGTATCTGATGTTACGTACTGTACGGTCGACCGTGGTGAAGGGCAAGACTATAAAGCAATGTGCCATTAAAGCACTGACACAGCATTAAAAGTGAACCATGCCGTATAAAAATCAGGGGTTAATGATCCGTGGGTTATTACTAATTTTGTGGAATTGCTGCCACCGCTTCTTGCCAAGAACAAGAAAACTTCCGCATAATCAAGTTTAACGACCGCTCACACTTCGCATATCCAGCATTGAAAGAACCAATATAAAGCCGTCGCCTCCCCAACTTCAAGAACTTGGCGTCTCTTTCATAATTCAATCAAAGGTAAAAAAAATAAATAAATATTTTTTTTGTTTTGACATTTTAATGTGCACAGAGGGCTAATAATGAACCACGGGCTTACAATCTGGAACTTTATTTATCAGGATAGAAATATAATATGGTCCATCTAAGCAAGAACAAAAATCTAACCCGGGGGCCAGTACGAGAATTACTGAGGAAGCCCAAAGGGTTACTGACAGCTAAGTCCTGGCTGCCATCAAAGGACAGCGTGTCCCATGGTGTATGGACGCACCGGGGTCTGGTGCACAAGGGGGCTCCAAAGTCCTCTGCCATAAAGATATCAGTACCGCACATAGTAAATGGCAGGTGGGGGCTCCGCACGGATTGCTGCACTGGGGTCGCCCACATTTACAGAATTACTTAAGAAAGAAAATTTTATCATTTTTCTATTCCTCAAATATAAGTATGGTAATACCCCAAGAATGCCCCTACCCCACAAGACAAACCAGCGCTAGTGCCAGCCACAGTACCCGTATAACAGTGGTAGCCTCAGCAGCCCCATAACAGTCACAGTCCTATTTTACATCCATGATGTCTTACTAACAGTGCCAGCCATGACGTCCTTATAACAGTGCCAGCCATGACGTCTTTATAACAGTGCCAGCCACAGTGTCCTTATAACAGTGCCAGCCATAGAGCCCTTATTACAGTGCCAGCCATGAAGTCTTTATAACAGTGCCAGCCACAGTGTCCTTATAACAGTGCCAGCCATAGAGCCCTTATTACAGTGCCAGCCATGAAGTCTTTATAACAGTGCCAGCCACAGCGCCCTTATAACAGTGCCAGCCACAGCGCCCTTATAACAGTGCCAGCCACAGCGCCCTTATAACAGTGCCAGCCACAGCGACCTTATAACAGTGCCAGCCACAGCGCCCTTATAACAGTGCCAGCCACAGCGCCCTTATAACAGTGCCAGCCACACAGCGCCCTTATAACAGTGCCAGCCATGACGTCTTTATAACAGTGCCAGCCATGACGTCTTTATAACAGTGCCAGCCACAGTGAGCTTATAACAGTGCCAGCCACAGTGAGCTTATAACAGTGCCAGCCACAGTGAGCTTATAACAGTGCCAGCCACAGCGCCCTTATAACAGTGCCAGCCACAGTGTCCTTATAACAGTGCCAGCCACAGTGTCCTTATAACAGTGCCAGCCACAGTGTCCTTATAACAGTGCCAGCCACAGCACCCTTATAACAGTGCCAGCCACAATGTCCTTATAACAGTGACAACCACAGTGTCCTTATAACAGTGCCAGCCACAGTGTCCTAATAACAGTGCCAGCCACAGTGTCCTAATAACAGTGCCAGCCACAGTGTCCTTATAACAGTGCCAGCCACAGTGTCCTTATAACAGTGCCAGCCACGGCGACCTTATAACAGTGCCAGCCACAGTGTCCTTATAACAGTGCCAGCCACAGTGAGCTTATAACAGTGCCAGCCACAGCGCCCTTATAACAGTGCCAGCCACAGTGTCCTTATAACAGTGCCAGCCACAGTGTCCTTATAACAGTGCCAGCCACAGTGTCCTTATAACAGTGCCAGCCACAGCACCCTTATAACAGTGCCAGCCACAATGTCCTTATAACAGTGACAACCACAGTGTCCTTATAACAGTGCCAGCCACAGTGTCCTAATAACAGTGCCAGCCACAGTGTCCTAATAACAGTGCCAGCCACAGTGTCCTTATAACAGTGCCAGCCACAGTGTCCTTATAACAGTGCCAGCCACGGCGACCTTATAACAGTGCCAGCCACAGTGTCCTTATAACAGTGCCAGCCACAGTGACCTTATAACAGTGCCAGCCACAGTGACCTTATAACAGTGCCACCACAGTGACCTTATAACAGTGCCAGCCACAGTGTCCTTATAACAGTGCCAGCCACAGCGCCCTTATAACAGTGCCAGCCATAGTGTCCTTATAACAGTGCCAGCCACGGCGACCTTATAACAGTGCCAGCCACAGTGACCTTATAACAGTGCCAGCCACAGTGTCCTTATAACAGTGCCAACCACAGTGACCTTATAACAGTGCCAGCCACAGTGACCTTATAACAGTGCCAGCCACAGCGACCTTATAACAGTGCCAGCCACAGTGACCTTATAACAGTGCCAGCCACAGTGACCTTATAACAGTGCCAGCCACAGTGTCCTTATAACAGTGCCAGCCACAGCGACCTTATAACAGTGCCAGCCACAGTGACCTTATAAAAGTGCCAGCCACAGTGTCCTTATAACAGTGCCAGCCACAGCGACCTTATAACAGTGCCAGCCACGGCGACCTTATAACAGTGCCAGCCACAGTGACCTTATAACAGTGCCAGCCACAGTGTCCTTATAACAGTGCCAGCCACAGTGTCCTTATAACAGTGCCAGCCACAGTGTCCTTATAACAGTGCCAGCCACAGCGACCTTATAACAGTGCCAGCCACAGCAACCTTATAACAGTGCCAGCCACAGTGTCCTTATAACAGTGCCAGCCACAGTGTCCTTATAACAGTGCCAGCCACAGTGTCCTTATAACAGTGCCAGCCTCAGTAGCCCCATCGCTGTGCCCTTAGAACAGTATCAAACTCAGTTGCTCCAAACCAGTGCCAACCACAATATCCTTGTAACATTAGCTGCATCCCCCAAAACTGATGAAAGCCAATGTGCCCATACTGTGGTGATAGCCACAGAGTCCCCATTATATTGTCAGCTACAAACCCCCTCCTCTAACTTTGTGATGCCATTAGTGTGGGCAGCACAGACCACTGTCCACACCGTCACATTCAGACACTGCGCAGAAGTATGTGTATCGACCCGCCACCACAATTGTGGGTTACCAGGGCAATGGGGTACTCAGAGCCGAGCCCATGGAAGTCTATGGGGTTGTCACAGGTAGCGGTGGCTCGGTCTGTGGCCCTGGCGGTCTGGCGTATGTTGGGGGGAATATTTACAGGGGATAGATTTATATACAGTTCGTGACGCCACCTGTAGTCTTCTGGTAATTTGTACCAGCGCTGCTGTAGATCTCTGAGGGGGTGGTGAGGCAGCTAGATGTCGGGTCCCCTACAGGTGGGACTCTTCCCTCAGGTCGGTAGTTAGGTAGGGATTGTGCAGGCATGCAAGTAAATAACACAGTCTCACACAGTCAGCGTCTTTCCATACCTTTACTTGTAAGATGGTAAGGCAGGTCCCAGGGAGGCTGATCCAAGGAGAGTGTATTTCGAGATAGCAGCTGGACAAGTTAGGGGCCTCCTTTACTTTCACAACGATGAGTACAACCAGCATGAAGCGTAGTTCCCTCTATAACTCCAGCTTTTCCAAAGCTGTACTGCCCAGTCAGTTTTGTGGTCGGAGCCTTCCTGTGAGAAAGCTGAATTCCTATCTTGTCCTGCAGAGACTCAAGGTCCTCACTTCCCCTGACCCCAGTTACGTACTGACTATTCGGGGCTGCTTGCCGCGACCTAAGGTCCGGTAAGTCTCTGGTTTTCTTACCACTATGCTTGAAGCTAATAGTGATCCTTCGGTCCCCAGTGACCGGTTACAATGTGCAGGACTTCTCCAATCCAAAAGCACTTTTCAAATAATCTTTCCACTGTGCCTTTCGCCTTGTCCGCGCTTGTAGCATAAACACTCACACTTGCAAAAAGTCATATAATCACTCCCTTCTTCTCTTCCTTCAGAGTTAGTTAACAGACTCTCAGTTATCCACTAGGCAGGAGCACGTCTCTGAACCTTTCACTGTCCTTGGGACAGGAGACTGAAGTATTTCTGTACTAAGCTCTTCTTTCTTTGTCAATGTCTTCAAGTGAGGTACAGCTCTGACCAGGCTGAGGTGATCTAAATCTCGCCCTTACTGGCCTCCACTTGCTGAACTGCTGATAGAAGCAGGCTGGACTGCTTCCTCTCTCCAGGTCCCAGCTAGACTCCACACGTCTGCTCTGTCCGAGGACAGGAAACTGACTACTCTAATCACTCAACAAATATACACCGACCACTCCCTCACAAGTGACTACACTACCCTAAGGGTGTGTGTCTAGTGTATGTTGAGTGAATGGGTATTGAGCATTGAACTGCTATCTCTCCACACACTCTCCAGGGTACTGCGTGTGCCTAACACCAGGGCTACACATTCCCCCATGGTAAAAGACAGCACTCCCGGGCTGTAAAATACAAAGAGACATTTTGTTTATGCATTAAACATCAACAATAAACATTAATTCGTCCCATCCGGGAGGTAAGGATGTCTTGAACGTTGCAAAACAAAAACATTGAATATAGAAAAATACAAAAGTATTAAGGCATCAAAACATTCAATAAATACACAGTATTCTTGTGAAGGACCCGCACCAAACCTTCAACGTGGGTCCTGGGTGGGCTGCAGGACATCCGAATGCAGACCTCACTCAGTGCCACACCACACGGGTTTTTGTATTCAGAGGTAGTTGTGATGGTTTTATGTAAAACCAAGATAAAGCACCGAAGCGCAACTATATACAAATAAGTTCTGGGCTGGCACAGTCCTCAGCCTCTAAGTCCATTGTAAAGCGAAGACACAGATTATATCACATTATAATAATAATAAAGTGCAAAACTTTTTCTCTGTTTACCCAGCCGGGCATTCTACTGTTGGCAATATATAGATGTATTATATACTCGTTTAACTTGTGCAAAAATTGGCAAACATTCTTAAACTTTTTACAACATTACTTATGGTAGACCCCTATCTGGATCTCACCGGTTTTTTTACTGTTTAACTATTCATTTATTTCAAATACATTTTCCACCCCGGGGGCTGGAACAATGCGGTGATCCCTAGATCCCAGAACTAACAAGTCGTGACCTGCTATTGGGGTTTGAGTTGCCACAGTTCTTTGTGCGAACCTCTAGGGGCGCAACGGGTACATTCTCCTTGCGAGACACCGATTGCGTTTCAATCTGAGTCACAGTTAACGATATGGATCGTGTCATGGATTGCGATGGAAACTGGGTCGCATGTTGCGATGTAGAAGGATAACGGTATACAGGTGTCGCTTCCACTTGCGAAGTACCTGCAGGGGGCGATGCTGGGGCACGGCCGGATACTGCTTGAGCTGGAGACGGGGACGCTGCGGTAGTGGTGACGTTACCTGCGTCGGGGACGGGGTCACGGACGATGGTGACGTTAAGGGCATACCATCCCTTCATTCCCCAGTGCCGTGTATACGTGACAATGTCTCCATTTACTAGGTCCCTCCCGGGATGGCCTTGCGGTAGGTGGGATTCTACGTCACGCCTGCTGACAAAGACCCCTGGGTAGAGGCCCGGTTCACGGATGAAGCCCCAGCCCTTCCGGAGCTGGAACTCAGTCACACACCCCTGCCGCCGCGGTTCCCTCAGGGTACCTTTCTCTCTCCGGACACTCTCCTTGTCCGCGATCAGCTCTGCATGTTGCCGCTGTCGATTCCGCTGAGCTTCCCGCTCTTCCTCCTGCTGGCGTTTCTGCCTCTCCTCACGACGCTGCCACTCATATTCCCACTGGGCGGTGTAGGCGACGTCATCCAGGCGCGCCATCTCGTCCCAGTCGACGTCTGGTAACGACGGACAGGACCCCTCCGGTGTCCCTACCGGGGATCGATCATCTGCTGCGGCCTCCTGGCCGGGCGGGCGTTCCGGAACTGGCGGTACCTCCTCAACCTCCTTCGCCTCCACCGCTTCACCGGTGGGATCAGGATTGGTACTTTCGGGGGCAGCCTCCGGTTGCTCCTTTGCCTTGGGCAGCAGAAGTTTTGGTAACTCCAGACGTAGGGGATCATCGAAGGGA
>JARQOD010000005.1:516910716-516947437 GCA_033576555.1 Oophaga sylvatica
TTATATGGTAGTGAATAGTATTTATGTTGGATTGGTATAGAAACCATTACCATAGGGCTGTCAGTGGTGAAGAGTTATGTGAGTAGGCTAAGAGCAGGGATGTGAGTAATGACATTAGCTAAAAGGAACATGGATAATGATACGATTATAAGGAGATTTACAGGCAATACTCATAAATGTTGTCATGTTGTGTCATTAAATGCTTTGTTCTAAAATCTATGTGCCTTTTGCTGCAGTATGTAGTTTCCTTTGTCTAACTATGTATGCAAAGCCCCCATACTGGAGTCCAGGGCCAGACCACCCACTGCTTTCTCATCTGGAGAACCACGCGTGTCTGAGTGCTTCAACTAACCCGTCTTATGTACCTGCTCTGTTGCGTTTCTCTAATAAACCTCAGTTCAAAGAACTGTCTACAGTGCCTCCTCGGACTATGCAAAGCTCTCAGGACTTTCTAATAGAAGGGCGCCCTGTCCCAACAGCAATTTTAAGATCTGTCCCCAGGTGTACAATGGGATTTAGATCTGGACTCATTTCTGGCCACTTCAGAACTCTCCAAGCGCTTTGCTTTCATCCATTTCCGGGGCTTCTTGAAGTATGTTTGGGGTCATTGTCCTGCTGGAAGACCCATGACCTAGGACGCAAACCCAGTGTTCTGACAATGGGCACTACATTGTGACCCTAAATCCATAAGTAATCTTCAGATTTCATAATGCCTTGCACACAGTAAAGGCACCCAGTGCCAGAGGCAGCAAATCAACTACAAAATATCTTTGAACCTCCACCATATCTGACTGTAGGTAGAGCTTCATCTCCTACATCACAGCTTTTCCTGGCTGTCATTGTGACTGAATAGATGTTAACCATTTACTTTTCTGTTATCACTCCAAGTGATTCTGTCCGACACATTTTTGGGGTTTTGTGTGAAATTATGTCCAATTTGCCTTTTTTTTCTCCGTTTTTTTCTTTGTGTTGTCCCAAAGGAAATAAACAAGTGTATAACAAAACCTGCGTAATTGCAATAATTTTCTGAGAGAAATACTTCATTTTCTGGAACAATTTCGAGAGTGCCAATATTTTCGGCCATGACTGTATCTCATCAGAGAAATCTGCTTTTTTCTCTGCCAGGAAAGACCATTCATTTTCACCCAAGTCATCCGTGAAAGATGATGTATGGGAAGAAAAGAATTCGTCATGTCTGATTTCAAACTGCTGATCAGTTTGATTTTGACGACATAAGCCGGTGCCAGACGGGTTTGTCAGCGTCCCTCTTACAGAGAACACATGAGCACTGAGAAGAGTTGGGAAAGATGACTGTCGATATATAGCACATCATTGTTATATTATAGCCCTGATCCCATTGTACAGAACATGATCATAATTATTCTCCTGAAAATTCCATAATTACTCAATAATTCACATTTTGCATACCAATTCAATAACTTGCATTTTAAGTATTTTTTTTTCTTTTTTTATCAAGAGACTGATTTGCTCCATAATTAATTATTGCAGAAATCCAGTTTATAAGTTAAATATGTAAATTGCCCATTTTAGCTGTCCTCGTTTCAACCCTCCCACATGTACAGGGCTTTCAGAAGGCTCAGTGTGAAATATGCAACAATACAGCACCTAGAAACATCCTGTATGCCAGATGCACATTAACGTGGTTGAGATATAAGCCACTAGAACTGGAGCATGAAATCCAGACATTAATTCACCTTTAACAAGCAGTAATCATTAGAACTTCAGCTTACAATCCCGCTCTCGGGTAAGACACAGTTCAGATTTCTCCTTACTCTTATTCACCATTCTTGCAATTTCATGAAAAGACTCTATCCTGGTATTACTGATAATAGAGTAGAAGACGGAGGCTGAAAGTGTTAAACAATCATTCCTGATCGCGTCTACAAACCGGTGGATAACGAGGAGCACGAAGGTGTCAACACATGTACCAACCGGTTAGATGAGTCAACCTCACAGTGACCAAGAATGGGGTGGCCGAGAATATGGTTGAAATTTCCATGTCCTGGCAAGCCAACATAAACTTCAGACAGATTGTTAAAAAATTATTTTTCCATTTATTATTATTATTTTCTTCTTTAATGACTGGATGGTTTTATAGGATAACCAGGAAAGCTGTGCAGCCACTGACAATATGCAATCAATTAACATTTTTTTTTTAACAATCTATCTAAAAATAACATGTGCTCTGCATGACCGAGTAGTTTTTAGCCCCATATCGGATATTGGTGTGTCTGTGTCATTAGTACTTGTGTGCAATGAAAGCTTTGACAAGGCCTCCTTGTATATTAAAACAATACTAACTACCATGTAATATCAGTAATAAAAAGGGAAACCCGATTTTTCTTGGCATCTTCCTAAAGACGTGTCCAAGACTGCATAAGTCAACCATGAAGGGCAACCATATAAAAATTGGTTACACCATGACCTCTTTGCAGCAGTTCGGCAGGCAGGAGACACTGGTTCCAAGGTTCTGTTAGTGCGTATTTGTTAGTTCTTCCAGAAAATCCAGAAGTCTTATACAAAAAGGGAAGAGCTCCAAGACTCCAGAAGAATTTGATGAATCTTACCAATAGTACTGAAACCTTGAAAAATGTGTGTGACACCGGGATGCTATGTCATAAGATGGAGTCCTAGCGTTCAACCATTCATTTGGGAAAGGGATTAAGATGGCTAAAAAAAGGGCATGATTATGGCTGCAAAAGTTGTCAAGTATGTATTAGGCAAGGTTCACATCTACACAGTGCCCTACACTGATCATTATGTCAAGGTTTCCATTCAGAATCCTCAAAAAACTGTATTATGATAGGAAGCCAGATAGAGCTTAAACAGAGCCATTAACTTGACCAAAAGCAAAGGAGTCAACTTGGACATAATATGGTCCCCATCCTGTCAGAATTCGTCTTTTCAAACCTTCGTGTCTTCCAGGACGGAGGTCAGATACTGTCCATATAGTGACTCCCATCGGCTTCGTTCAAATGAATAGCTCCATTGGTTGCAATAACAATATATATTTTTTTGGATTCTGATGGAAACTCCAACATAGAGAAGTGTGTAAGTGTGAAACTAGCCTTATATTGTTTTTTACTAACGCTACTTCTACTTCCAAGTTTGTGATTATGAACTGCATTTTGACTCCGCTTGACTATGACAACCCTTTTATCCCTTCCACGCTCTGAGAGTTGTGGACGTCACACCTGAAATCTGGTTTAGCGAATTTGTCCTGGTTTTTCCACCATAGAGGTTATTCTACAGTATAGAGAAACCAATTAGACGAATGGCTGCCCAAGGAATACAAGGAGAACTTGGGAATTCCAGAAAGGGAGATGCTCCTATAGTGTGACTCCTCACTACGGCTCCTAGAGACTCCTGCTTGTATGACGCCTCTTTATCATGTTCAAATGTCCTAATAGGGGAGGAGAAGACCAGCATCACTGCTGTGCTTGAGGAAAAGACTGCAGTCCTAACTCAATATGGACATGAAACCTAGGCGTCGAAGCAGACGAAGAGTAGAAATTCATCTTGCAATAAGTGAATTTTATTTTGATCCAGCAAGTGATACATATGGTCCAACGCTTTGACCGACACGATCTATATCAAGGATATCTATAAGACGATTCGGGATAGGATACGTGGATGCTGCAAAAAGAAGGCTCTTCTTATAGATGTCCTTGATTCAGACTGGTGTTGGTCGAAACATTGGACTATACGTATCACTAATCAAAATAAAATTCAGTTATTACTGCAAGAATTTTGACTCTTTATATTTTTCTATACTGAGGGTTTCATATCCACAAATGTCCTAATAGGGCATATTGACTGGAATAGTCGTTATGAGAAAACTTCTTCAACTGCACTACTCAACTTGGTACCGACTTAGTTGCCACTGACCAAAACCATTTTCACAATTTTGTACTGTGTTTATCTAGTCTGCTTATTGTATATACCAAATTACCAATATTGACGTATATTTGGGCAAAAAGCTAAATTATTATTCATCATGCTAATTTGTGTGCTTTTTTCCACTAGGCTGTTAACACCTTCATCATCACTGTTTTTGTGATAGGGTGGCTGCTCTCATCAGTGGTAAGCACCTGTGCTGCTCCAGCCTTTATCTATGGGAGCTTGCTGCATCCTGCTAGTGCACTTGTTATTTGACAAGACTTGGTAAGACTATTTTTCATGTTGTGTTTTTGCTAAAAAAACATTTCAGGATTTTTAAGTCCTTTTCATCCTTTTCTGTGAGCTTTGAATCATGCTAAACATATATAATGTATACAGCAACATAAGAAGACAAGGTTGACAACAAGATCCTGTAGAAACATGTAGTAAATTCTCCTCATGCACCGATCTCTGGAAGGACGTGAACCGCCAGGTCTCCATACACAGCACAAGCAAAATAAAGGCCATTTAGGCTAAGCTACGCGTTTACAGGTGGATTCGGGGCAGAATAAGACTCCTTCTGCACATAGTATTAGGGTAAACGTCAATGTGTTTTCATAGTTTGCCATCATGTCCTCTAAGGCCACGTTCACATGTTGAGTGTTTGGTCAGTATTTTACCTCAGTATTTGTAAGTCAAAACCAGGAGCGGGTGATAAATACAGAAGTGGTGACGTGTTTCTATTATACTTTTCCTCTGATTTTTCCTCTCCTGGATTTGGCTTAGAAATACTGAGGTAAAATACTGACCAAATACTCAACATGTGAACGTGGCCTATATCTGGAAGGTATAAAACACAAACCACCATTGTCTGACTTCACTTAGCTTTATAAGGCAGCAGTTTAGGCTGACATGGAGCAGCTGTGCCGGGGGTTTGACAGTCAACACAAAATGGCTGACCCAAGGGCCGCCGACTGAACTGCCGAAGGCTTACAACATTAGTTGGCGTGATAACAAAAAAAAAAGAAAAAGGTAACATCTGTTCAGTCACAATGACAACCAGGAAAAGCTGTGATCTAGGAGACTAAGCTCTATTTCGTGGGACTTCCCGAGACTATGCAGTAAACTACATACTAACTCGTGAGCGTAAATGTCACGCAAGCTTCTGCAAAAACGAAAACCTCCCGAAAGAGAAGTTACCGGATTAATCTGATTTGTTTAAATCAAGAAGTGAGTAAATCCTCCAAAAAATATGTAGATGTTTTGGACTTTAAAAAGGCATTTGTCACTGACCCACACAGATGCCTAATGGATAAATTAAGGTTTATAGGTTCAGAAAGTAAAGTTTGTAATTGGACTGTTGGCTGCTACTCTGAATGGTCTCCGGTTATAAGTGGTGTACCCCAAGGTTCAGTGCTGGGCCCACTATTATTCAGCTTACTCACTAATGATATTGAAGATGGGATTAATAGTAATTCTTTTATCTTTGTAGATAACGACACACCATGTAGAATAGGGCAGTCTATGGAAAATGTCCTTAAGTTACCAGCTGACTGAAACTAAAACATACCTTACCATAACTATAGAAAAGATTAAGTTGCACCCGGAATGGCAATGAGTTTTAATCGGATTGCATTGGTCTGATTTAATCATAAGTGGGAGCGAGCCCTTAAAGAGGTTTTAATTTCAGCTAGATTTTACCTACCTTTTCAATTTTAGCCTGGGAGAGGGATATCGGAGTAAACATGGCAAAACAAAATTGCAGTGTTCAGTGTAGTCCAATTTTCAAGGACTCTTAGAATGAAGAAGATCGAGATTTGTTTTTACTTCTCCACATCCGAGAAAAATCGGATCCTGCTCTGATCAAACTCTGATCACGGTGGGCTTAGCATAAAATTGGACCGATTTGTTCAGATGAGAGAAAAACAATTGTGTGACCCTGGCTTCTCGCGGCTAATGGGCACATATGCACTGGCCAGTTCATGCGCTCAGTAACTTAATTTTATAGTCTATAAGGCAGTAATACAGTGTACATTTCACATATTCAGTGATTTTTGCTGGACGCGGTGGTTGCTGCACTTTATGATTTATAGACAATATTCACATATGAACGTTTATGTGCCTTCATGGTGTAGCTAAGGTCTTTTTCGCCACAAACAATCAAGAATCTACAATGGCTAAATATAATTTTAATGTTTGGACATAAATTAGAAATGCTCCTTGCGAACAGTCTCTATGAATGTGACAAGTAGTCATTTTCTGTGTGTGTGCAGTGAAATGTCCTGGAAAATGTGAACATATCTGTAATTATTTTTGTCCAAATTACAGTTTTGCTGCTGTGGTTTTGGCTCAAAATTGTTTGTCAAATGTAAACTATACTCAAAACACCAACAATGAGTACAGGGCACAGCAGGGGGTCCCGAGACCCCGGTGCCACATGTTATCACAGCGATTTACATAATTGTAGAGAGTTTTCTATAAGAAAAGTGATGGTCTTCTTTCACTCTTGTCTACTCTACTGGGATACTCTCAGAAAACAATGAGGATTCGGGGGAAAGATTAGGAAAAAGATCAGCATTGCCAACTTTTACAATTATCAAACTTATTCTTGCTGGACATGGGGACCAACAATGACTTTCTTGGAGGCATCACGTATCAAGGTAGGATCGATTCAATCAGGGGTGTTTTCCATTAGACAGTTGTACGGGTGAACTGTTTGTGGAAACATTGTGCTTCTGTGGTCAGACTTTGCAGGAGCCCCTCTGCTTCGCAGATCTCAAATGTACCATGGCCGTCAACCTCTATTCCCTATTCACGGATCTAGACTTAAAAAAGGAAAACCCCTGGGTTGCATCCACGGAGTTGCTGCCTTCTGGAGAAGCGATCTGCAGAGGAAAGTCAACTAGGCAGGTCAAATCCAGAATGGGCAGGTACAACAAAAAATTAGGAAACAATGGATCGATTCACGGAACTCCAGTCTAGCAGCTAGATGGAATGGCCGCAAATATCTTTCCATCTGGCATCCCCGGGGTGGCTTTTTAATTGCCAGGGCTGGCACAACATCATCTCTTCATCACGTCACACAAATGCGCCAGCTATGACAAATTAAACGCCTCGCTGAAGCCACCAAAAAGTAAGAGATTTGCAGGGCTTCCATCTAGCCGCCAGAACCACCGACGGAGTCCCGCGAATCAAACCGCTCATCTCTCCAGGATGATGGATTCAAAGAAAAAAACATCAGGAAAATGAAGAGATAAGTCACTCCAAGATCAGCAACAGGAGTCAAACAAGCCGGGTCAAGTAGCTGGCATTAACAGGAGACATAAAATCAGGATAAGGCCTCATTTAGATGTCCGTTTTTAAAGTACATGTGTGTGGCCCAGCTTCGCAAGGCACACATGTCTCCTGGAAAGTGCACAGGAAGGTAACTGTAAAGCTTGATATTCATTCACGCACACTTCTCAGCATTGCCACTAGAGGCATTTCAGACTATTTAAGTAGTGTGACGTAGCAATAGGATTGATTCAAGTTCCTGTCTTTGGACGGAGAAGTTCAGTTTAGTTTCTGTTTCAGTCAGAGACAGACGGAGGGAGAGGAGAGAAGACTGAATCCTGACAGAGCTTGTGTAGCTCATCTTATACGGAAGTGGAGGCTAGTACGGGTGAAGTGAATCATCCTAGCCTAGTCAGAGCTACACCTTAACCTGCTACTCAGAACAAGCTGCCTGTGTTCCTAAGAAAGAAGGAAGGAAAGGGACTACAGCAGTTATACCAACGAGCCAACTGAGAACAGGTCAGTGAGCACTGAAGGAAAGCTGACCTTGGCACGATTGCTACACGTGCTTATGTTAAGGGCGAGAGCAGGGCGAAGGGCGAGTGGAGAAGTAAGAGTGACTAAGGTGACAGATCACCCTCACTCAATTAAACCGGACACCGGGGTCCGAAGCGTTGCTAGTACTTCACGACTAGTAATAAGAAAACCGGAGGCCTTGCTGGACTTCAAGTTGCAGAAGGTAGCCCTAAGTGCTGATACGTAACCGGAGTCAGGGAGAACAGGAGTCTAGCCTGATCAGCAAATATAGACTTAGTTCTTTCAACATCTGATAATCAGAGACATAGAAGGCTCCACCACAATGTTGGCCGGGCGCAGTTTTTGCTATTGAAAGAGTTGCACTTGACTTTATGCAAGTTTGTACTCACACACATTACAAGGAGAAAGGAGGCCTCTAACCTGCTCAACAGTTTTCCTGAATGTGCATTCTCCAACCTGACCAGCTTCCCGGGACATACCTGCAACATCTACAAGTAAAGGTATGGAAAGAGACTGGATTGTGTGTGACTGAATTCTTATCTGCACCCTGCATCACCACCATAGACTTTGAGGGACCAGTCCCACCTGTGGGGGACTTAACACCTAGCTGCCATAACATCCCCTCAGAGATCTACCCTGCAGCGCTGGTCAATCAGATCAGAAACCACAGGTGGCGTCACGAACTACTATAACTACAATCCCCTGTAAATATTCCCCCCATTGCATGACCGCCAGGGCCACGGACCGAGCTCTGCTGCCAGTGACATTCCCCATAGACTTCCATGGGCTCGGTTCCGAGTACCCCATAGCCCTGGTACCACCAATGTGGTGCGCGTCACATGTACTATGCGTGGTTTTCACAGATAAAACACACGGTGCTGTTCACAAGTACTTGTTCTGTTTTTTTTTTTGCAGATTGTGTCTGCAAAAAAAATCACAGAGACATGTCTATTTTTGATCCAAGAAACAGATCAAAATCACCTATACAAGTCTATGGGCCAGTGAAAATCACAGACAGCACACGGATGCCACTTGTCATGGAAATAAGTAGGAGAAGATTTGCAATTTTTTTTCTTTTTTTGCATATGAGAAAATCACTAAAGGTAAAAACTAACCCACCGACCAAGCACTGATGAAAATTGGTCCAATTTTTTTGCTGATGTCTGAATGAGGTCTAGTTAAACGCTTATTACTAGCAACTCCTGTTAGACTGCTAAAAGTTTAAATAGGGTGTGGTTCGGTCCCATAGGGTACAGCAGAGAGATAACTACAGAAGAGGACTAGCTGGTCTGCAGAAACACATAATCCCTGGCTGTGAGGCTCCACAAGTCTTAAAATTGGCTGTACCGCGTCTTGCATTGCCCAGTGATGCCGGCATTGGAGGTCTCTCGATTGTCCGCGCTGTTCATCTCGCGACAGAGACAGCTGGAGCAGGACCAGATACGGATGTAACATCACTCTTATAATGCAGCAGATTTATCTGAGTGGTTCAGGCTGTTTGATAAATTTGGCTCATACTCAGACTATGTACTCTAAGTTTACACCGCCTTAAACTCTGTAAACATTGGCTTAATTTGCACTAATAATTTTCGTGCATGGTGTCACAATTTCGACCACAGGCCATTTCATGGCAAGTCGTGACTTTTTCTGCTGGGCTGCACCTCTTCGCCAAGAGTTGTGAAAGGTAATTGTCTTTCAATGCCAAAAACCTGTTTCTCTGTATCTCTATTACTGCTATGCCACCCCCAATTTCATCACTTATGACCAGGTCACTATCTACACTATCTTCCCCAGCTCTACAGTAATTGCCCTCCTCTCAGCCACCACCTTCCACCTTCTAGCCATTCTTTCTCCCAGCACAGCGGCCTCCTCCCCATTCTGATGCAGCCCATCCCTATCGTAGAGCCTGTAGCCAACAAAGAAGTCGGCCCAGTTGTACAGGAACCCCACACCCTCCTTCCTACACCAATTCCTGAACCACTTATTCACATTCCTCATTTCCCGCTGACTCTCTGGCGTGGGAAGTGGCACAGGCAGTATTTCAGAAAATATTACCTTTGAGGTCTTTGCTTTACGCTTACAGCCTAATTCCATGAAATTATCTTGAAGGAACTTCCGCCTACCTATAACTTTGTCATTGGTGCCGCTGGGTCCTCCCCAGCCCCTCTCAGTAATCTATCAATCTGATCAGCAATTTGCAAGAACTCAAGGTGCCAGGAAGATAACACACACAGTCTTTGTGTCCCGTCTGTTGAGTCCCTAATACTGGAATCCCCCACTACAAAAACCTGTCTGGCCAGCCCTGCGCTCCTTTTACCCCCTTACTTGAGCAGACACTCCTGACTTTCAGAGGATGCACCTTGTTGCAGCAGTACTGACACCCTACTCATCTGCAATCTTAGCCAACTTGTTGGGTGTGACAAATCAGGACTTGTCTTCCTACACTCTCCCTCGCTACCCCACTTTCTGTCCCTTAGCTGGCTGCCTCACTGCCCTATGGCTCCATGCTACGATCCTTCTCCTTACCCCAGTGAGCACATGGGCTTCCAAATGTACAATATGTGCACAACTCGCACAGCAGACTGCACCCTCAAACGGCTACTCAAGGATTGCATACATGCAACAAGATGCACGCTGGATGGCATTTTCAATTATGAAGATTATATTACTAATGGGGTCGGGGATATCACAAGAAATAAATAGGCAAGTAAATACAAACAGTGAATTAGTACAAATTATCCCTAAACTCCCTGAATCCAACCTCACTGAATAACAAGTCACACGCTTAAGCCAAATCACACTTAGGAACAAATCACTCGAAATCCCGTTCACACGCTAGATCAGATGCGTTAAATACAGTTGCTTTTCCATTAGGTGCAAAACAACCTGCAATGTCAGCAAAGGTCCCAAGTTATTTTTGTGAACAGAGTGAGACATGAGTTATCATCACTCATTCCAATTTTATGGGACTGACGTACGAGTCCTATGTACGTGAATGCAGTAATGGTCACACATGCAATGACTACTCCACTGATACTGAGGACTTGGAGGCCCCCAATCTAGGGGTCTCTGGGAGTCTTAGATTTAGTTATAAAGCTCCTCTACATCCCAGGGCAACTGACCAGAACCGTTCTATATGATATGAACCTTTTCATGACTGCGGAGTATTACTACATCGATGATGGGGGGCGATAACGTGCACAATCACAGCGGTGCTCCCGAGGGTCCACTGACCACATTCAGCCCATACAGGAGCATTTGCAGATAATACAGTCACTCATTGCCTAGTAGCGGCCGTCCAGTTGGATTCATAGGGATCAATTAGAAGCTGCTTATTATGCTCGTCTTAGTGTTGTTCACATCCTGGATCAAAGATTGCTCTCATTATAATGCAGGAATGCCACACTCTACAGCCGAAAAACAGGAACTTGAGCGAATTAGGCCGAGACACCGGCGTAATTAGTCAGCAGAAGCGGCTGTCTGTCACTTGGTGTTCAGGGAATTCCTTTTCTTCTTTGCATGTAAAATGTCACTTTTTTTTTTTTTTTACTGTTTTTCTTGTTCCTTTTCTTCCTAATTTTAATAAATGTAATCTCAGTAATGGCTCTCCAGGTGTAAGTGCTGGGGCAGGAGTTCTGTGACTATTTTTATGCTCTGTGGCACCACACCGCTGTGCTTAATGCATTATGTAAGAGTCATTACTTCAGCTTACTTACCCAATGCAGTGGCCCAATGCAGACCTTGGCAGCGAGAAGCAGAACGGTCGGGTCTGCGGGACGCATCTTAGAGCACTCTTTCAGTACCGAAACAGCGTAGGCAAACTGCGGGAGCAAAGGAGAAAGCTTAGAAAACAAAATCTGGGAGAGGAAATGGTATCAGAGCATCTGTTACTCGTTTATGAGCTAGAAGCAATGATATATATGAATTTATTCAGATACGGTAAATAATATAAAATAATAATTTAACACTCTGGGGTGGAGCTTTAGGCTTATTCACTCTTGACCACTCATAATCAATGTTGACTTACTAATCTATTAGAAAAATGACAGTAAGAAGTAGAAGACAGACATAAAAGGGTAATAGACAAAAAGTGGGTGAATCAACCTCCAAACTATATGACAAAGTAGATAATTGGTGCCCATTCCATTTAATCAGGCCATATCGCTCCTAAATTCATCAAAAAAACTAACAGTGTATGGAGGAATAGCACACCAAACTGAATTCTGGCAACGTTTCTGGCGATGTACCCTTCATCAGGCTGTGGATAGGATTTGTATCCTATCTACATCCGCTGCTCTTCGTATCACTGAGTCTATTCTCCCATGAGTAATACTATTTCCACACACTCTCTCTGGATCCCCAGCCAGCCCAACAATCCTTTCATATACTGGCACAAGTGGATATTTCCTTTTCCATACTCATACATTTCCTATCCTCAGCCGGACGAAGGGTGCGTCACTTTAAACGTTGCTAAACTTCACTTTGCGCTGTCATTTTTGGATATGAGGGGAACAAAGTAAAACGCATTCAAATAGGTTCCTTTTTGTGCCTATTTTTGGAATGCTATACCTCTGTACACTATTTATTTTCAGACATGAAAAGTGTGGATGCAGAATCTGACTACACAAGGTCTGTACTGTTGTCTGTTACCATGGAGACGCATAGATCTACATCAGAGCTGTAGACTCAAAATGGTTACAAAAAGACTTCCTGCAAAGCTTCTTCATTTATGATTATCCAAAGAATTGCAGAATTCATAAAGAAATAGTTTGCACGGATGTACAGTACATGACGCTCATATAGACGTCACTGTGCCTGCGTAAGTAAACTAGGGGACGTTTCAGTTGCAGGAACACCACTGCCCCTTTATTATGCTCATGTCTACTTCCAATAAAACACACATGTATGCAAAATTTAGGTTCATGACAATTTTTTCAAATCTACTGACTGATACTTATGTTTTTTTTATGCCCCGATTTAAAAAAACACTGTTATTTTTAACCACTGTATGGATTTTGCACAAAACACGCTTGAAATTACGTACAAGCAAGATGAACATGAAAAATCCTTTATTGTAGCTAAAAATATACCTTATATACTCATGTATAAGCTAGCTAGGCAAGCTATGCCATGTCCCGACGCCCCACAGCCGTGGGAAGCGCCACAGAAAGCTCTGGCCATGGACTCCGCTGAGCATGTGCGGTCTGCAGGACTTTCTCCATCTCTACCTGATGTGCGAACTAGACTACTTGGTCCCCACAGGGTAAGTGGACTAGATGGCTCGATTCCCCGCTTGGTCAGCGGTTCGGACTTTTCGAGCTATTAACTCTGCTGCCATATTGTGAACTATGGGACTTACCGCCAAACCCAAGTGAAATTTTCTGGGGAATTTTTTTTTACTTGGGTCTTCAGAAGAGGGGGCCTGAGGAGGGGGATACTGTAACGCTGGTATTGTCTGTATTTTGTTTTCCAGCGTTACTCTGCATGTTTTTTGCATTAACCCTTTTGCTCCTTTCCCCCTAACCAGCTGGGATACTGTTGTCTGTTACCTATATGGATGCTGCTCAGTTCCCGGCTCTGCTGCGTACCCGTACTTGCGTGAGTGGCTCCGCTGCTTTGCATGACCGCCCGCATGTGCGGTTCCTGACTTGCTGTGAAAGCCGTCCGTAGCTTGCAAAGTCCTCTGCAGTGGTGCATGACTTACTGCGTGGTTGGCAGCAGCCATTGTTGGGTTCCCTCTGTGTTGTGCTGTCTGGCTCTGCATAGGGGGCGCGGCCCACACCTGTCCTGCTTTTATGTGGATTGGGTGTTTACTAGAATTACTGCTCCAGCCTATCGCTGTGAAGCAGCTCATATATAAAGTTCCCCAGCCCTAGTGGGCGTTGCCAGAGCTTCACATTGAATCCACACTGAATCCCTGAACCTAGCCTATGTGGTTGTGTGTTCAGCTCCTGCTCTGAAGTTGATCAGCTCTGGACAGCTGATTCCCTGTTCCTGCTGTGTCTTGTTCCCTGATCCTGGATCAAACCTGGTACCTGAATGTCTGAATTGTCTTGTGTTTCCGCCTATGCTGGGGGCTGATTACCCAGATCGCCGTTCCTGGAGGCTGTATATCCAGGCCTGTTCCTGCTGTGTCTAATTACCTGAACCCCTGATCTTGGATCGCATCCTGTACCTGACTGTCTGAACTGTGTCCTTTTGTTATGTTCCTGAAATCCTGCTGTGTCCAGAACCCTGTGCCAGTGACTGTGAATCCTTGCTATATAACCTGAGTTCATCTTGGAAGAAGGAGTCCGGTGTGTGCTGAGTTTCTGTTACTCTGTGCTCAGCCTCTGTGCAATCCCCGGCCAGCTCCCGTTGAGCCTGGCGGGGCTTGCACCAGACCGCTGGGGTTCCTTTTCAGGTCGCTGCCAGATGTCCGGATCCTATGCCTGATGACCATGGCCTGATGTCCGATGTCCGACGACCACTTCCAGATGTCCGGATCCTATCCTTCCTGCCTGATGTCCGGATCCTGCCGATCATTGCCAGATGTCCGGAGCCTGCTGATCGGTGCCAGATGTCCGGAGTCCGAGGCCTGTGTTCCAATCCGTGTTCCTGATGTTCTTGTCCGTGTTCCTGACTCCCTGAGACCCAATCCGTGTTCCTGACTCCCTGTGATCCAATCCATGTTCCTGTCTGTGTTCCTGACTCCCTGTGATCCAATCCATGTTCCTGTCTGTGTTCCTGACTCCCTGAGATCCAATCCGTGTCCCGGTTGTTCCTGTGCAGTCTAACTCTGTTTCAGCCATCAGCTCCTGATTCCAGTTACCTGCCTGTTACCTGTCGGTTTGCCTGTCTGCCATCCGTCTGCAGTTCCATCCAGAGGCTCGGACGTCATCTGCAGAGATCCCCGGCTCTTGCCTGCTCACCTAGGAGCGATCATCTGCCATCCGACTGCAGCTCCATCCGGAAGTTCGGACATCATCTGCAGAGATCCCCGGCTCTTGCCTGCTCACCTGGGAGCGATCATCTGCCATCCGACTGCAGCCTACCTGGAGGCTCCACCATATCAGGTCGTATATACCTGCCTGTCCCAGAGACTGCCTTGGTCACTTGCCGTGACAACCTGCCTGTCCCAGAGACTGCCCTGGTCACTAGTCGTGACAACCTGCCTGTCCCAGAGACTGCCTGGTCACTAGCCGTGACAACCTGCCTGTCCCAGAGACTGCCCTGGTCACTAGCCGTGACAACCTGCCTGTCCCAGAGACTGCCCTGGTCACTAGCCGTGACAACCTGCCTGTCCCAGAGACTGCCTGGTCACTTGCCGTGACAACCTGCCTGTCCCAGAGACTGCCCTGGTCACTAGCCGTGACAACCTGCCTGTCCCAGAGACTGCCTTGGTCACTTGCCGTGACAACCTGCCTGTCCCAGAGACTGCCCTGGTCACTAGCCGTGACAACCTGCCTGTCCCAGAGACTGCCCTGGTCACTAGCCGTGACAACCTGCCTGTCCTGCCGGTTCCTCCTTGGTCTACCCTGTGATGACGTCTGTCCTGGGTCGGTGTCTGATGTTCTCCTGCTGAGCCTGTGCTACGCCTGAGGCCTGAGAGAGAGGCCGTCCTAGTATGCCCGTGCCAGATGACCCTGGACTTCATCAACCCGTGATGACCCCGCCATCGTCTGACGTTCGTCCTGGGCCGGTGTCTGATGTTCTCCTGCTGAGCCTGTGCTACGCCGAGGCCTGAGAGTGAGGCCATACTAGTATGCCCGTGCCAGATGATCCTGGACTTCATCAACCCGTGATGACCCCGCCATCGTCTGAAGTCTGTCTGAGGTCGGTGTCTGATGTTCTCCTGCTGAGCCTGTGCTACGCCTAAGGCCTGAGAGAGAGGCCGTCCAAGTATGCCTGTGCCAGATAACCCTGGACTGCATCTACCCGTGATGTCCTCCAGCACTCGTCTGTGATCCTGAGTTGTGTACCCTTCTCTGATGTGCGGAATCGGGAGCCCGGTCTTATGTTCTGTTTATGTACTTTGTTTCTTTAAGTAAACTTTATGTTTCTTCTTACCTGAAGTTGTGCGGTGTTGTCTAGTCCTGCAGGTCGCCACCTTGCCCACATGCTCAGCTGCCACGGATCCCGGTCGCTGCCCTTCCCTAGTCCGGGCAGGCCCGGGTCTCCCTCCGTGGTCCAGTGGGTCCACATTCTCTTACCATCTGGGACCCATGCCTCACGTCGTCGTGGACTGGCGGCGTGGGAGCATTGGCTAGCTAAGCAAGCTATGCCATGTCCCGACGCCCCACAGCCGTGGGAAGCGCCACAAAAAAGAATAAATACTCACCTACCGAACCCTTGACTTTCTGCCTGTGTTTTCCGATGGTCTCCTGGCTTTCTCTTCTGGCAGGAGATCTCACATGATCTCTGCAGACCAATCAGAGAAGGAGTCTTTCAGTTTGGACAGAATGTGGGCGCTAGGATTGATCAGTAGCTGCTGATTGGCTGTAGTGGTCACATGACGTCCTCCAGCTGAAGAGGAAGCCAAGAGACCGGCAGGGAACACAATAAAATGGTGTGAGGATCCAGGAGAGGAGTATATGTTCTTATTTGTAATAAATACCATCATGGTCGCGTTTTTAATTTAAAAATGTAGTTGAAAGTTAGGATCTTTTAAGTACAGTCGAATGAGAAAAAAGTATGGACCGCTAATGTGTGACATGTACAGGTACATTTTAACCACAGTTCCCTTCGCCTTCTCTGTTGTTATTGCTTGTTTTATACCTTTATTGCTTTGCTAGAATATAATATAAGCCCATAAGGAATAGAAAAAAAAAAAGTTAAATCATTCACATGACTCAGGTCCATACAGACTGAATGATCGGAACAGAAACACAAAGACAAACAACTTTTCCTAAGGGGGAACAAGATGTTACATAATGGAGCAAATTACATTCTCTGTTGGAAGATCAAAGTCATGAGTGGCAAAAGCTTTTATCGTTTTCTATCTGCTTTAATTACATCGAAACGCAACAATTTTGGATCCATTAAAGTTTTTAGATGAGATCCTTGTTTTCCATGTTTATGGACTAAAAAAAAATTGGAAATTCTGTAAGGCCAGAATCACACAAGCATAATACAGGTCTTTATCAGCAGTCTCCCTGTGTTTGCACTGTGGATATAAAAAGTGTATACATCCCTGTTAAAATGCTAGGCTCTTGATATGTAAAAAAAAAAATCGTACAGAATAATCATTTCAGAACTCTTTCCATCTTTAATGTCATCCATAATCTGTACAATTCAATTGAAAAATAAACTGAAGTCTTTCTGGGTGGAAAAAGAAAAACAAAGAACTAATATAAGGTGGTTGCACAAATATGCACACCCTAAGGCCGGGGTCACACACAACGATAAAAAATCGGACCCTATTATACGGCCATAATATGCAGAAAAGTCCCCTGAAAAGTGATCCATATGTCATCCGTGTGCAATGCTACAATGGGATTTCCTCGCATCAAAACATCCGTGTGTCATCCGTATGGCATCCCTACGGCGAGATTTTCTCGCCGGCTTGCAAAACCGACACATAATGGATCCCAATGACAGTTTTTACATCACTAAAGAAAGAATAGATATATACACATATATATATACACACACATGTCATTGAGACATATATACATATATTTATAGTTCATACACTTCTACATAGTATAATAGCTGCTAATTCAATTGCCGGCTTTTGTGAAATTACAGACCCGACATGAAATGACACATGGTTTACATACAGTTAACCATGTCATTTCATGTAGTTTGATATATGGTTTTCACTAACAATGACACGAGTGTATGTGTGCAAAATTTCATACATGTAGGGGTTAATTAAAGGTGTAAATTCGTTGAAAAAAAATGCGTGGGCTCCCGCACTATTTTCTACACCAGACAGGCAAAACCAGCGAGTGGGGGCAGATAATAATAGCCTAGGGAGGGTGCATTTATTTTGTGCCCCCTCTGGCTACTAACATCTGCCCCCAGCCACCCCAGAAAAGGTAAATCTATAATTAGATGCGCCCCTTCTGGCACTTAGCCCATCTATTCCCATTGCCCTGTAGCGGTGGCGAATGGGTTAATAATGGGTTAAAGCCACCTTGCTATTGGAAGGTGACTTTAAGCCTGGTTAATAATTGAGAGTTGTCAATTAGACAACTCTCAATTATTAATCCTATTGTATGAAATAAAAAAAAAACACACACACATTAATTAAAAATCATTTTAATGAAATAAACACACAGTTTTTGACCATCTTTTATTTTAATGGTATTCCTTCGATTCCCTTGTTCTCCTGTAATAAAAAAAAAAAAATAAAGCAAGCTTATTCTTACCTATCCGGTGCTCAGTCAGGTCCAACGCTGCAATCCTTCACAAAGGGTTAACTGGTTTACAGCAAGCAGCGCAGCTAATGCTGGCAGCTCAGCTGTAAGCCCCCGAACAAATGAGCTCCTATCCCGGCTGACAGGAGAGGAAGTGATTAGCTGGGAAGGTTAATTGATTGCTTCCCAGGCTAATAAGTTCAGTTCAGGTCAGCCGGGAACACCGCACAGCATCAGTGACGTCAGAGGGAGTCAGCAGGGTCTCAATACTATAGAAAAGAAGTTGGCTGAGTATAAATGTAACACAAATTAAGTCATTAAGTTGAAATTGGTGCGCTTTCCTGAGGACATTGATGACGATGGTACAACATTTACCCCAGAGTTTAGTCATCAGATATTTGGAGATGATGAAGTGGCTTTTGGATACAAGGGTTTGCAAATTTTACTTTACTACAGCGCTGGAAACTTATCCACTATGTTCCATATCCATTACACCTCCAAAGTCGATGAAAATTCGTGAAATTATCCCCCCTGGGTTTTGCAGTGGCATAGATGACTTTGAATCATTATTGGAAAAAGAAGTTAACTTTAAACCGTTTGGCCCTATAATACATACCTATACGGTTTACAACTAAGAAGCTTGTGCGGAGTTCACTTACGAGATACATAAGGCTGACTTGACCTGTCCAGGCTTCAGAGAGTACCACGAAAGGCTCCAGACCTTCTTGATGTGGTTCATTGAAACGGCTAGCTACATCGATGTGGATGACGAAAGATGGGACTACTTTGTGGTATTTGAGAAGTACAATAAAGACGGGACTACACTCTTTGCGACTGTAGGCTACATGACAGTCTATAATTACTATGTGTACCCAGACAAAACCCGGCCAAGTGTAAGCCAGATGTTGATTCTGCCTCTATTTCAAAGTGAAGGGCACGGAGCTCAGCTGCTGGAAACAGTTCATAGATATTATATTACCTCCCCCAACATTTTGGATATTATACTATGTAGAAGTGTATGAACTATAAATATATATATATATATATATATATATATATATATAACATATATATATATATATATACAGTATATATGTGTGTATTCTATGTGTGTATATGTATTCTTTCAATTCTTTATTAAACCTGTCAGTGTGATTTTACAGTATAGCCGGGGATGAATTGCCGGCTTTTCTAAAGGACACCGGTGTGTATTTCTCGCAAGTCACACTGATGGTCCGTGTGTAATCCGATGTTTTCTCACCCCTATAGACTTGCATTGGCGAGTCTCGGGCGTAATAGGGTGCAAATCGCGGCATGCTGCGATTTCACTTGCACGTATAAAACGGACGAAAAAAAAAAAAAAATCAGATGATGGGAGCTGCCCCATAGATTAACATTGGTCCGAGTGCAATGCGATTTTTTCTCGCATTGCACTCGTCCGTATTTCTCACTAGTGTGACTCAGGCCTTAAACTAATACCAGTACTTGAAAGTACCCTTTGAATTTACGACACCATTCAATCTTTTTTGGCAGGAGTCTATCAGCATGGAACATCTGGAATTGGTAATCTTTGCCCATTCTTCCAAGCAGTAGTTAAAAATCTGACATCTGCTGTGTACAACGCCCTATTTAGATCACCCACAGATTTTCAATTGGATTCCGGTCTGGGCTCTGGCTGGTCCATTCTAAATCTTTTATTTTCGTGAAGCCATTTTTTGTTGATTTGAAGGTATGCTTAGGGTTGTTGTTGTGCTGAAAGGTGAAATTCCTCTTCATCTTCAGCTTTTTAGCAAAGGCTTGAACTTTTTGCTGCAAAATTGAGTGATATATGGAACTGTTCATAATTCCCTTTACCTTGACTAAAGACCCAGTTCCAGCTTTCGAAAAACAGACCTAAAGCATAATGCTACCTCCACCATGTTTCTCTGTATGTATGATGTTCTTTTGAAGATGACCAGTGTTGGTTTTGTGCCAAACATATGTTTTGGAATTATGGTCAAAATGTTCAACCATTGTCTCACCAGATCATAAAAATGTTTCCCACATGTAACATTTTTTTTATTTCAGCGCTGGAGTGGTGCCACTAATCTAAGTTCCCTTACCCTAGTCTTATACTCACCAGACGCTGTCTTTGGCTGTTCCCGACACAGCTGCGATTTCGGAAATCTCATGCACATGCTGCTTAATTTTTCCTTGCAGGTTTGAGCCATCAAAGCATTTTTTTTCAAATCTGCATGGCCTCAAATTTTTCAGCGTTTTTGCAGCATTTTTCACCCGTGCAAATGAATATAAAATGCCAAAAACACACTTAAAAAATAAACAAAAAAAACCCAATTTTTTATGCAGCATTTTTCCTGCCTACACTGCTTTTTGGTGCTGAAAAATCTGCAGCAAATATTTAACTCGTGCACATACATACCCTAATGGCCCAATGCTTATAAAACTAGCCCATGTTACTTTATAAAAGTATGAGCCTATGTTGAGCATTTGTAGCCGATTTTTCTGCCCCAAAAACCAGTGTTGGAAGGAAAAACGTAGAGTAAAATTGCGCATTTTTGACACATTTTAGTTTAGTTTTTTTTTCCTGTTTATTTGTAAGGGTGAAAAAAGGAAAGAAAAGGCAGAAAAAAACGCACATGTGAACAAGCCCTTAATCTCAAATCTCCCCTTGTAACTATGTGTCAGGTATTTGTTCGATCTTTCCAGAATATGCTCCATGTTTAACACAAGCTATTATTTATGTGGTCGTATATAGCTGGGTGCAGTACAAAAACAGTAATTCCACATCTATTGTTCTACCCAACAACCACATAAGGACTTTATCAATTTGGAGCTAGGCAGTAATAAACTAATCAAATGGAATGGTATAAATCTCCAGCTGGACTGTAATTTTCTGATAAGTAGAAGACAATAGCTTCATAGTAGGACGGAGACTACGTAAAATGCCAGGCTAATTCCAGCAATCATTGTCGGTGACGCACTGCGGTGACCGCGCTTGGTTATGTGCATGTTGCTGGAAATATGCTGTAATTAACCCATTATGATATAAGTAGACGGGATTCTAAAAACAGATCATATGGCAGCTGTGCGTCTGATGATGAGACCGGTACGTAAGAAAGCCCGTTAGAACCTTAAAAATAGAAAACAGTGTATGTAACGTTGTTAAACGGGTATTCCAATCTATAAGAATTATCAGTACTCCATAGGTGAAAGTCTTCGGATTAATATTGGTATCAATGCTGAGTTTCACACTGGTTTGTCAAGCCTTTTCTACAAAAAGGCAAATGTTCTGCAATTTTGGCAGCACCTGCCCCCATCTAGGTTTCGCTGACATCTTTTTGCAGCACACAGGGTATGATGATGGATGTTTCAGAGACCTCAATCAAGCCTAGATGTGAAGGACTAATTTACAAGCATCTGCCCCCTGATGAAGCGATGGCGAAACGCATGTCGGGTGCAAACGTCTGAGGTGATGCGGTTTGTTTGATCCAGTCTTATTAAATGCTCAGATTTTGTCCCTGTGTGGTTTATTATGTGGACAAACCAGGAAGGGTTCATCCATTGTATGCTTATGAGGGAGACTGTTGTGAATGGGTTTGAGATGAGTTCTGAGCAGAGGCTCCCTCTGGTGGTTACAAGCGGTGCTAGTGAAGATTGTGAGGACTGGGAATCAGGTGTTACTGACTGGTCTTATATAAGGGAGTCATTTTCCCATCAGGGTTGCCGGTGATCAATTGTTCTGGTCTGAATCCTTCATTCCAGTTTCCTTGTAGCCTGCTGTGTCGTGTCTGCATCTCCTGCTAACAGATAAGACTTTTTCTTCTTTTGTGTTTGTGCTATATTTTTGCATTTTGTCCTGCACTTCTGTGGGGGCCTTCAGGGTCCCCTCCGGGGGCTTCTGCCCTCTCAGTTTAGTTCAGCCACTGAGTTTTGTTCTTTTGCTTTTTCCAGTTTTTTCAGTGGCTGCTGTTTTGATTTTGTTACACCAGAGAGCTAATTTAGGTGGTAGAGGTCGTGTGATCTCAGGTGATTTTGAAATTAGTAGAGTTGGTGCTTTTCAGGGTTTTCTGGGATTGCAGTAAGTACCCTTCCTATCCTTTTCTATTTAGATAGTTTGGGCCCCAGCGTTTGCTCATACTATTTTCTTTCTGTGTCAGTATTTCCTCTTGTCTAACCGCCATTACATGTTTGGGGGCTTTCTATTATCTTTGGGGTTCTGCTCCGGGGCAGATAGCTTTCCTATTTCTATCTTTAGGTGTAGTTAGTTTCTCAGGCTGTGACGAGGCGTCTAGGACCAACGTAGGAACGCTCCACGGCTGCCTCTAGTTGTGGTGGTTAGTCAGGGTACTGCAATCTCATAGATTCCAACTGCTCTGGTGTATTGCCTTTTTTACCTGCACTCCTCAGCTACCGAAACATAACAGGAGACTTAGTCAGATGTCATTGTGAACCCCATTGGGGACAGTGATGATAATGTCTGTAAAGCGCTGCGGAATATGATAGCATTATATAAGCAATGCAAAATGAAATATTAATATTATGCAGCATATTAAAGCGGCATGTAAAAGTTTGGGCATCCCTGGTTAAAATTACTGTTATTCTGAACAGTTAAGAAAGTTGAAGATGAAATGATCTCTAAAAGGCCTAAAGTTAAAGATGACACATTTCCTTTGTACTTTAGGGAAAAAATACATATTTTTATCATTTACATTTTAAAAATTACAAAAAAGAAAATGGACTGATGCAAAAGTTTGGGCACCCTAAATGGTTAGTTCCTAGTAGCACCCCCTTTTGAGTATCAAAGCTTGTAAACGCTTTTTGTAGTCAGACAGGAGGCTTTCAACTCTTGTTTGAGTGATTTTCATCCATTCTTCCCTGGAAAATTCTTCCAGTTCTGTGAGATTCCTGGGGCGTCTTGCATCCTCTGCTATTTTGAGGTCTAGCCACAGATTTTCAATGGTGTTCAGATCAAGGGACTGCAAAGGCCATTGTAAAACCTTCAGCTTGCGCATTTTGAGGTGGTCTAGTGTGAATTTTGACATGTGTTTTAGGATCATTATCCATTTGTAGACTCCATCCTCTTTTCAACTTCAGCTTTTTTACAGATGGTGTTATGTTTTTATCAAGAATTTGTTGAAACTGCATTAAATCTATTCTTCCCTCTACCCGTGAAATGTTCCCTGTGCCATTGGCTGCAACACAACCCCAAAGCACGATTGATCCTCCCCCATGCTTAATGGTTGGCGAGATGTTCTTTTCCTAATACTCTGTGCCCTTTTTTCTCTACACATTCACTGGATCATTGTGGCCGAAGAGTTCTATTTTAACCTCATGGGTTCACAGAACCTGTTTCCAAAATGCATCCGACATTAGATGTCCTTTTGCATACTTTTGATGCTGACTTTACGGTGATGTTTTCTTCTGATGACTCTTCGATGAAGGCCATACTTGTGCAGTTGTCTCTCTACAGTAGAACTATGTACCACAACTCCAGAGTTTGCTAAATCTTTCTGGAGGTCTTTTGCAATCAAGCGGGAGTTCCGATTTGCCTCTCTAGCAATCCTATGAGCAGCTGTCACTGAAATTTTGCTTGGTCTTCCAGACCTTATCTTGACCTTCACTGTTCCTGTTAACTGCAATTTTTTAATTACAGTTTCAACTGGGGAAAGAGCTATTTAAAAAAGCTTTGCTATCCTCTTATAGTCTTCTCCTGCTTTGTAGGCCTCCACCATTTTCAAAGTGCTAGGCAGCTGCTTCGAAGAACCATGGCTGCTGTTTTTTGGCACAAGGTTAGAGGAGGCTGAGTTTTTACAAAGTTGGGGAAATTTGCATCACCTGGCCTTTCCTAACAATGATAGTGAGCAAGCCATAATTCTAACAAGCTAAGTCCGGCGTCACACTAGCGAGTTTCATGCGAGTTAGTGGCACGACTAACTCGAATCAACACCCGGCACGGCCGCCCGCTCTCGGACCAGAGTGCGCAGCGGCATAGAAATACATGCAGCCGCACACTCAGGTCCGAGAGTGGGCGGCCGTGCCGGGTATTGATGCGAGTTAGTCGTGCGACTAACTCGCATCAAACTCGCTAATGTGACGCCGGCCTAAGGTCTGAAATCTTGGTCAAAGTTATCTGTGCACACAAATCTTCAAGGTGCCCAAACTTTTGCATTGACCCATTTCCCTTTTTGTCATTTTGAAAATGAAAAAAAAAAGACAACTTATTATTTTTTTTTTTGCCTAAAATACAAAGGAAATGAGTCATCTTTAATAGCCCTTCTAGAGATTATTTAATCTTCAACTTGATTAAATGTTCACAGTAAGGCCGGGGTCACACTTGCAAGTGTGATGCGAGAATCTCACGCGAGTCTCTCACATCAATACCCGGCACTCGGACAGAGTGTGCGGCTGTACAGAAATACATGCAGCTGCACACTCCGGTCCAGAGTGCCGGCGGCGGTGCCGAGTATTGATGTGAGTTTCTCGCATCACACTCGCAAGTGTGACCCCGGCCTAACTTTGACCATGGATGCCCAAGCTTTTACATGCCACGGTATATGTAGCACTCCTTTTGCGCTTTGCGTCCATCGTTCACATGACCACTGCAGCCAATCCATGACTTCAAAGGTGACGTTTGCATATACAGCACGTGATCACTGAGACCAGTGATTGGCTGCAGGAGTCTCATGAATGATGTATGTGAAGCATTTACTGCAGGAAAGGCGAAAACCACCATATTAATGCGAGAGACTCGTGTGAGTTTCTCGCATCATACTCGCAAGTGTGACACCGGCCTGATTCTAGAAATCCTTTTTTCAGCTTCTCAGAAATCCAGGCTTAAAATCATATAAAAATCAGCTGCAAGTTCTTTATGGTGGGACACTGCACTTGCATCTCTCCTGCCCGTCCTCCCTATTTCCTGCTTCCTGTGTCTGTGTACCAATCAGGCACAGGAGGCAGCTGGTGGATGGAGCATATGGAGAGCCGGCAGTAGAGCGGCATGTGCAATCTCCCACCCTGAAGCTCTTGCAGTTCATTTTCATATAATTTCAAAGCTGGATTTCTAAGAAACGGAAAAAAAACTGATTTCTACAATCAAGATATGGACTTAGTCAGCATGAAAGCGCCTGTAAATACATGTCATTAGCTTGGAGGTATAAAATCCTCATGACAGGTTCCCTTTAAATCAAGTTTTTGTATTAAATATAATTTTAAAATATTTTGACAATTATTTTTAACTCCATATCTCAATCTTTATTAAAAAATAAAAAAAATTGAAATCTTGCAATTTTCACACTGCCCACTGGAGACTTTCTTAGACTTGAACTTCCTGATGTTTGACATGTACATTAGCCACAATGAACAGACCCCCAATCCTATCTTTTGTATTGAATCATCTAATGAGCGTGTGCAAAAGTCATTGTAAAAGGAGAGGGAGCTGTTATATTGCCTTATTGTGATTGGTGGATGCTGTGTTATCAGCTGTGCACAGAGGTGTAACCTGCCATTGTAATCCTGCCTCTGCTGATACAAAACTGCTGTAAACTCTTTATGAAAAGACAGGAAGTGATAGTCTAGTTGGAAATTGCTTGATTATTAATTTTATTTTTTAATAAAGATTGTCAAAAGGGAAATAAAAAATTGCCATTTTTTTTTTAATACAGGTAACACAAACCTGATTTAAACAATAGGTAATTCTATGACAACACTCCTTTAAATGGTCATCTGATGGTAGCGGTCAGAATTGTATGCTGCCAAGACGAAAGGGATTGTGACAAATCTCAGAAATTTTAAGGAAAAATATAATGAAGATTTGTTCTCAAGCCAGTGGTCCATGATATACATCCTTTGTTTCTCGCAGGAAAACGAGAGCTGTGTTCTGTAACCCAAATTTATCAGCAGACGGCGCTTCTGTGGCCCATTGTTAGGTGGTGGATGGTGATATGCTTCAGCGATGGTACAAGAGCACCTACTGTGCACAGCCTGAGCCTAAAGAACCACTAATAGGAATGTAAAAGGATTATAAAAGAAGCTGAAAATATCCCAAATGTGTCATAAAATGGAACAAAAAGGAGAAATAATATGTGTGACCCAAGACGAACTTGATTCTTTCAGCAAAAGTTTTAAAAGTTCAGTTCTCTATAAAAAAAAATTAATATTAATGGAGAAGTTTAAAAGTTTTACAAATATAAGAATCTGACTAAAAGTCCAAGGCAATGAGTCACGGATTCTGGTAAAGTATTCTAAACTTGTGAAATTAAACTACGGCAAAACTACGGAGTTACGATTTTTGACCAAGGGGGTCCCTACAGAGGCTACTGGTTTGGTGAAGGCTACAATAGTGCACAGAGTCTCCCGGCTTCACCCTGTTCTTCATGCAGGATGATTTCCATGTTGTGGCAGCTGCAGAGCAAAGAGATAGTCAGGAACAGAGATAAGGGATCACCATTAGGAAATCAGGCGAGATGTGAACAGGCCAAAGAACGAGGGTGGAAAGAAAGCAGAGGCTGAGCCAAGGATCAGGCAGGAGGACTGAGCAGGAGCAAGGTTAGATGGAGCCATGGGTCAGAGGAAGAACCACTGGGCTGGCGAGTGGTGCCAGAAAGAGCAGTCCAGGCTACGAGTCAGAACCAGAAGAACAGTGAGAATCCCAGGGACAAGGAGACATAACCCAGGAGACGAGGCTCGGGTCAGGAGTCAGGACAAGGAACAATGAGGTATGAGACATCATCACATCACAGGAAGAGCTGGGCCGAGCAACAGAGCCCAACTAGGAAGAGTTAAACCCAGCGGCAGGGTGTAGTCCTGGAACAGAGACAGAACCACACAGGATTCTGGGTAGCTATGTAACAGATTTTACTTCTGAGACCCCAGGGATCAGGCTCTGCTATGATAACTGGACCCCGGGGTATTGACCAATCATTTTCATCACAGATCCTGTGTTACTTAATGGATCTGAGATAAGAGGCCTCTCTGACATCTCCTAATGCCGCAGTGCGCCAGAGCTTTACTTACTATTTCTGCATATTGCAACTCAAAAGACATAAACATCCCTGATGTGCAGTCTATGAATAGCCATCAATAAATCCCTATACGACAACACGTCTACTGAGGGCGATATTTTATCAGTCTTACTCAAGCACCACCTTATAGCAGTGCCATGTCACCTTCTTACTTCTTATAGCAGTGCCATGTCACCTTCTTACTTCTTATAGCAGTGCCATGTTACCTTCTTACTTCTTATAGCAGTGCCATGTCACCTTCTTACTTCTTATAGCAGTGCCATGTTCTCACCTTCTTACTTCTTATAGCAGTGCCATGTCACCTTCTTACTTCTTATAGCAGTGCCATGTCACCTTCTTACTTCTTATAGCAGTGCCATGTCACCTTCTTACTTCTTATAGCAGTGCCATGTTCTCACCTTCTTACTTATAGCAATGCCATGTCACCTTCTTACTTCTTATAGCAGTGCCATGTCACCTTCTTACTTCTTATAGCAGTGCCATGTCACCTTCTTACTTCTTATAGCAGTGCCATGTCACCTTCTTACTTCTTATAGCAGTGCCATGTCACCTTCTTACTTCTTATAGCAGTGCCATGTCACCTTCTTACTTCTTTTAGCAGTGCCATGTTCTCCACCTTTTTACTTCTTATAGCAGTGCCATGTCACTTTCTTACTTCTTATAGCAGTGCCATGTTCTCACCTTCTTACTTCTTATAGCAATGCCATGTCACCTCCTTACTTCTTATAGCAGTGCCATGTCACCTTCTTACTTCTTATAGCAGTGCCATGTCACCTTCTTACTTCTTATAGCAGTGCCATGTTCTCACCTTCTTACTTCTTATAGCAGTGCCATGTCACCTTCTTACTTCTTATAGCAGTGCCATGTCACCTTCTTACTTCTTATAGCAGTGCCATGTCACCTTCTTACTTCTTATAGCAATGCCATGTCACCTCCTTACTTTATATAGCAGTGCCATGTCACCTTCTTACTTCTTATAGCAGTGCCATGTCACCTTCTTACTTCTTATAGCAGTGCCATGTCACCTTCTTACTTCTTATAGCAGTGCCATGTTCTCACCTTCTTACTTCTTATAGCAATGCCATGTCACCTCCTTACTTCTTATAGCAGTGCCATGTCACCTTCTTACTTCTTATAGCAGTGCCATGTCACCTTCTTACTTCTTATAGCAGTGCCATGTTCTCACCTTCTTACTTCTTATAGCAGTGCCATGTCACCTTCTTACTTCTTATAGCAGTGCCATGTCACCTTCTTACTTCTTATAGCAATGCCATGTCACCTCCTTACTTCTTATAGCAGTGCCATGTCACCTTCTTACTTCTTATAGCAGTGCCATGTCACCTTCTTACTTCTTATAGCAGTGCCATGTCACCTTCTTACTTCTTATAGCAGTGCCATGTCACCTTCTTACTTCTTATAGCAGTGCCATGTCACCTTCTTACTTCTTTAGCAGTGCCATGTCACCTTCTTACTTCTTATAGCAGTGCCATGTCACCTTCTTACTTCTTATAGCAGTGCCATGTCACCTTCTTACTTCTTATAGCAGTGCCATGTCACCTTCTTACTTCTTATAGCAGTGCCATGTCACCTTCTTACTTCTTATAGCAGTGCCATGTCACCTTCTTACTTCTTATAGCAGTGCCATGTCACCTTCTTACTTCTTATAGCAGTGCCATGTCACCTTCTTACTTCTTATAGCATGCCATGTCACCTTCTTACTTCTTATAGCAGTGCCATGTCACCTCTTACTTCTTATAGCAATGCCATGTCACCTTCTTACTTCTTATAGCAGTGCCATGTCCACCTTCTTACTTCTATAGCATGCCATGTCACCTTCTTACTTCTTATAGCAGTGCCATGTCACCTTCTTACTTCTTATAGCAATGCCATGTCACCTCCTTACTTCTTATAGCAGTGCCATGTCACCTTCTTACTTCTTATAGCAGTGCCATGTCACCTTCTTACTTCTTATAGCAGTGCCATGTCACCTTCTTACTTCTTATAGCAGTGCCATGTCACCTTCTTACTTCTTATAGCAGTGCCATGTCACCTTCTTACTTCTTATAGCAGTGCCATGTCACCTTCTTACTTCTTATAGCAGTGCCATGTCACCTTCTTACTTCTTATAGCAGTGCCATGTCACCTTCTTACTTCTTATAGCAGTGCCATGTCACCTTCTTACTTCTTATAGCAGTGCCATGTCACCTTCTTACTTCTTATAGCAGTGCCATGTCACCTTCTTACTTCTTATAGCAGTGCCATGTCACCTTCTTACTTCTTATAGCAGTGCCATGTCACCTTCTTACTTCTTATAGCAGTGCCATGTCACCTTCTTACTTCTTATAGCAGTTGCCCATTATTCTAACACTCACTTCTTACTTCTTATAGCAGTGCCATGTCACCTTCTTACTTCTTATAGCAGTGCCATGTTCTCACCTTCTTACTTCTTATAGCAGTGCCATGTCACTCTTACTTCTTATAGCAGTCCATGTCACCTTCTTACTTCTTATAGCAGTGCCATGTCACCTTCTTACTTCTTATAGCAGTGCATGTCACCTTCTTACTTCTTATAGCAGTGCCATGTCACCTTCTTACTTCTTATAGCAGTGCCATGTCACTTCTTACTTCTTATAGCAGTGCCATGTCACTTCTTACTTCTTATAGCAGATGCCATGTCACCTTCTTACTTCTTATAGCAGTGCCATGTCACCTTCTTACTTCTTATAGCAGTGCCATGTCACCTTCTTACTTCTTATAGCAGTGCCATGTCACCTTCTTACTTCTTATAGCAGTGCCATGTCACCTTCTTACTTCTTATAGCAGTGCCATGTCACCTTCTTACTTCTTATAGCAGTGCCATTCACTTCTTACTTCTTATAGCAGTGCCATGTCACACTTCTTACTTCTTATAGCAGTGCCATGTCACCTTCTTACTTCTTATAGCAGTGCCATGTCACCTTCTTACTTCTTATAGCGTGCCATGTCACCTTCTTACTTCTTATAGCAGTGCCATGTCACTTCTTACTTCTTATAGCAGTGCCATGTTCTCACCTTCTTACTTCTTATAGCAGTGCCATGTCACCTTCTTACTCTTATAGCAGTGCCATTTCTCACTCTTACTTTTATAGCAGTGCCATGTCACCTTCTTACTTCTTATAGCAGTGCCATGTCACCTTCTTACTTCTTATAGCAGTGCCATGTCACCTTCTTACTTCTTATAGCAGTGCCATGTCACCTTCTTACTTCTTATAGCAGTGCCATGTCACCTTCTTACTTCTTATAGCAGTGCCATGTCACTTCTTACTTCTTATAGCAGTGCCATGTCATCACTTCTTACTTCTTTATAGCAGTGCCATGTCACCTTCTTACTTCTTATAGCAATGTCACTTACCATCAGGCAGTCACCTTCTTACTTCTTATACATGCCATGTCACTTCTTACGCTTATAGCAGTGCATGTCACCTTCTTACTTCTTATAGCAGTGCCATGTTCTCCATCCTGTCCTTACTTCTTATAGCAATGCCATGTCACCTCCTATTCTTATAGCAGTCCTGTCACCTTCTTACTTCTTATAGCAGTGCCATGTCTCACTTCCTTACTTCTTATAGCAGTGCCATGTCACTTCTTACTTCTTATAGCAGTGCATGTCCCTTTATTCTATAGCAGTGCCATGTCAGCTTCTTACTTCTTATAGCATGCCATGTCACTCTTACTTCTTATAGCAGTGCCATGTCACTTCTTACTTCTTATAGCAGTGCCATGTTCTCACCTCTTACTTCTTATAGCATGCCATGTCACCTTCTTACTTCTTATAGCAGTGCCATGTCACCTTCTTACTTCTTATAGCAGTGCCATGTCACCTCTCTTACTTCTTATAGCAGTGCCATGTCACTTCTTACTTCTTATAGCAGTGCCATGTCACTTCTTACTTCTTATAGCAGTGCCATGTTCTCACTTCTTACTTCTTATAGCAGTGCCATGTCACTTCTTACTTCTTATAGCAGTGCCATGTCACCTTCTTACTTCTTATAGCAGTGCCATGTCACCTTCTTACTTCTTATAGCAGTGCCATGTCACCTTCTTACTTCTTATAGCAGTGCCATATCACCTCATTCTCTTCTTATAGCAGTGCCATGTCTCACCTTCTTACTTCTTATAGCAGTGCCTGTATTGTCATTACTTCTTATAGCAGTGCCATGTCACCTTCTTACTTCTTATAGCAGTGCCATGTCACCTTCTTACTTCTTATAGCATGCCTGTCACTTCTTACAGCATGTGCCTATACCTGCTTACTTCTTATAGCAGTGCCATGTCACCTTCTTATTCTTATACAGTGATGTCATATCGTGTCACCTCCTTACTTTTATAGAAGTGCCGTGTCACCTTTCTTCTTATAGCAGTGCCATGTCATTCTTATTCTTATTTATTATTGTATAACAGTGCCGTGTCACCTTAAGCATAGTACTTCTTATAACTGTGCTGTGTCACCTTCCTTACTTTTATAATCAGTGTTCTCTTATAAATGCCTCATCTTATTATTATTATTTGCATAACAGGCGTCATTTATCTTACATGCGTGTCACCTCTTACTTCTTATAACAGTGCCATATCATCTTATTATTTTTATAGCAGTTCCATGCCACCTTCTTACTTCTTATAGCAGTGCCATATCACCTTCTTACTTCTTATAGCAGTGCCATATCATCTTCTTACTTCTTATAGCAGTGCCATATCATCTTCTTACTTCTTATAGCAGTGCCATATCATCTTCTTACTTCTTATAGCAGTGCCATATCATCTTCTTACTTCTTATAGCAGTGCCATATCTATTCTTACTTCTTATAACAGTGCAGTGCTCTTATTATTATTATTTTTTATTTTAAAAAGTGCCGTGTCATCTTATTATTATTATTTGTTATAGTAGTGCCATGTCACTTTCTTACTTCTAATAGCAGTGAAGAATCGTGGGCAGCAGACGTCAGTGACCACTCAGAGCCGCCACCGGATAGAACAAGCAGGTAGTTACTGACTAGTGGGAGCTGGCATAACTAGTTAGAAACTACCTGCCTGTTAGTTTTTGGGCTCAAAATAAAAAAAGAATAATTCAATATCGGATAACCCCTTTAATCTAAATAATCTAGTCTCCTCTAAATATTGTTTCTGAGCTGGGGAAGCTGGATTTGTATGCTATTCCCTTCTTATGTAAGACAGGGCCTAGCATGTCCCCAAAGATCAGGACGTGTGCGTTCCCCTAGAAGGTTCTCCTGTCTGCCACAATCAACTCTTTAGGCAAAATTCAAGTTCTGCCTTTGTGGCCAAAAGCCTCTGAATAAGCTATTCTTCATAACAGCTAGGTCATTTAGGCATGAAGTAACCTTACATTAGTGTTTACATAAAGTAATAAAGAAGGAACTATTAGAATTGAGCAGACATGTCTTATAAAGCTCTGGGCTAAACCAGGTGGAGAAGAGTACCTGCTGTGGGAGGTCCAGATGAGCAAAATTTGGGGAATTATTTACAAGTCATATCAATTCTTTGTGTAATGCAGAGGGTGAAATCTGCACCAAATCTGCAAGAAATTCCAAAAGCAGACTTTGCCATGGATTTGTTCTGTATTTGCTATGGACAAATCTGCTCAGTTGGCAGGTCCATTTAAAGGGTAGATGTCATCAGCATAATGTGAACGTGAACCTGACGGCTGATACATGCTGCCCGATCCACAAGCAGCATGTATCAGGCACTGGCTATAATGATATCAGCCACATATGAAATGCTGCTGTGGAAAAAGAGTGGTTTTCTGCACTGCTGGTGAATTCCCAAACAAAGGACCCAGGACACATAGGATGAAAGAATTACGCTTTTAACATCTACCCATTTCGAAGTTATCCAACTTCTTTCTTAGGACACAGCGACAGTACACACGTTTCAGTAAAGCCACATGTTCACTGGCAGCTACAGACTGACTCAGGCCCTATTCCATCGTATTGCTGTATGTAATGACCGTGCGTAAAAGTAATTGTGAAAGGAGGCGGGGATCTGTAACCATCTAATTGTGAAAATTGGATGATGCGATATCTTTTTTTATGTAACGGTATTACCGTTCATGGTCATCCTGTCTGTGATGGTAATGAGACCGCTGAAAAAGTCTTCTGCGAAAAACAGGAAGTCTGAGTATAAAATAACCCCATTGGACAGTGTGAAAATTGTAAGATGTCTAATTGTTTTTTTTTTTAGATATATACACATTGACATGAAAAATAATAAAAAATCCAATTACATAAAAAAAAAACATTGGTTATCTTCTGATGACGCATTCCTTAAGACCGGGGGTCACACGGCCGTCGATTCCCTCATACCAGAAAATTGTCCCGTTATGTTAATGTCACTCGGATCAAACTCTGAGTCTGTCATGCGCACGCGGACTGCACTCAGATGACATCCGAGCGCAGTCCAATGTTTCACACGTACCCAGAGACTTGTATCGGCGTAAAAAAGAAAAATTGCAAATTTGTGCTGCCCCACTGAATAAAATTGGGCCAGTGCTATCCGATAAAACATGTTTTGGCAGTTTTAGGCCTAAAGGTCATAAAAAATTTTTTAACTTTCAACAATTCGATCCATTTTCACAGATTAGTCAAAAATAGTAAAACCTCGACCTTGTTTAATAAAGAAAAAAGGCATCAAACTTACTCAGCGTATACCCCAGTATTTCTATTACTAACCTGGATGCAATAAACATGGAATATTCCTGGCTACTTCATTCTATTGGAAAAGTTAGATTTTTTTTTACCTTTCTACATAACATGCAAAGAATTTTTGAATTTTTTATAACAGGCCATGCTGTGTTACAAGATCATCATGTTATTTGCACTGTGAATGTGAACTGCCCCATTAACAGAGAAAGTCTTTATGGAAATGTCTGTAACCCATCTAGAATGTTAAGACGCATCTATGTTATACAATTACCAGCTTACATTTATTTCTGCAGTTTCCAGCCATGAGAATTAACGGCAGCAGAAGTAATTATTTTTTCAAAGACTTTGCTGTGAGCGCACTCGAGACTGCCGACCTTTCTAATCGCATCTTTCACCAAAGGAAACAGTTAATATTGAAAAAAAAATGTCATTCCCTGGATGATTCTATTTAAGGAGCCATATGAGGAATCTTCTCTCCCAAGGCTGCCGGCCATCAGGCAAAGACAAACAGACTTCTCCAACGCTGGTTTCCAAGCAACTGGTCTAAATTAAAATCAATATCATCCAAAAACATATAACATGGTATAACCCATACTAAGAGGGCCATGTATCAAATAAGGGCCAAACAACGTTGGTGGGGTCTCCCTCATAAAGCTACTAATGGGTTCAACAAAAACATGGAGCAATTAGTCCACCAAAATTAATAGACAAAAAGTTTATTGAGAGTATGAAAAAAAGTAACATAAAACATATAGGTAATAGTAAAATCTAAAGCGAAGACTCAGGTCAATAAAGGCACAGGGTCTAGTATAAGGGAGGGCAATATTAGTACAGATTAGTATTAATATATATATATATATGCAATGACGGCATGGGTCAACCACAATGCTGATAGAAATGAGTAAGCACATATATCACACATGTAAATAGTTACTGAATGAACTATTAGAATATAAAGACCAATATCTTAGCCATTGCTCCCTGTGTAAGACTGTGTGCTTTCAGCCCCGACGCGCGTTTCGCATGGGCTTCCTCAGAGAATTAGATGAAAACCCAATGTCCATACGCTTCGTACGTGTTCTCACAGAAGTATGTGCCACACCTTGTATTTATGACAGTCCTGCTTTACTAACTTTTTTGAGCAGCCACAAGCTTTGACAAAGGGCCCCGGGAGTCACCAACACTGGCATTTTGCAAGTCAGTTCTTAGGAAAAGATCACTAGAGTGAGACGCACCAAATTCTTTAAGAGGGAAGCGCCTTTCAAAGATGTGCCAAATTCATTAACTGTCTGGGCTGGAGTACATTCCTGTCGAAACTGACAGCACTTTATAGGAGTAAATTATGATAATTTTTTAAGAGCACTAGGTCACATCCTGTCCGGCCAGAGCTGGCTTGCACTCGCACAAAGTGCAAAAAGTCACAAAGTTTTTGCACCACTTTGCGTTGAGTGAAAAATTTTGAAACTTTCATTCAGTTTTACACCAGAAATTCTGTTAAAAATTGCTTGATGAGTCGAGGATTATGTGTCTATTCGTTGTCAGTCACGCATTTGCACGGCCCGATGTGTGTTCAGACGTGAAATGCGCACCCTTAGGTCCCTTAGATCCATCAGCAAATATAATACTTCAAGGAGATGGATGGATAAGGGTGGGCTGATTTCAATTCAAAGGCCTCCATACACATTTTTTGTATTTCCCGATTTCTTTAGGATTGCCTGACAATCCAATGTGTATGGGGGCCTTAAGATTTGTCCCCCAACAGATTATGTCAGGTCGGAATTCAATCGCCCGATTCTTTTCTTTAATTCTTGAAGTAGCACTCTCATAGAGAACTCAGAAGCACCTTTGTCTGGGATGGAGTCTGAGGAGATAGCCTTTGGCCAAAACAAGAAACTTACTAAAGTTGTCATACACATGAGATGACTGAGAGACAAATTATTGTTCGGCAGAAAGCTATCTCCTCTGACTTCTATGTATATATGAGCCCATGGGAAATAAGAGAAAGCTCACACAAAGGAGCAGATACCCGGTCTGGCTGCTGGGTTGATGCCCTTCGATGGTGGTCTATAGAGGACTGTGTCCTAGTAACAGCCACATGCTCTTGAGACTGGGCTAGGGGACACAGCAAACACTTTATTGTGATGGTACATATGAATATGCCAACCTGGAGGTGCAACCTAATGGGCTGCAGGTACTGCCTCATGTTACCAAAGTGACAAGGACACTAGCAGAAAGTAAAACCGAGGAGGAATCAGTCAAGAGAGTAAAGCAGTTATAAGCAACGTACATATTAGATATCTGTTGGCCAAGCAATCTTTATCTCTCCCGACTGCCCCCAAACACGAGTCCTCCGAGCAGCATCATTTTTTACCTGAAAACAAAAGATCAACCATTGGAATTCCAACTGCCCGATCTTTCTCTCCCCCAATATCACCTGTCAGGTGAGAGATAGGAGACCCCCATACACATCAAATAGACAGGGAATCCCTTCAAAATTGGCGGCATAGGTAAACTTTCAAGTATTGTGTATGGAGGCTGTAACTCTCTCTAAAAAAAGACTTCCTGAACACACTCTGACCATTTTGCGTCGCACCTGGATGCTGTGTCCAGATACCCTTCGTCAAGGAAACCAGAAATTTCTTGTTCACCACAGCAACCAATTCAGTTCTAACTATAGTTCATCCTTGTTTACGGACCAACACGGTGGTATTAACTGTCCCGCAACCAAATGATGCTGTGTACTTAGACTAGTGGTCTCCTGGAATATATAAAATATTAAAGGGGTCCTTTGCTATTGAACATCACAAACTGTCTTAAAGGTTCTGTGACAAGTTGATCACAAAGACTGTTCCTGTTGCCCACCCTCCCCGAGCAATCAGTTGTAAGCTGTGGATGAATTTGGCAGTAGGTGTTCAATTTTCTTGCAGTAACCGTTCTCCAGTCTAACCAACGG
>JARQOD010000005.1:516947537-516998578 GCA_033576555.1 Oophaga sylvatica
TTTTAGGGGGAATTATCTATGGAATTTATGACAAAACCAGCAACTGTGTTAGAGTAGTGGACAACCTCTATAACATTTAGCAAACATAACACTTAGATAATACAATATCTGACAACTTTACCTTGCCACAGGACATCATTGATAACGCCAACTGATACCAGAGGTGAAATTCTCCAAATGCAAATTTCATAGCTCTCTCCAAACACTGAAAGAAAAAGAATCACAAGTGTAACATCTATGATCACCATTCACTATTTAATTAGCAAAGTGTCAATCCAGAATCATTATAATACACAGACTACTAATTGTTATGTTTTCACTTCTTTTTAGTCCACTGTTGCTCACTGTAGTGGTCGAAAAAAAATTCTGCAAACCATCAACAAACTGATGTAAGGAGATTTGATATTATTCCTATGTGTCTTTATAGAGGACCTTGTACCTTGCATTTATTCTCCTGCATGAGGTTGACCAATCATAAGCAGGCAACATCATGTAGAGGAGACAAGAATGCGCCCTCCTCTCCTCCCTGATCAATGCAGCTACTGTGTCTTGATACATCAGAGGTGTGAGGGACACACCGATTGTGTGTCTATAGTATACACACCAGGGGAAAAGAGTAGGGAAACAACAGTCTCAGATAAGAGCGTGAAGCTGCTGCTGAGCGCTAACAGGACCTGAGACCCGTGAGCACTAGGGGAGTGCTGGACCATGTGGCTGTTGCCGAGTGCCAACAGAACCTGAGACACGTGACCACCGGGGGAGTGGCTGGACCATGTGGCTGTTACTGAGTGCCAACAGGACCTGAGACACATGACCACCGGGGGAGTGGCTGGATCATGTGGCTGTTGCTGAGTGCCAACAGGACCTGAGACACGTGACCACCGGGGGAGTCGCTGGACCATGTGGCTGTTGCTGAGTGCCAACAGGACCTAAGACACGAGACCACCGGGGGAGTGGCTGGAGGTGGGGCTAACCCCCGTGCGAAAGAGAGAGTGAGAGCGAGAGGGAGGTCAAATAAGCCGAGTTCAATAACCAGAGGGTAATGTAGTATCCAGGGAATGAGACTAAGGAGTAGTCAAATACAAGCCGAAGTCGGAAACCGGACAGGAATGCAGTAACCAAGGGCATAGACAAGAGGGTAGTCAGAGGGCAAGCCAGAGATCAGAACTAGAGAATAGCAGAGGTACAGAATCAGAGCGCAGACACAAAATGAGGGCAAGCCGAATCATACACAGAACAAGCACACATGAACAAGCGGTGTACACGAGTATAACAAGGTCAGCTGCTCAGCTGAGAACGGAATTATCACTGACAAGGAACCGCACACAAGGGCGGGTAAATATACGGTAGCCCTCCCCAGACCAAAGAGAGGCCATGAAAAGTTAAACCCAGTAAGCCCAGGACGGGGAAAGGAGTTCTCGTCCAGAGCCACGACAAGAGCTGAGCTATGTATCATTACAAACTCCTTGCCTAGCAGATCAGCCACCCATGATAGACTGCAGCCAATGAGCTATATACAATAAAATTAAAAATCTTTTTGTTCTTGTGAATGGAGCAGATTTTTAAAACCTAGGATTAAAATTGCATTTTTTACCATTCTTATAATTATAATAACCCTTTTAAAGGATCTTGGTGCTAACGTCTCGATGCCAGGTATTATAGGTCACCTCCAGGCCTCGATGGGTCAGTGGTGTGTTGATGGCACAATGTCGATCAACATATTCGTAAGAAATTCAGAAATGATTAAGAAAAGAACACTACAAAGACAGTATACAACAGCAAATAGAAAGGCTATGACTTCATATAGAGCTCCAAAGACCTCATGTGCCTCCATACAGCGTCCGTGCACACGGCTCTGCAGTGTTCATGAGGCCTTACTCAGATCATGTCATATTACATCTTTGGTGTAGCTGAAAGACAAGAGCCGAGATAACGGAGTTCTGCACTTCAGGCCTTGCACAGACATAGGCGGCATTTTTACAGAATAGATCACAGTACCTCAGACAGCATGGCATACTGCCCTCTTCTGGCCATCGTGATGCTTAGCAAATCATAGACCCCAGAGGCATTTTGAAGGCTCACAGCGCGGTCTTCCTTCTGGTCTGGAGCCCGGCTGATAACTGCATCTCTGTTGGCCTGTTTTGATATGAAATTAAAGAGCTTGTTATCGATTTACGCCGAGATATTCTGCACATGATCAACACATTTGTTCCATCAGAAAAAAAAAATTGTGGCATTGCAGTTTTTGCAAAAGATGAAAACCTAAATATAGGTGACTCAGCAAGAAAACCTACATAGTAGGCAGTGCAGATATCAGTATGCAACGCAACGTAGCCATTTATACTAATCTCAACAAACAAGAAAGGCGACACTACCATGGGTGAGCTCACATACAATATTGTAGTAAATGGGCACCACCTAAATTAATTAAATTGGGATCACACTCTGCATGTCAAAAACCTCCATGAAAAAGACAAGAAAAAAGCACATGCATATACACAGGGATCACCAAACAATGGAGTGAATCAGTATAAAGTTTATTTCAAGACCATAAAGAAAAACACACATATTAAAAACAATTAAAAAAACACTCATGGTACATACAAAGAGAGAGATCCAGAATAAAGAGTTAAATACTCAAGTACTCATAATATGCCATAATAATGATATATACACAAAATAGTGCACTAGAACAGTAAACTCTGGACTGTGTTTTTATATATATCAAAAAACTGACCGGCACATCCAAACATAGATCCAGTGTGAACAGGTGCTAAACTTAGAGTCACCAACTCATGCACATACAAGAAAAAAAGGTAGCACACTGGACCTGATATATGAGAAGAGCCTAAACGTGGCTATCAGGTACACATAATTTTGCCTTGTCCTGAGCTTGTCCAGGAGCATGCCACTATTCATGTTTTTATGAATCAATAAAGATGAAGATTTTATTGAAGCTGGATCCCTTTTTCCTTCATTTTCACACATAATTTGGCCAGCTTATGCGCTAAGACTTCTCAATTTTTCATATTTCTAAGGCAGTGATGCAATTCATTTTTCATATTTCCTGTTTGCAAGCTATAGCGCTACAGTGTGCTACCTTTTTTTCTTGTATGTGTTTCTATATACTCATGCTGTCATCACCAACAGGGGGAAAAAAAAATCAATCAGTTCCCTCAAGCAATAAAATCCCTATAGGTATGTGACTAACCTACAGATCCTAGATAAATAATTTAGAGGAGTCCCCAGGAATAACAAAGCATCACCGTATGTCACAGTTTACCAAAATAAGGGAGATAAGGTCACGATATTCCCTATGTCAATGATCATCCCCCAAGGACGGCATATGGAGTGACCGGACCCACGCATTCCGACACAAACTGTGTCTTTGTCAAGGTAGGTATGTGTAAATCCTAAGAAGCATCTATATATAAGGAGAGAAATCAGGGAAAAGACATACCAGCTGGGTTGCGGAGGCGGCATGATCCGGACGCAAGAAAATACAGAGAGTGTCCATCCGGAAGTAGGTAGAGCAATACAGCGCAAGCGCAGGCGCCGTAAAAGAAAACATTTCAGTTGCTATCGACGTAATCCAGAAAGCCACAAAGGGCCTTTCAACATAGATACAGCGCATGCGCAAGCGCCGAATCAAGCAGGAAACATCTCAGCTGTGCATGACGTAGTCTAAGAGGACCACAGAGGGTATCTCGGTATAAAAAAAGTGCAGGCGCAAGCGTTATCAACTATTTAGCGACGTGGCCTAAAAGATCCAAATACACATGTATAAAGGAAACACCTGCTGGGATGAGACAGATGGCGCAAATCAAATCCTGTCAAAGGATGTTTTAGAAAACACAATGCGCCTGCACAAATAATAGGTGAACATATAAAATTAGTCCAATAATGGAATCAGAATAGCAAGGGTCCAATATAGATGATAAGAAAACGCACTGAAATTACAACGCCGTCCCAATATCAATGAGTCATTTGATGAACGATATATATATTAACTCTCCGATGGAAAGGGGATATAAAATAAAGAAGTTTTAGAATTCAAGTGTGAACATGAAATACACGAAAGAATACCTACATTAATGGTTGCAAATTGGTAACCAGATACTTGGATATAGGCACAAAAGTGTTTGAAGCTCTAAAGGGGCTATACATATGCAAAAGTAGATATGCAACAAGCAGTATAAGGGGTTACATACAGATACAATTAATATATAATGGCTAAGCTAAGAATATAATGATGACAGCACGTGCATATAGAGAAAAAAAAAATAGGTAGTTTTTATTATTATTCCCAAAGGTGACTGAGGGGAATGTTAATATGGGTGAGCTCAGTAATGGAGCGTTAGGCTGGGATCACACATGCGACGAAAACGTCCGACACTCGCATGTGAAATCCCAGCTCTGGCGCCGGCACTCGGGAGTGGAGCGAGCGGCTGCATGTATTTATATGCAGCCGCTCGCTCCACTCCCGAGTGCCGGCGCCAGAGCTGGGATTTCACATGCGAGCGTCGGACGTTTTCGTCGCATGTGTGATCCCGGCCTTATTCCATAAACCAAAATTAACAAGGAGGTAGCACTGGTCACATAAAAAGACACCGGCTGTTTCGCACCAAATATGTGCTTCCTCTGGTGATACAGACCACAATGCTTTCATTCAAATATATGGAGACTTTGAGCATCTATGTATTGTGGCTGAGCACCATCATAGAAGGATACAATGTGCCAATATTCTGTGTTGCTTATTAAAAGGGAATCTATCACTGGGTTCTTGCCTCCTATTCTGAGAGCAGCATGAAGTAGAGACAAAGCCAATGATTCCATCAATGTGTCGCTTGCTGTAGTTTTGATAAAATCACTGTTTTATCAGTAGGAGATAGTCACTAGAGGACTAGTAAACCTGCGGCCATGTAGTCCTCCATAAACAAGAGCTCTGTTTAACCCCTTCCTTACCACTGATTGGCTTATTTCTTCCTATGCACAGTGTACAGTCATGGCCAAAAGTTTTGAGAATGACACAAATATTAATTTTTACAAAATCTACTGCTTCACTTTTTCTAATGGCAATTTGCATATACTCCAGAATGTTATAAAGAGTGATCAGCTTAACAGCAATTACTTGCAAAGTCAATATTTGGCTAGAAAATGAACTTTATCCCCAAAACACATTTCAACATCATTGCAGCCCTGCCTTAAAAGGACCAGCTAACCTCTTTTCAGTGATTGCTCCATTAACACAGGTGTGGGTGTTGATGAGGACATGGCTGGAGATCAATCTGTCATGATTAAGTAAGAATGACACCACTGGACACTTTAAAAGGAGGCTGGTGCTTGGCATCATTGTTTCTCTTCTGTTAACCATGGTTATCTCTAAAGAAACACGTGCAGTCATCATTGCAATGCACAAAAATGGCCTAACAGGGAAGAGTATCGCAGCTAGAAAGATTGCACCTCAGTCAACAATCTATCGCATCATCAAGTACTTCAAGGAGAGAGGTTCCATTGTTGTCAAAAAGGCTTCAGGGCGCCCAAGAAAGACCAGCAAGCGCCAGGACCATCTCTTAAAAGTGTTTCAGCTGCAGGATCGGGCTACCAGCAGTGCAGAGCTTGCTCAGGAATGGCAGCAGGCAGGTGTGAGTGCATCTGCATGCACTGTGAGGCGGAGACTCTTGGAGCAAGGCCTGGTCTCAAGGAGGGCAGCAAAGAAGCCACTTCTCTCCAGAAAAAACATCATGGACAGACTGATATTCTGCAAAAGGTACAGGCAGTGGACTGCTGAGGACTGGGGTAAAGTTATTTTCTCTGATGAATCCCCTTTTCGATTGTTTGGGACATCAGGAAAACGCCTCATTCGGAGAAGACAAGGTGAGCGCTACCACCAGTCTTGTCTCATGCCAACTGTTAAGCATCCTGAAACCATTCATGTGTGGGGTTGCTTCTCAGCCAAGGGAATCGGCTCTCTCACAGTCTTGCCTAAAAACACAGCCATGAATAAAGAATGGTACCAGAATGTCCTCCAAGAGCAACTTCTCCCAACCCTCCAAGAGCAGTTTGGCGATCAACAATGCCTTTTCCAGCATGATGGAGCACCTTGCCATAAAGCAAAGGTGATAACTAAATGGCTCAGGGAACAAAACATAGAGATTTTGGGTCCATGGCCTGGAAACTCCCAGATCTTAATCCCATTGAGAACTTGTGGTCAATCATCAAGAGACGGGTGGACAAACAAAACCTAAAAATTCTGACAAAATGAAAGCATAGATTGTGCAAGAATGGACTGCTATCAGTCAGGATTTGGTCCAGAAGTTGATTGAGAGCATGCCAGGGAGAATTGCAGAGGTCCTGAAGAAGAAGGGTCAACACTGCAAATATTGACTTGCTGCATTAACTCATTCTAACTGTCAATATAAGCTTTTGTTACTCATATGTTTGCAATTATTATTTTTGTCTGTGATAAAAACATCTGTTAAACACACAAAAACCAGATGGCAGCAGATCATGTGAAAATATAATATTTGTGTCATTCTCAAAACTTTTGGCCATGACTGTAGACAGAAAGCTGCCAATCAGTGGTGTGGGCGGGGTTATACAGAGCTCAGCAGAGAACTGCTAGATCTGCAGCAGATAAAACTGGTTTTATCAAAACTAGAGCAAGCAGACTAGAAAGTCACACATCACTGGAATCAGGGTCTCTGCCCCAACATCATCTCAGAGGCAGCAAAACCTAGTGACAGATTCCCTTTTAAAAACCTGTTCACGTTGGTGCTGGTACATTCACTTCTAATTTTACTGCCAACAGTGTACTAATACTGTAGATATTCGTACTATAAGCCTGTCTACAAGTTGTGTCACCCTCGCACACCCCTGTGACTGCATGTAGGCATTTCTGCCGCTGCTCAGCATGTACACAGCTGGCCCCATACACTGTAAGCAATATTCCATATACACCAGTCAATAGACCATCCGCTGATATACTTATATGGCACCAGATATGTTGGTCATGGCAGTCAAAGTACAATTTACAGTCCCTGCATTATACGGGATAACCAACAACTGTAATATTTACATGATGCAATAGGTCATTGTGCAGGAAGGAGGAGGAGGTGAGCTGTGTCATCATTTATTTTGAATGGTGGATCCTGTGTTACCTACTGTATATAGAGGTGTTACCTTACAGTATACTCCTGTGTGTGATAATAATGAGACTGATGAAAAGTCTTCTGTTCAGGACAAGAATTGTGAGTCTAGTATTCGGCCTAGTGGCCTGTGTTCAAAATTGAAATATTTACGATTTTTTTAATAGCCAATGATGTGGAAACGTGGCATAAAAACACTATCAATTAACTTACACGTAAAAGAACACTAAGGGTATGTTTTCTATTTCAGTAATATACACACGTGGTCTTCAATTGTTGTTACCCTTCGTTTAATGACAGAAAAACGTACAATGGTCACATAAATAACTTGACTCTGACAAAAGTAATAATAAATCAAAAATCTATGAAAATGAAGAAATGAAAGTCAGACATTGCTTTTCAACCATGCTTCCACAGAATTTAAAAAAATAAAACTCATGAAATAGGCCTGGACAGAAATGATGGTACCTTTACCTTAATATTTTGTTGCACAACCTTTTGCGGCAATCACTGCAATCAAACAATTCCTGTAACTGTCAATGAGACTTCTGCGCCTCTCGACAGGTATTTTGGCCACTCCTCAAGAGCGAACTGCCCCAGTTGTCTCATGTTTGAAGGTTGCCTTTTCCAGACGCCATGTTTCATCTCTTTCCAAAGATGCTCAATAGGATTTAGGTCAGGGCTCATAGAAGGACACTTCAGAATAGTCCAATGTTTTCCTCTTAGCCATTCTTGGATGTGTTTAGTTGTGTGTTTTGGGTCATTATCCTTTTGCAAGACCCATGACCTGCGACTGAGACCAAGCTTTCTGACACTGGGCAGCACATTTCTCTCTAGAATCCCTTGATAGTCTTGAAAAATATTTAGAATTGAGAGTTCTCAGTGGTTGATACCTTTTATAGTTATACCTTTGATAGTCTTGAGATTTCATTGTACTCTGCACAGATTCTAGACACCCTGTGCAAGATGCAGCAAAGCAGTCCCAGATCATAACAGAGCCTCCTTCATGTTTCAGAGTAGGCACAGTGTTCTTTTCTTGATATGTTAAATTTTTCCATCTGTGAACATAGAGCTGATGTGCCTTGCCAAAAAGTTACATTTTTGTCTCATCTGTCCATAAGACATTCTCCCAGAAGGTTTATGGCTCGTCAACATGTAGTTTGGCAAATTCCAGTCTGGCTTTCTATGATTTTTTTGTCAACAATGGTGTCCTCCTTGGTCGTCTCCAATGAAGTTCACTTTAGCTCATACAACGATGAATGGTGCGATCTGACACTGATGTTCCTTGAGCTTGAAGTTCACCTTTAATCTGTTTAGAAGTTTTTCTGGGCTTTTTTGTTACCATTCGTATTATCCATCTCTTTGATTTGTCATCAATTTTCCTCCTGCGGCCATGTCCAGGAAGGTTGGCTACAGTCAATGGAGCTTAAATTTCTGAATAATATGTGCAACTGTAGTCAGAGGAACATCAAGCTGCTTGGAGATGGTCTTATAACTTTTACCTTTAACATGTTTGTCTATAATTTTCGTTCTAATCTCCTGAGACAACTCTTTCCTTCGCTTCCTCTGGTCCATGTTGAGTGTGATACACACCATGTCACCAAACAGCACAGTGAGTATCTGTGGCCCTCTATACAGGCCCATTCACTGATTCCAAGATTGTAGACACCTGTGATGCTAATTAGTGGACACACCGTGATTTAACATGTCCCTTTTGTCACATTATTTTCAGGGGTACCATCCTTTCTGTCCAGGCCTATTTCATGAGGTTTTTTTTTTTTTAATTCTGTGGAAGCATGGTTGAAAAGCAATGTCTGACTTTCATTTCTTCATTTTCATAGATTTTTTATTTAATTATTACTTTTGTCAGATTCAAGTTATTTCTGGGACCATTGTGGATTTTTCTGTCATTAAACAATTTTGACCACGTGTGTAGATGTTCCTAGTGTGTATTACCAGTTGCTGTCTTCTGCTGCTCCCAGCTCAGCTCCAGTCTTCTGCGCCTTGTGATTAGGCAGATCGCTAAGGTGTTTGCTGGGTGGATCGAAAGTCACAGCTCAGTACTCGAGTCAGTGACAGTCAGCAGTGACGTCCGGTCAGTCACAGCTTCAGTCACAAGATGGTGGAGATGGACCGGAACAGCACTGAAAACTATAGCAGACGGCCGCTGGTGAGTATCTCCTTCTTAGCTCCTACTAGAGGAGCTGGAGACTAGGGTGAATGATGGGAGTTCAGCTGTCAGACCCCCATTGATCCAGCAGTTATTACCTGTTGCAATAACACCTATACAAGTCTCATTTATTACTATATACAGGTGCTTCTCACTAAATTAGAATATCATCAAAAAGTTAATTTATTTCAGTTCTTCAATTCAAAAAGTGAAACTCATTTATTCTATAGAGTCATTACACACAGAGTGATCTATTTCACATGTTTATTTCTGTTAATGTTGATGATTATGGCTTACAGCCAATGAAAACCCAAAAGTCATTATCTCAGTAAATTAGAATACCTAATTCTTGTGCATCATCTTTAGAAAAGGCTTCCTTCTGGAACGACAGCCATGATGACCAATTTGATGCAGTGTCTGCAGCGTATGGTCTGAGCACTGACAGGCTGACCCCCCACCACCCCTGTAACCTCTGCAGCAATGCTGGCCTCACTCATATGTCTATTCTGACAAGATAACTTCTGGATATGACGCTGATCACATGAACTCAACTTCTTAGTCGACCATGACAAGGCCAGTTCCGAGTGCAACCTGTCTTGCTAAACCGCTGTATGATCTTGGCCACCGTGCTGCAGCTCAGCTCATATATATATATATATATATACATATATATATATTAATGTATATATATATATATATATAATACACAGTGGGTACGGAAAGTATCCAGACCCCTTTATATTTTTCACTCTTTGTTTCATTGGAGTCATTTGGTAAATTCAAAAAAGTTAATTATTTTCTCATTAATGTACAGGTCCTTCTCAAAAAATTAGCATATAGTGCAAAATTTCATTATTTTCCATAATGTAATGATTACAATTAAACTTTCATATATTTTAGATTCATTACACACCAACTGAAATTTGTCAGGTCTTTTATTGTTTTAATACTGATGATTTTGGCATACAACTCCTGATAACCCAAAAAACCTGTCTCAAAAAATTAACATATTTCAACCGTCCAATAAAATAAAAGTGTTTTTTAAAAACAAACAAAAAAAACATCAAATAATAAAGTTCAGTTATGCACTCGGGAATCCTTTTGCAGAAATGACTGCTTCAATGCGGCGTAGCATGGAGGCAATCAGCCTGTGACACTGCTGAGGTGTTATGGAGGCCCAGGATGCTTCGATAGCGGCCTTAAGCTCATCCAGAGTGTTGGGTCTTGCGTCTCTCAACTTTCTCTTCACAATATCCCACAGATTCTCTATGGGGTTCAGGTCAGGAGAGTTGGCAGGCCAATTGAGCACAGTAATACCATGGTCAGTAAACCATTTACCAGTGGTTTTGGCACTGTGAGCAGGTGCCAGGTCGTGCTGAAAAATGAAATCTTCATCTCCATAAAGCATTTCAGCCGATGGAAGCATGAAGTGCTCCAAAATCTCCTGATAGCTAGCTGCATTGACCCTGCCCTTGATGAAACACAGTGGACCAACACCAGCAGCTGACATGGCACCCCACACCATCACTGACTGTGGGTACTTGACACTGGACTTCAGGCATTTTGGCATTTCCTTCTCCCCAGTCTTCCTCCAGACTCTGGCACCTTGATTTCCGAATGACATGCAAAATTTGCTTTCATCAGAAAAAAGTACTTGGGACCACTTAGCAACAGTCCAGTGCTGCTTCTCTGTAGCCCAGGTCAGGCGCTTCTGCCGCTGTTTATGGTTCAAAAGTGACTTTACCTGGGGAATGCGGCACCTGTAGCCCATTTCCTGCACACGCCTGTGCACGGTGGCTCTGGATGTTTCTACACCAGACTCAGTCCACTGCTTCCTCAGGTCCCCCAAGGTCTGGAATCGGTCCTTCTCCACAATCTTCCTCAGGGTCCGGTCACCTCTTCCCGTTGTACAGCGTTTTCTGCCACATTGTTTCCTTCCAACAGACTTCCCATTGAGGTGCCTTGATACAGCACTCTGGGAACAGCCTATTTGTTGAGAAATTTCTTTCTGGGTCTTACCCTCTTGCTTGAGGGTGTCAATGATGGCCTTCTTGACATCAGTAAGGTCGCTAGTCTTACCCATGATGGGGGTTTTGAGTAATGAACCAGGCAGGGAGTTTTTAAAAGCCTCAGGAATCTTTTGCATGTGTTTAGAGTTAATTAGTTGATTCAGAAGATTAGAGTAATAGGTCGTTTAGAGAACCTTTTCTTGATATGCTAATTTTTTGAGACAGGTTTTTTGGGTTATCAGGAGTTGTATGCCAAAATCATCAGTATTAAAACAATAAAAGACCTGACAAATTTCAGTTGGTGTGTAATGAATCTAAAATATATGAAAGTTTAATTGTAATCATTACTTTATGGAAAATAATGAAATTTAGCACTACATGCTAATTTTTTGAGAAGGACCTGTACACTCTGCACCCCATCTTGACTGATAAAAAACAGAAAAGTAGAAATTTTTGCAAATTTATTAAAAAAGAAAAACTGAAATATCACATGGTCATAAGTATTCAGACCCTTTGCTCAGACACTCATATTTAAGTCACATGCCGTCCATTTCCTTGTGATCCTCCTTGAGATGGTTCTACTTCTTCATTGGCGTCCAGCTGTGTTTAATTAAACTGATAGGACTTGATTTGTAAATGCACACACCTGTCTATATAAGACCTCACAGCTCACAGTGCATGTCAGACCAAATGAAACATGAGGTCAAAGGAACTGGCCAAGGAACTCAGAGACAGGATTGTGGCAGAGCACAGATCTGGCCAAGGTTACAAAAGAATTTCTGCAGTACTGAAGGTTCCTAAGAGAACAATGGCCTCCATAATCCTTAAATGGAAGAAGTTTGAGACCACCAGAAGTCTTCCTAGACCTGGCCGTCCAGCCAAACTGAGCAATTGTGGGAGAAGAACATTGGTGAGAGAGGTAAAGAAGAACCCCAAGATCACTGTGGCTGAGCTCCAGCGATGCAGTAGGGAGATGGGAGAAAGTTCCACAAAGTCAACTATCACTGCAGCCCTCCACCAGTCGGGCCTTTATGGCAGAGTGGCCCGACGGAAGCTTCTCCTCAGCACAGACATATGAAAGCCACATAGAGTTTGCTAAAAAACACATGAAGGACTCCCAGACTATGAGAAATAAGAATCTCTGGTCTGAGGAGACGAAGATAGAACTTTTTGGTGATAATTCTAAGCGGTATGTGTGGAGAAAACCAGGCACTGATCATCACCTGCCCAATACAATCCCAACAGTGAAACATGTTGGTGGCAGCATCATGCTATGAGGGTGTTTTTCAGCTTCAGGGACAGGACGACTGGTTACAACTGAAGGAAACATGAATGCGGACAAGTACAGAGATATCCTGGATGAAAACCTCTTCCAGAGTGCTCTGGACCTCAGACTTGGCTGAAGGTTCACCTTCCAACAAGATAATGACCCCAAGCACACAGCTAAAATAACAAAGGAGTGGCTTCAGAACAACTCTGTGACCATTCTTGACTGGCCCAGCCAGAGTCCTGACCTAAACCCAATTGAGCATCTCTGGAGAGACCTGAAAATGGCTGTCCACCAACCCATTTGTGTCAACTTCTGTGCATGTTATCAGGCCAAAATCACCAGGGTATGTAAACTTTTGATCAGGGTCATTTGGATGTTTTTGGGTTGTCATTATGATTTAAAAAGAGAAAACACAGTAGTTTGACAATAAATGGCTTCACCCAACCACTAACCATGAGTGGAGAAAAAGTTTTGGTGTTATAATTCATATTCTCTGAAAAAAGGCCACGAAAATTCTTCCGTGGTATGTAAACTTTTGAGCACAGCTGTATGACACCTCTCTGTTATATACACACAACCATTGCCACTTCTGGCACAAATACCATCACTATTTCCAATTACACAGAGGTCTACATTGTATTCTGGAGTGTAAAGCTTCAATTAGCAGACATTCCCATGTGAAAAAAAAGCAGCAAATAAAAACCATTTGTTTATCTGGAAAACATCCAGCAGTGTAACGGCTCCTTAATCCAGAAAATCCTCCTCTATTTGTGTTGATTATTACGTTACATAACAAACGGTTTAACAGGGCAAGTTATTGTTGTGCAGAATTAATAGGCTTACAAATTATTGGGATATTACAGTATTCTGTAGAAAAGCCCGTGATATTCAAGAAATGGCAGGAAATGGAGATTTCGAAAAGTAGGCTTCACCCCGCGGTGTCGAACGAGAAGTGGGACACTACAAGACTGAAAGCACCGCAACGCTGTACCCCTATATATCTAAGCAAACAATCAAATAACAAAAAAAAATCTCAAACTGATACCTGCAAAAGCAGCATGTCAACAAAATAGACTTACCAAATATAATATTTGACAAGTCGTCCATTTCCATATTCTCTATTAGGACATATGGCGCCATAGAGGGAGTGACTCCTGCTCTGGCAGACCCAGTGCTTCCATGTCTGGACCCATGGAGAACGCCAGTGTCTGCATTGCCCCTCGTTAGGAATAACACAGTGTACGTGAAATCAGCGCCGGCACCAATTTTATGAGAGTCAAAAGAATCCCAAAAACCCCTCTTTCATTTCGATTTTTCCTACTCAAGAGCTACGACTTTTTTTTAAATTTTTCGAAATTTTTATGAGGGCTTGTTTTTTGCGGTATGACCTGTAATTCTTATCATTACTATTTTGGCGTCCCAATGCCATTTTTAGGCTGTGTTCACAAGCAGCAGTCATGCCGAGGCTTGAACCCGCAGCCGTCCACTGCTTCACTGCACAGTCACTAAATCTTGTTGGGAAACCACTGTTCCTCCTGAAAATTACGAGTGTGTAAGAAAACCGCGGAAAAACTGCAACAGCATAGGACGGCTGTGGTTTAAAGCCTCAGCATGACCGCTGCGTGTGAACTAAGCCTTAAACTTTCTACTTGATTACTGTATTTTGGGACCAAAAAACAACAACTGCAATTTCGATAATTTTTTTTGCTTCGGCGGTCACGGTATGGGCTACACATGATGATATTTAATTAGTACGGGCAGACACAGACACAGTGATATCAAATACAGTATTTTTTTTTTACATTTTATTTGTGTTCCAGAAAAAGGGGGGGGAGGAGTGATTTGAACTTTTTTTTTTAAACTATTTTCTATTGTCTTTTCTCAGTTTAATGTCAGAGTGGAACTTGCAGTCACTTGTACAATACTGTAGAATTACAGGATATTGTAAAACTACCAATGTCCTATGAAGCCCAGCCTGTGTTCAAACATGGAACATGCGGGGCTTCAGTAGACAATGTAACTGACATCCTACAATCCCATTTTGGATGGGTGTCCGATGGGCATGGGAAGGGAACCTCCCCAGTTTTCAACCTCTTAAATGCCAATATCATGCATCTAAAGGGTTAAACTATTGCGATCGTAACTAGCTCCTGAGTCTGCGGCATAAATGCCTTTAATTTGCCCCACAAAAAGGGCCATCAACCATGAAAAACTGGAGAACAATTAGAATACAATAAATATATAGCAAATGCAAAAAAGGAGGATGCATTTGTGCATTACGTCTGTTACATGCAAATCAGGTTACTCAGCGCGACACGCCACACCAGCGACAACGTGAGGGTATGGGAAGCATATGTGCCGATAAATATATCTCCAATGTGATAATTCCGCTGGCAGGAGCCTGTGCACACTAGGGAAAGTGCTGACAATCTACTCCCTGTACGATATTGTGTGAATCTTGCTAATGTCACATCCTTCACAGTGACATATTGCCGCTGATATCTCTACATTACCGACCTACTACATATGACGTGCACCGAGGATAAAATGCACCTACATAGGCTACGTTCCCTTCTTCACGTGCCTCATCAGCGCCCGGACAATAGCAATCTTTCAATCCAGTAACAGGTGCTGGTAAGTGGCAAATTACTAAATATTCTGGGTTATTAAAACCGCACTGTGGTTTGTCCTGATGAAGAAGTATACAACTTCAAAACGTGTTGACTAATAATTTCCATTCCTGGATATCGTTCCCTTCTATCTTCTTACAGGCAACAGAGAATTGACCCTTACTGTCACGGGTGTGTCAGGTGTGACAGACAGTCATCCTCGATGCGGCTGTAGAAGGTCTTAGCGATTAGCTCAAGCACCTTCTAGATCAGTGTTTCTCAACTCCAGTCCTCAGGACCCACCAACAGGTCATGTTTTCAGGATTTCCTTAGTATTGCACAGGTGATAATTTTATCACCTGCTCAAGCATTAATTCCATCACCTGGGCAATACTAAGGAAATCCTGAAAACATGACCTGTTGGTAGGTCCTGAGGACTGGAGTTGAGAAACACTGTTCTAGATTTTTGCAGGTCTGTTGTGGAGCGATATCCTTCTCCCTCTAGGACCCAATAGTGGCCTCCACCTTCTGCTGCTAATCACACACCTGTGCTGAAGGTTTAAATACATTCAATTGCTGCAGCATGGTGCACGTGTTAGCTCATACTTGCATCAGTATTGTTGGAAGTTTTAGCAGTTGGTTACTTTCTTTCCCTGAGGACCCTTGGAGGATTGCTGGCATGGCATCTCAGTTGTCTTCTCAAGCTAAGTGTTTTCCCCCATCTGTCTTCCCTATCTGTCTTTAGTTTTAGTGGGGACTGACTAGGGCCCATTCTGTCCCCTCCCTATGTAGGGCCTATCACTAGGGTCAGACAGGGATTAGGTTCCTGCTCGGCGATAGGTGCAGAACCTATACAGGGACGTTTAGGGCAGACAGCGTGATTTCCACTTCCCTCTTCCCTAATATTTGGGCTCCCCGTTCCCTCTTCCCGATGTTGTGCACTTACTTATCCTTCACCCAGCGTGACACTTACATTCCAGTTACCTGTTATCCAGTGGTTGTGAGTACCATTGCCTTTGGTCTCCCCATTGTTACTCGGATAAAACCCTATTTGCGCTTTATTGTTATTCCAGTCTTTCCCATTCTCTTAAAGGGGTTTTCTCATTAGAGTATTTTATGGCACATCATAAATGTCTGATAGAAGAGGATCCCAGAGATGGCACCCGCACCTATCTCCAGAACCCGAACCTATCACCATATGGGCACCGTCCGGCCACCAGTGGATGGTGAGGTGGCAACGCAAGAGTCAGCTCTCTCCATTCATTGCTGTAAAAGTTTTGAATATAGCCGAGAGCATTTGCTCATCTGTATTGGGATCTCCTATAGCAATAATTGGAGAGAACTGGCACTTCTCTACTCACTGGTGGTCGGAAGGTACCCAGAAAACGGACCCGATCTGTATCGTCCCAGAAGTGGGAACTGCATCTATCAGACATTTATTACATATCCTTTGGATATGCCACAGATATTTCTCGTGAGACATCTTAAACTCAATATATAAAATATAGAATTGAGCAAGAAGATTCCCAGGACCCTTGAACAGCGGCCATGTTGGTAATCCGCTAGTGCTGGACTAGAGCACTGTAAACCTCCTACTGCAGCATCCTCTGATTAGTAGCCCCCCCATGATGTCACATGTGCATTGTGCCGCAAATAAATGACATTGGGGGACCTATAAATGAGGCGGGCGCCCATGATGCCGGAGGTAGGAGTAGGCTCGAAGCCCTCTGATCCGGCGGCCATGGGCTACGATGTAGCCGCTGCAACCAATGTCGTGCAAATTTTTATGCTCAACACTGATAAAACAGTAGCTCCATATGAAGTGTCCTAAAATAACATAAAACCATATGTAATGCACAAAAATATTTTTAGTGCGGATCATATTGGCACAAAAACAGCTTCAGAAGAGAAGAGGGACGAGACATAGAAGCGCTAAGGGAGTCATTAGGCTTCAAGAATGGTCTAGCTCAGTTTTACACAGGACTGCAGGTTAGTCTACTGAATCACATTGAGGGAACAGGGATGATCTGATCACTCTTTACCTATATATCAGCACGGCAGTCGCTAACACGCATGCATTCCCTTTATTTTATATACTTACCTTCTGCATTATGGAAGCGTACAGAATATAATGTGGTTTCTGCTGGTTAAGTGACGGTGTCATGCAGTGTAACAGTAATATCACTAACGCGGGTGATGGCTTACCATAGATTCACTGATCAGAAGAAGTAGCAGAGCCTCCTCGATATTGTCCTGTGGGCAGTACAGGCTGGAAACAAACAGAAGAGAAGAATTAGGTTATATACCGGAGATACACAAGTGTAACACCGAGAGACCAGTAACAGAAAACAAGCCATGCATGATTCATGTGCCACCCAATACCCTCAGCGGGCACCACATGCCCAATACTGAGATGTGTCTGTACCATGGCAATGGCGACTATCAGCAGAGACTAAAGGCAGTATGAGGAACATTGCGTTCCCTCTGTGGACTTAGTTGGATTTTTTTCAAATAATAATTTTAATAATAAGCATAAAATTATTATTATTATTATTATTAATTTTACTAATATTTTTTTAAATATTTTATTTTTAATAATTTTACTACTTGTATTTTCGCTGTTTTTTTAAGTTGCGTTTTTGTGAGTCATAGATTATGTAATTCCAGTGCTCTTTTTTAAAAGAACCCATCAGCACAGTCGGTATAGGCGCTTTTTCACGAATAAAAATGATACCTTTTATATAGAAATCCGACGTGTGAGTCGTGAGAAATCTAAAGGAGAAGCCATATGCAAATCCGGCTGGAAATGCGCTGGACGTGTGACAGTCTAAGCACACTGACACTGCACCCAGTGCGTTTCCAATCTGATTGTCATATGGCTTCTATCCTACATTTTTCATGACTAACACCATCGGATTTCTATATATAAGGTATGCAAATTGCCTCTTCAAACAAAGAGGACTTGTACTCTATAGCGCCACCTATTGGAAGTAGCGATCCTAAAAGTCACAATCAACCCTTTAACGAGTCTTGTAATATGACAGGATAAAAGCCAAATCAGTATCTCCATTTGCAGACACGGTGTTTCGGACTGTTGGTCCTCGTCAGTGCAAAGTAGGAGAGATCTGATTTGGCTGGATGAGAGGCTCTGGACTGGGGTCTGGGGGGTAAGGTTTCTCCTTGTGGACAGTGACATACCAGCTCTGGCGTGTCAAGGTAAGGAGGCTTATTCGCCGTGCAATGCTCCTCTGGGAAATTTTATATGCAAATTGCCTCTTCAAACAAAGAGGACTTGTACTCTATAGCGCCACCTATTGGAAGTAGCGATCCTACAAGTCACAATCAACCCTTTAACGAATATATAAAAGGTATCATTTTTATCGGGGGACAATTGCCCACACAGTCATTCACCTATTTCTCTATGCAAGGAAGTGCTAACAGGTTCCATTTGTAATGTCAAAAACATAAAAGTGCTGCTAATTAATACACAGATGAGGGTTTTTTTTTATAAAAAAAGAAAATACTTATGGACTATGAGAGAAAAATGCTAAAACTGGCTAAAAAAGACTCAGCTAGAGCATTTACCAAAATCTACAAACCTAAAAAAGTTTCAAGTAAATGAAAAGAAACAAAAAATGTTTCTGCAATTATTAGATTAATATTTCTATTATTTCTAATATTAATAGCAGCAAACATTTGGCCACAGTGATTTTTGGAAAGAAAAAAAAAAAAAAAAAAGACTGGCATCTTTACATGGATCGAGCACAGACCACATGGTTTGCACCGGAAATGGAGACGTTGGCCCAACCAGCCTGTAATTGACTGCAGCGGTCAAGAGATTATAGCAGCGCATCATCGGATATATTTCTGATGACCCGCTGCGCAAAATCAGCCAATCACAGGCCGCAGGGACCAATGGCTGGTTGAATGAAGACGTCGCCACAATCATTTAAATTAGACAGTGCCTATGGAGGGAACATTTTGTTGTTTTGCCTAAAAGATGACTTCTGTCTTGTTAAAGAGGATCTGCCACCAGATTTTACCATACAACTGTTTATGTAACTAAATAGGTTAGACCTGATGATGCTAGTTTAAACTCAATCTCTGCCCACCTTGCCTGATTGACAACAGCTCCCCAGTGTGCCTCCTCCCTGCTGCTGGTTAATCGTAGCCTGACTGAAAGAGCCTTAGTGTCCCTCATCCTCGCTGCTGGCTAATCTTAGCCTGACTGACAGCTCCTTAGTGTCCCCTCCTCGCTGCGTAATCGTGCCTGACTGACAGTTCCCAGAGTCCCTCCTCGTGCTGCTAATCGTAGTCGACTGACAGCTCCCCAGTGTCCCTCCTCCTCGCTGCTGGCTAATCTGCGACTGACAGTCCTTATGTTCTCCCTCGCTGCTGGGTTTAAGTGCCTGACTGACAGCTCCCAGTGTCTCCTCCGCGGCATCGAGTCTGATGACAGTCCCATTCCTCCCTCGCTGCTGGCTAATCTTAGCCTGATTGACAGCTCCTTAGGATCCCTCCTCCCTGCTGCTGGGTAATCTTAGCCTGATTGACAGCTCCTTAGTGTCCCTCCTCCTCGCTGCTGGTTAATCGTAGCCTGACCGACAGCTTCTCAGTATCCCTTGCTTCTGCTTAATCTCAGCTCACCTGACCTGAATGACAGCTCCTCAACCTTCTCCCTGCTGCTGCTTTATCTAGCCTGACTGACAGATTCTCACTCTCCTCCTTGCTGCTGGTTAATCTGAGCCCTCCATGCGAACCTATTTTATTTATTACATTTTAGGAAAATTACTCCTCAGTGTACCTCCTCCCTGTTGCTGCTGAGATCTCACGCTGCTCAGTATAAGCTGCATATGTCAGTCAGGCTGGGTGGACAGAGACTGAAGACACTTGAACTCCTGAGCTCTCTCATTCAATAGCTGGACTCATAAAATGCTAATATTACTATTCGGATTACACAGCCACTCTGACGTACATTTTCAAAGCAAATAAACCAGCCTCATCAGGTATAAGAGATCTATTTAACAACATATAGTTTGTATTGTGGAATCTGGTGACAGATATGCTTGTAGGCCCATCAGAATAGGATTTGTACAAATGGATAAAGCAGTACTAGTGGGAAACGACGCACATTTGATAGGAAATTAATAAAATAAGATAATGTGTGCGTGCCAAAGGATTCTTACTGATCTCCAGAATGAATCTGTGGTTTGTGATTGACGACCCCATAAGGGAAAGAACTTCCATCTCTGTTCACCATCAGTTCTGGTAAAGGACTTTTCAAGGGACTCCAGTAACAATTCTCACTTAATGAATGGAGTAAAACCTCTGCCAGCTGCCTGCTCGCCGCCTGGTCAAGAGAAAAAATATAACAAAATTAGGAACCCAAAAGTAATGCCTGTGTAATCCTCCGAGAGCGGAATAATCTGCTGTGCTCATTTATTGTGTGTAAGCAAATGATCATATCTAGAGATTTCATTGTGTGGAGCCACAACCCCCTGAGTAAGCCCCTAATAATAGCCGGAATATGAGATTATGAAATCCTGTTCAATGTCACCGGTAGTAAATGGTTACCGGCCCGGAGAGGGAGGACGGGAAGACAATACACAGCCGCCCCTGTTACATTCAATTGTCCTGCATTCTAAATGAGCCCCCACCTAGTAATGGTCAGAAGGGACTTATCCCGCTGTAATACCATACGCCCCAGACATGTGTACACGCAATGTGCCAAGTATAAAAGGTCAGTCACTGTATGGCATTCAGTTTATTAGAAAAATTACCTTGCAAAATTATTTTTCAGGTCCGAACAAAACATATAGAATTCTGGCGTAAAAAGTTTTGAAAATTTGCAAAATTTGGGCAAAATGTGAGGCTGAGCTAAAACTTTGTGACTTGCAGCGGTCTCACGCCATTTTTGCCCAGATCTGACAGAGGGTGGGCATGGCAACCCTCGCTCGTCAAAATCATGCTGTTTCTTACACCACAATAGTTACTCCAGTCCCCGACTAGAGTAAGATTTGTGGTGAGACGCACACGGAGCCGCACGCCACCATCAGCCGATCCTGATTCATGGGACTCTTAATGAATAAAGAGCGTCTGGATCCAGCGTGGCCCCTCATCAAGATGGGTGTGAAAAATGTCAGTTTTGATTATTTGGGGCCAAATTTTTTTGTTCACAGAGCTGCGTAAGGGCCTGATTTTTGCTTCACAAGTTGTGATTTTTTTATACAATTTTGGGGTACAAAAAGATGTAAAAAGGGAATGCCGAAACGTGGCCAGCCATACGTAACGGTGTCCACATTACATTAAATGATATTTTATTAATTTTTCTTTTATTTTTTTCAATGTATTACCTCTCAGTGGCAAGAACACTTCAGGTCTGAAGAACAACCTTTAACCGGAGTAGGAGAAGCCGTTCTCCCCTACACGAAATTCAGAGGATGACAGGTACCAGTGTCGACAGGACACAGCTATGGCCTCGTATGGGCCATGATGGATACAAGAGCACTCGGAGGATCGAAGCCGCTAATCCCGGACCACTAATGATCATAAATGAAATTGGCACAGTGAGAACGTGAGGGCCCCACACGTCCACTGTTACATCTCCTGGTGGAGATCGATTGTTTTAGAGCAGAATATCCATTATAATACAGTGTACTATAACTGCATGCAAAATTATGGAAACTTTTTTTTCTCTCTCACTTTTCTTTTTTTACATCAGTTTTGTTTTTTTGTTTTTATTATTTTATACAAACAAATGCTTTGATCAACCTCCACATTTTAGGGAAGTGCCGTAACTGAAAAATGGCAATTTTTGTGCTACGATTTTTTTTCTTCTTTGTTGGGTTTAACGTTAGGGTTAATACGATACGATACGATACACTTTATTGATCCCGGGGGGAAATTACAGTATTACAGCAGCAATACAAACAGCAGTACATAAAATATTAGGACACAAATCTTGCACAGGTGTACCAACATTACATAATAAATAAAAGTGGGTAGTTCAGGTGTATATAAGATAATGTTAATTGACATTAGTACACCAGCCATCAGTCATTATTTTTCTGCCACCCTTAGGAAATTATTATACATCCCCATAGCAGTAGGTACAAACGATTTCCTGAATTTCTCCTTCTTGCACCTTAGTAGGATTAGACGGCTGCTGAATGTGCTCTTCTGATTCAAGAACAGCTCGTATAGTGGGTGTGTATTATTGTTCATTATTGCCCTACACTTCTTCTGAATTTTATCCTCCAATACCTCCTCAAAAGAGTCAAGATGGAGTCATTTGTTTCTTCTCATTGTATGGACTTTTAGAGATGCAGCAATACCAAATGTTTATTTTTTTTATTACATTTAAAAACATTCACAATAATTTTCACCCACTTTTGTTATCCCTTTAAGGGTCTTGAACCCGCGCTCAAAGATGGCAGTGATGGGAACCGTCATTAGGCCACCAGCTTCCATGGAAATTAATCAGCAATCTGCGATCGCGTGAGAACTGATGGGCGCCGGTACACAGATCCACACGCAACCCAACCATTTACCGAGACTCGGTCAGCACTGACTGATGGTTCAAACCAAGTACAGGAACTTGGAGCTTGAAGGCAAAGCCAACATTTAAGTTCACCTTCCCACCTGCTTGGTTTCCATCTATCTCCACCCTTCTGTGACTCTACGAAGCGAGACCGGTCAAAAAAAGAAGAGGGGGTTGGAGATAGAGTGTATGACCAGCTAAAGTAAAGCTACCTAACAGCCCCACCTATGAAGATCTTTCTAAATATTCTCCATTTTATACACTTACAAGTTGGCAGACCATTGATCTGTGGCTTCTTGTAGTTGTAGGCCTTTCCAAGCCATTGGTACTATGTGCCTCACCTGGTGGTCTTATCTGGTCGTTTCTAATCTATAGACTTTTACGAGCAAAAGGATTATTCCGTTTAGAAAATCCAACTTCATATACTCTATGAGAAAAGTCCCACTTATCAGAGCAGGGTCTACCATCAGGGTCTGTTAATGGCCAGGATCCTCATGTCTTGATCGGAGTGGACAGTGGTTTCATAGAGCTTCTCTCGCTCAGGAGGACCTGTCCTTTCCTGCATTATACATAATATAATGTAAATTGTGTAATGCTTCATTTCTACGTAGTGGTGCTACAGAAAGAAATGAATATTTAGTGGAAGATATGCCCACAATTTACAGAAGGTTGCTTGTGGTTCCAGAAGGAGGACACTTTGTGATCAAGTTATTATTACAGGGCATTTTGAGGTCCTCCAGAACATTCCCAGCTGCTCTTTTCTAACCTTGGTCTGCGGGGAAACAAAAATAAAACTTCAATTCCATAGTTCAGTAGTTTTTAGGTTCGTGAACCCAGGTGACATTCTGTTCGTTCCACCTTCTAATTCCCTCTTCATCATCCTCATGTCACCAGTAAAGGATTACCGGCGTGGAGGTAACACTCTTCCCCCTGCTCAATAGCTGGATTTGCTGGGACGTAAACTTTCATTTCAGGTGTAGACATTAGTAGCTACGTACTCAACGTGCACCAGGAGACCACTTTCCTTAGTGTGAGTACACACAATTATGCAAAACAGCCCTTTTATTACCATTTAAATAAGAAAAGCGATGGGTGATAACAATTATGTGAAAATGTAGAAAACTGGATAATGCACAGATTTCGGGGGAAGATTAATTAAAGTGTCTGAATAGGAACATGTTTGAGTGCTTAAGTGTAATAAAAACTGTTGTAAATGCTGGAGTGTAGACTTCTTCGCTGCCGTTCTACCTATTATAATTCATATCTCACATCTCTTAAAAAAGAAATGTCATTCTAAATTATTTCCTAAATATCTTTAATTATAAAATTACACTTGTTTTATCTAGGGAGCTAATCACTAAAGAAGATTAAACTGTCCGACATCTTGTTACCCTGAGAGAAACCTACAGATGTGATCCCATTGGCTATTCTAACACTGGAGATACCAGGGGTGCTAGAGTAAGAAGAGGCTGCTCACACTGCTGTCCTTCCTATCTATCTGATCTAATACTGGAGACACTAGCAGTGCTGAGGTAAGAAGAAGCTGCTCACACTGCTGTCCACATATCTATCTGATCTAATACTGGAGATATGAGTAGTGCTGAGGTAAGAAGAGGCTGCTCACACTGCTGTCCACCCTGTTTATCTGATCTAGTACTGGAGATACCAGTAATGCTGATATAAGAAAAGGCTGCTCACACTGCTGTCTGCCCGGTCTATCTGATTTAATACTGGAGATATCAGTGGTGATGAGGTAAGAAGAGGCTGCTCACACTGCTGTCCACCCTGTCTATGTGATCTAATACTGGAGATACCAGTGGTGATGAGATAAGAAGAGGCTGCTCACACTGCTGTCCACCCTATCTATGTGATCTAATACTGGAGATACCAGTGGTTATAAGGTAAGAGGCTGCTCACACTGCTGTCCACCCTGTCTATGTGATCTAATATTGGAGATACCAGTGGTGATAAGGTAAGAGGCTGCTCACACTGCTGTCCTTCCTATCTATCTGATCTAATACTGGAGATACCAGTGGTGATGAGGTAAGAAGAGGCTGCTCACACTGCTGTCCACCCTGTCTATGTGATCTAATACTGGAGATACCAGTGGTGATGAGGTAAGAAGAGGCTGCTCACACTGTTGTCCATTCTGTCTTATTTAGCTAAAACTGGAGCTACCAAGGGTGCTGACGTAATCAGAGGCTGCTCACAGTGCTGCCCACATGTCTATCTGATCTAATACTGGAGATACCAAGAATGCTGGGCAGTGTGAATCCAGTATGTGATTGTATAAGTGCAATGTTGGTACAGTGTGAATGCGCAAATATATGAGTGACATTTTTAAACAAATTTCTGACCAGCATTGAAAATATACATCTCAGTACATGTTCCCCACTCTGTGACATACAATTTTACAAAGGTAATCTTATAGGTGATGTCAGTGTATTACACAGCCCAACAATAGCTGCCAGAAGAAAATGTGTGGCCCAGCTATGTAAGGCACACATAAAATCCAGGAGAGTGCACAGGAAGGTAATTGCAACGCTTGATATGCATTCACTGCCACTCACTCTTTCAGACACACCCATCTGAGATATAGGAGGGAGTGACACGTAGCAATCGGAGAGAGTTTCCTGTCTGAGAAGAGCTCAGTTCAGTCAAGCTCAGGGAGTGTTCCGTTTGACTTCAGTCAGTTAGCTTCTGTCTAAGGACAGAGCAGCCATTCAGTCTCAGTCCAGTCTGGACTTGGAGGATACTGAGAGCTGTGCAGCGAGCTCTGGGAGAAAGCTGACATTTCCATGAAAAGCTACAAGTGCTTATGTTAAGAGCGGGAAGCAGGGCGAAGGGCGCAGTGGAGAAGACAGAGAAGTGCTACAGGTATTGGATTACCTGCACTAAATTGCCGGACACCGGGGTCCGAGGCGTTGCTAGAGTTTCAAGCTTACTAACAAGAAAACCGGAGGCATCTGGACTACAGGTCGCAGAGTGCAGCCCAAAGTGTCAATACGTAACCGGAGTCAGGGAGAACGGGGACTTTGAGTCAAGCGCAGACAAAAGTAAGGACTTAGTTCTCACCACTTAGAAGGCTCCACCACAATGTTGGCCGGGCATTACAGCTATAGAGAAAGCTGGAGAGTTCAGAGTTAACTTCGCTTCACGCAAGTTGGACTCACATGTATATGGAAGTAAAGGAGGCCTCTAACCTGCTCAGCGGTTACCCGAATGTGCATTCTCCACCCCAACCAGTGCCCCGGGATTTTGCTGAAACACCTTCAAGTAAAAGGTATGAAAAGAAGCTGCATTGTGTGTGACTGAATTCTTATCTACACCCTGCATCACCACCATAGACTTCCAGGGACCAGTCTCACCTGTGGGAGACCTACCACCCAGCTGCCCCATAACATCCCCTGTGAAGATCCTTATAGCAGCGCTGGTACAATTGACCAGATACCACAGGTGGCGTCACGAACTACCTACAAATCCCCTGTAAATATCCCCCCCATTGTATGAGTGCCCAGGGCCACGGACCGAGTCCCGCTGCCAGTGACATCTCCCATAGAAATCTATGGGCTCGGTGCCGAGTACCCCATTGCCCTGGTACTAAGTGCGACTCAATCTTTGGCGTCACGAACAGGATACGAAAGCTTGCAATTGTGAGTCCTGTGTGCCTATGTTGAACTGTTTGGTGAAAAAGACTGTTTGCTGTATTTGGTGCCAAATTCCGCCATTTTACCGCCATGTTCGCGCCCTCAGGCGCTGGTGAAGAAGGGGGGCGTACCTGAAAAAGCGCGCTGTTGCTTGGACACCGCCCCAACCTGCACCCCAATCTGCATCGCGAGCCGCATCGCGAACTGCATCGCAATCTGCATCGCAAACGACATCGCAAACGACATCTCAATCCGCATCGCAATCTGCATCACAATCCGCATCGCAAACTGCATCACAATCTGCATTGCAATCCGCATCGCAAACTGCATCACAATCTGCGTTGCAATCCGCATCGCAAACTGCATCCCAAGATACTGCGGCATCATCAGAGCGCCAGCGAAAAGGTCCTGTCTCCACCGCTGTGCCTGCGACGCTGCAGCCTGTGAACGAGGTAGGCTCAGGTTAACCAAGGGGGCATCAATATGTCGCAGCAACCGGCAGACGGAGCGGCCCCCGCCGGAGGCCCCAATAGCCCACCGCTTGGCGTTGTACCGCAGGATGGGGGTGCAGGCCCCTCACCTGGTCCGGTGGTCCCGCTTATGTCCCTAACGCTCCCATACATGCCTGGAGCGAAGTGGCTCCCCCAGTACAGCGGCGAGCCAGACACCCTGCCAGGATTTAAACGGAAGATATGTAGTATTTTGGATATGTACTCAATGACTGAAAAGCAAAAAGCTGCTGTGGTAATAGGACAGTTAGCTGGTGCGGCTGAGAGAGAAGTAGAGACTTGGCCCATTGCAGACCAGGAGTCGGTACCTGCGATTCTCTTAAAGCTACAGGCCATCTTTGAGGATCGCACAGAAACGGATCTCCGGATGGCATTTTATCAGTGCTTCCAGGGATCGGGTGACAGTATTAGGGACTACGCCTGCCGACTACAGGGGGCCCTGCGAGCTCTTAAACAGGCTAACCCCACAAGTCCCATTGATGAGAGCCAAATGTTGAAAGAGCAATTCGTGCGGGGACTGAGGTCTCCAGAGGAAAGGAGGACTGTAAACTGGTGGTCCTTGGATCATCCAGATGCCACTTTTGATGCTCTAAAGGACATGGCAATAAAGGGACTGCGACCCCTGGAAAAGCCTGAGGTGGCAAATCAGTATCACCCGGGTGAAGCCATTCTAAAGCCGGCAGTACCCACCTTTTCCCCGCAGGTGGCAGAAGCTACAATGCAGGTGGCGCCCCCTAGTGAGTTGGAATGTCTGCGCTCAGAAGTGCGCCAGCTGACTAAGAACTTGGCCACTGTAATGGAGGCCCTGCAACTGCGGAAAAGGAAGGAGGGAAGATCCTACTAGCCGACTGTCCGGAGGATGTCCCTTGGATGAACCGGAGGAAATGGAGGACGTCGCTACACCGGAGGAGGACCACGCCACCCCAGGAGCGACTCCGGAGCAACACCATCCTCGCCGGGAGATCGTCTGCTACCGCTGCAACCAAAAAGGTCATATGGCTCAGCAATGTCCTTTAAACGAGCCGATCCTGGGTCAGTGTCACGCGGTCTTATGATATGTGTACGATGTCAGTAAACTATTCTTAAAGAACAACACTCTATACAACATATAGATTAGCAACATCAGCATGTAAATATAGAATAGATTTACCTGACACGATATCCGTTGAACTCAGGGTTAATCTTGAGGACTTGATACACTGTCACAGGAAAGAGGAGGACCGGGGGTCTAACCTGACCCTAAACTGGGGTCCTAACTAATCCCTCACCTTGGAGGTACTGATAATGGTTCAGAGGTCCAAGTCTCCAGCCTAACCCTGTCTCCTATCAGTCCCTGAACCCTGTAATCAGTCCTAAGAAGGATTCTGATTACCACCAAAGGGATATGGGCTGATCTCTGCTCAATACACAGATTAGACATATAAGACAGACTGGAGAAAACACAGACTTGCATACACACTCAAACACAGAAGGAACATAAATGATCTGGGATATTAAACTCTAAGCAAGGTGAGCTTAAAACAACTAAGGAGCTCTTTAACTTAAGTCTATACAGATACAATCCTATCTGTGGTCTGCATGAAGAATTTCACTGGCAACTCCCAACACAGACAACCAGAGATTTAAAGGAAACCAATCAACAAATAATTAATTGCAGCCGGAAGAAACTGCACCCAGTCCCAGAACTGAGCACAGACAGAATTAACTCCCTAACTGCCAAACACAAAGAAACAGCAACTCAGCTGTGAGAAGTCAGAATGTGCAACCGCGACGATCTTCGTGGCGATGCACACATGACAGTACCCCCCCTTCTACGAGGGGCCTCCGGACCCTCAGGGCCAGGTTTGCCCGGGTGAGTTCTGTGGAAGGTCCGCACCAAACGATCTGCGTTAATGTCAGACGCAGGAACCCACGTCCTCTCCTCTGGACCATACCCCTTCCAATGCACCAAGTACTGAAGGGACCGGCGATTCAGACGTGAGTCAATGATCTTTGACACTTGAAACTCCAAGTTACCATTGACCACCACTGGAGGAGGAGGTAGAGGTGATGGTATGACTGGTGCCACGTACCTCTTAAGTAATGACTTGTGGAACACATTATGAATTTTAAACGTAGGAGGGAGGTCCAGACGAAATGCCACAGGATTAATTATGGAACTGATCCTGTATGGCCCGATGAATCTGGGGCCCAGCTTCCAGGAGGGAACTTTAAGTTTTATATTCCTGGTAGACAACCATACCAGATCGTTCACATTAAGATCTGGACCAGAAACTCTCCTCCTATCAGCCATACGTTTATAACGGTTCCCCATAGCACTCAGATTATTCAATACACCTCTCCACACTGAAGCAAGTGACGACGAGAAACGCTCCTCCTCAGGAACCCCAGAAGGGCCCCCCCCATTGAATGTACAAAACTGGGGATGAAAACCATATGCCCCAAAAAACGGGGACTTACCAGTGGACTCGCTCCGCCTGTTGTTAAGAGCGAACTCTGCCAGAGGCAAGAAAGAAGACCAGTCCTCCTGGTTCTCTGAGACAAAACACCGAAGATAAGTCTCTAGGCTTTGATTCAGACGCTCTGTCTGACCATTGGTCTGCGGATGAAAAGCCGAGGAAAATGACAATTGCATCCCCCGACGTAAACAAAATGCCCTCCAAAACTTGGACACAAACTGAGACCCCCTATCTGACACCACATCAGAAGGCAACCCATGAAGTCTCACAATCTCCCCAATGAACACCTGCGCCAGAGTTTTAGCATTAGGGAGGGCAGGAAGAGCAATGAAATGTGCCATCTTACTGAACCTGTCAACAACCACCAGTATGACAGTCTTCCCTGACGACTGAGGAAGGTCCGTGATGAAGTCCATAGACAAATGAGTCCATGGACGCTCCGGAAGTTTCAAGGGTAAGAGGGTCCCAGACGGACGGGTATGAGGGGTCTTAGAGCGAGCACAAACCCCACAGGACGCGACAAAAGTTAAAACATCTTTATTAACGTTAGGCCACGAAAACCTGCGAGAAAGGAGATCTAAAGTAGCCTTACTCCCTGGATGTCCTGCTAAAGCAGAATTATGATGTGCCTCAATAACCTTTTGTCTCAACTGATTTGGGACAAACAGTCTCCCTGGAGGTCCTGCAGGGGCGTCCCCCTGAGCCTCTAACACCTCCTCCTCAAGCTCAGAACATACAGCCGACACTACCACCCCCTCCTGAAGGATAGGAATCGGGTCATCCATTTTCCCGGCCCCTGGGAAACTGCGAGACAAGGCATCCGCCTTAACATTCTTAGATCCAGGGCGATAAGTGACAACAAAATTAAACCTGGTAAAAAACAACGACCATCGAGCTTGTCTGGAATTCAGACGCTTAGCAGATTCCAAATACAGCAGGTTCTTGTGATCAGTAATGACGGTGACCGGGTGGACTGCCCCCTCCAAAAAGTGACGCCATTCTTCAAAAGCCAACTTAATGGCCAAAAGTTCCCTATTGCCGATATCATAATTCCTTTCGGCGGACGACAATTTTTTAGAAAAGAAAGCGCACGGATGCCATTTACCAGGGGACGGACCCTGGGACAATATTGCACCCACCCCTACGTCAGACGCGTCCACCTCCACAACGAACGGCTGTGATGCATCTGGTTGGATGAGAACGGGTGCCGAAGCAAAACATTTTTTCAAAGAGGAAAAAGCTTGGCAAGCTTTGTCCGACCATTTAGAAAAATCCGTCCCTTTTCTTGTCATGTCAGTGAGAGGTTTGACAACAGATGAGAAATTACAAATAAATTTCCGGTAGTAGTTAGCAAACCCCAGAAAACGCTGCAGAGCCTTAAGATCCTCTGGCTGATCCCATTCAAGCACTGCTCTCACCTTTTCAGGGTCCATACGGAAACCGGAGGCTGACACCAAGAAACCCAAAAACTGAAGTTCCTGTACGGCGAATACACACTTTTCCAGTTTGGCGTATAGTTTATTGTCTCGCAAGATCTGCAACACCTGTCTCACATGCTCCTGGTGAGACACAAGATCTGGTGAGTAAATTAAAATGTCATCCAAATATACGACCACAAACAGCCCCACCAGATGACGAAAAATGTCATTAACAAAATGTTGGAATACTGCTGGTGCAGTAGTCAGACCAAAAGGCATGACAAGGTTCTCATAATGTCCCTCCGGCGTGTTAAACGCCGTTTTCCACTCATCCCCCTCTTTTATCCTAATCAGATTATACGCCCCCCTGAGATCCAATTTAGAGAACCATTTGGCGCCAACAATTTGATTGAAGAGATCAGGAATCAGAGGAGTGGATACGGATCTCGAACAGTAATCCGATTAAGTTCGCGGAAATCCAAGCAAGGGTGTAGGCCTCCATCTTTTTTCTTCACAAAGAAGAACCCCGCGGCCACTGGGGAAGATGAAGGTCTAATATGCCCTTTGGCCAGACTTTCCGAAATATAATCTTTCATAGCCTGCCTCTCAGGACCAGAAAGGTTATATAACCTAGCTTTAGGTAACTTAGCATCAGGAAGTAAATTAATAGAGCAGTCATACACGCGATGAGGAGGCAACTCCTGACACCCCTCCTCAGAGAACACATCCCCAAAGTCCTCCAAAAAAGGAGGCAAAGTACTAGGCACGACCGCACTGATGACTGTGTTCATGCAGTTACTTTTGCAAAACTCCCCCCATTGGCTTATATCTCTGGACTGCCAATTAATCACAGGGTTATGTTTAACCAACCAAGGAAGTCCCAACACAATAGGAGTAGGTAGACCCTCCAACACATAACAAGATAATAGTTCCCTATGTATTGCCCCTACCCGAAGGTCAATGTTATGAACCTCATGAACAAAGCTACCTTGGCCGAGAGGCCTGGCGTCAATGGAGAATATAGGGATCGGTTTGACCAATACACTCAGATGCATACCTTGAGCCTGAGCAAACTGAGCGTCAACCAGATTAGCCCCGGACCCACTATCAAGAAGAACAGAAAATCTCTCCACTCTCGTACCAACCACCACCTCCACTGGTACAAGGAACTGAGAAGAACTAGCGGACGAAATACATACTCCCAGGTTGTCGTCCACCACACAACCTGGGATTAACAGTTTTCCGGCGACTTTTTGCTCAACAAGGCACGGGATGGACATCCCCCAACAAAATGTCCCTCTTTCCCGCAGAAGAAACACCTTCTAGTCCTGCGGCGTACCGCCAATCCCCTCCTACGAAATGATGTCCCTCCCAACTGCATAGGCTCCTCCGAACAGACAAGGGGAACCTCAACATAAGGGACTTTAGTAGTAGGTGGAGTAACAACAGGGGGCGGAGTTACCTCGCACCTCTCCCGGAGCCGTCTATCAGTACGGATAGCTAGGGCCATAGCAGCCTCCAGTGATGGAGGAGACTCATACTGAGCCAAAACGTCCTTTAATTTGTCAGAAAGCCCATGACAAAACTGGCTCCTAAGAGCTGGGTCATTCCACTGAGTATCTGTGGCCCATCTACGGAACTCAGAAGCAAATTCCTCCGCCGGACGATCTCCCTGCTGTATCTTACGTAATTTTGTCTCAGCAAGAGAGACCCGATCTGGGTCATCATATACCAAACCCAGGGCAGTAAAAAAATCGATCTACTGACTGTAGAGCCGGGGATCCCGGAGGAAGGGAGAAGGCCCAGGATTGAGGGTCCCCTTGTAGGAGCGAGATAACAATTCCCACTCTCTGCTCTTCACTCCCTGATGATCGAGGCCGAAGCCGAAAATACAATTTACATGCTTCCCTGAAGGTAAAAAATTTGTCTCGCCCACCAGTGAACCTGTCCGGGAGAGCTACTTTAGGTTCAAATCTGGTTTGCTCCGAGGGAGACAAAACTTTGGACTTAATGTCCGTCAGCTCCATGGATAATCCCTGCAACTGCAGAGCCAGCTGGGCTACTGGATCCATGGCAACTGGGAATAATTTTATGGGCCAGTGAAAATGTCACGCGGTCTTATGATATGTGTACGATGTCAGTAAACTATTCTTAAAAGAACAACACTCTATACAACATATAGATTAGCAACATCAGCATGTAAATATAGAATAGATTTACCTGACACGATATCCGTTGAACTCAGGGTTAATCTTGAGGACTTGATACACTGTCACAGGAAAGAGGAGGACCGGGGGTCTAACCTGACCCTAAACTGGGGTCCTAACTAATCCCTCACCTTGGAGGTACTGATAATGGTTCAGAGGTCCAAGTCTCCAGCCTAACCCTGTCTCCTATCAGTCCCTGAACCCTGTAATCAGTCCTAAGAAGGATTCTGATTACCACCAAAGGGATATGGGCTGATCTCTGCTCAATACACAGATTAGACATATAAGACAGACTGGAGAAAACACAGACTTGCATACACACTCAAACACAGAAGGAACATAAATGATCTGGGATATTAAACTCTAAGCAAGGTGAGCTTAAAACAACTAAGGAGCTCTTTAACTTAAGTCTATACAGATACAATCCTATCTGTGGTCTGCATGAAGAATTTCACTGGCAACTCCCAACACAGACAACCAGAGATTTAAAGGAAACCAATCAACAAATAATTAATTGCAGCCGGAAGAAACTGCACCCAGTCCCAGAACTGAGCACAGACAGAATTAACTCCCTAACTGCCAAACACAAAGAAACAGCAACTCAGCTGTGAGAAGTCAGAATGTGCAACCGCGACGATCTTCGTGGCGATGCACACATGACAGTCAGAGGGCCAACACCCAGGAGTAGACTCATCAGGCCCCTTAGACTGGAATCGCAGGTTCGTGGGTGGACGGCCCTACCTGTCCATGATTCTGGACAGGATTGCAATCCCTGCACTGCTGGACACTGGATCTCAGGTGACCATCATACCTGATGTCCTTTACAATAAATTTTGGTCCATGGACAGTCTCCAGCCCCCAAACCCTGACTTGACAGTGTACGCCACCAATGGTCTCCCTGTTGAAGTAATTGGAGCCAAAAACGTGGACGTAAAAGTGGGCAGGGTGGAGCTGAAGGATCAGGGACTTTTAGTGGTAAAGACTGTAAATGAGGAGAATGCCTTAAATGTGATACTAGGTACTAACGTTATCAGTAACTGTCTGGGAGAAGTTGTGTTTTTGCTCCAACAGCTCGCTGAAGTTGCCAAGCCAAAGCAGAAGGGAGTGATCCAGAGGGAGATCCGGGCCCTGATGTGCCAGCAGCAAGCGAAGCTTACAGATGGTGAAATCGGTAATGTACGGGTCACAGACTCGAACCCCATTGTAATACCCCCAATGAGTGAAATGTTAATATGGTGTAGAGCAGCCATAGGTCTGAGGGGACAGAACTACCAAGCAGTAGTAGAACCCCATCGCTCAGAACACAGACCTACACTCATGATTGCTAGAGGGGTAGTGGAAGTAGTAAATGGGAGAGTACCAGTACGACTTCTCAACTGGGGGGACGATGAAGTAAATTTGCCACGTTATGCTACAGTTGCTAAATTACATGCCGTAGATAACAATTCTATCCTCACAACCGAGTCCTTAGCCTCCCGCCAACCAGCGGAGGATAATGATCCGGCAACCCCGGTAGCGGACTGGTGTCAGCAGCTTCATATAGGGACAGACACCACTTCCGTCCACCAGAAACAGGGGGTACTACGGGTGGTACAAGAGTACGCACAAGTATTTAGCAAGCACCCACTTGATTTTGGGACCATTAAGGGAGTACAGCATCATATCCCTACAGGCAGTCATCCTCCCATCAAAGAGCGGTACAGGCCTATACCTCCAGCCCACTATCAGAAAGCTAAGGAAATGCTGCATGACATGAAGAAAGCCGGGGTGATAAGGGATAGTTGTAGCCCCTGGGCAGCACCTCTGGTTCTAGTGAAGAAAAGGATGGTAGCATGCGAATGTGTGTAGACTATAGGCAAGTAAATCGTATAACACATAAAGATGCATACCCATTACCACGTATAGAGGAATCCTTAGCTGCTCTGAAAACGGCTAACTACTTTTCTACCCTCGACCTTACTAGTGGGTACTGGCAAGTGGCTGTGGCTGAGGAGGACCGGGAGAAAACTGCTTTCACCACCCCAATGGGACTCTGCGAGTTCGACAGGATGCCGTTTGGTCTCAGCAGTGCCCCAGGAACATTCCAGAGGGTGATGGAGAGCTGTCTAGGACATCTCAACTTCGAAACTGTGCTGCTGTACTTGGACGACGTAATTGTGTACTCTAAGACATATGAAGATCATCTGAAGCACCTGGCGGAGGTATTTGAGTCATTGTCCAAGTTTGGGATGAAACTAAAGCCCTCTAAATGCCACCTGCTCAAACGGAAGGTACAGTACTTGGGACACATTGTCAGTTCCGAAGGAGTAGCGCCGGACCCCGAGAAGGTCACAGCTATTCAGAAATGGCCAGAGCCGAAGAACTTAAAGGAGGTGCGTCAGTTCCTGGGATTAACAGGTTACTACAGGAGGTTCGTGAAAGATTACACTAAGAAGGCGGCGCCTTTACAGGACCTCCTGGTAGGACAACCTCTTAAGAGCAGAAACCTTCCATTTAATTGGGGAAAAGAACAAGCTGAGGCATTCAAAGAGATGAAAGAGATCCTTACCGGCGATGAAATCTTAGCCTACCCAGATTACAGCCAACCGTTCCTGCTATACACAGATGCCAGTAACGAAGGATTAGGAGCGGTCCTCAGTCAGAAGCAGAACGGCCAAGAAAAAGTCATTGCGTATGCCAGCAGAAAACTCAGGCCAACTGAGAGGAATCCGGAAAACTATAGCAGCTTCAAACTGGAGTTCCTGGCGCTGGTCTGGGCCATTACCGAAAGATTTAAACATTACCTTGCCTCCAACAGGTTCACTGCGTTTACAGACAATAACCCCTTGACGCATCTGGAAACAGCCAAGCTGGGAGCCATGGAGCAACGTTGGATGGCTCGGTTGTCAAATTATCAGTTTACCATCAAGTACAGAGCGGGCCGTAAAAATGCTAACGCGGACGCCTTGTCCAGAATGCCGCATGAATCCGACACGGAGGAAGAATCAGATGATCTGGAAGAAATCGAGCTACCTGCGTTCCATCGAAATGGGATGGTCCAAGAGCAACGAGTCTACAGAAAGCGGTGTGGTGAGATGTTGAACCCTTTACCTCATCATAGCTGGAAGGAGACTCAGGACAGCGATCCCGTGGTCAGCCGTATCAAGGAGTTGATAAGACAAGAAGGTTCCTCCTTGGAGAAAGATGCATCCATGCCAGCAAAGCTCCTGTGGAATGAAGAAGCCGGTTGTTCATATACCGAGAGAAGTTGTGCAGGAGATACGTCGACCCAAGGACCCATGAAATGGTTTGGCAGATAGTGGTCCCCAAAGCAGACATCCAAATGGTGTTGGAAGCTTACCACGATCAAGCAGGACACTTTGGCTGGAAAAAGCTGGAGACCCTGTTGAGGTGTCGGTTCTACTGGGTAGGGATGCGCAGCTCCATCGAGAAGTGGTGCCGGAACTGTGGACCCTGTGGTCTCAGACGAAAAGACTATCATAGTCAGAGAGCACCCCTGCAGCCTATCCGGACGACTCGTCCCTTGGAGATTGTGGCATTGGATCACGTCAAGTTGTCCCCAAGCAGGTCAGGATACTCATATGCCCTGACCATGGTGGATCACTATTCCAAATTCCTGGTGGTCGCCCCTGTCAAGGATCTGACAGCAGAGACAGCAGCCAAGGTCTTCCAAGCAAGTTTCTGCAGACCACACGGGTATCCAGAGCAGGTACTGACTGATCGAGGTCCAGCCTTTGAAGCTGAACTGTTTCAGGAATTCTGTCAATTGTATGGATGCAAAAAGATCAGAACGACGCCATACCACCCTCAGACCAACGGCCTTTGTGAAAAGATGAATCACATTGTCATGGATTTACTGAAAACTGTACCCCTGGAAGAAAGAAATCGGTGGCCAGACTTGTTACCTGACCTGGTTGACTTGTACAACCACATACCAGTAAGTTCCACCAACTGCACTCCAGCTTACCTTATGAGAGCAAGACCAGGAAGATTGCCAATGGATTTGGAGCTGGGAGTGGTAGAACCAGAGGCTGATGACAGTGTTGAAGATTGGGACACAACTCGACAGGAACAGTACAAGCGAGTACAAGCCTGCGTAGAAGACAGTCTCAACAAAGTAAGAGAAAAGCAAGAGAAGAACTATAACAAAAATGCTCCCGCTAAGCCTTTAATGCCTGGAGAAATGGTGCTCAAAAGGAAAAGAAGAACACACAAGTTGGATGATCAGTGGAACAGGAGCCATACGTCGTGCAAAATTCCAATTTTGATAACAGCAAGGTCTGTACCATCAGCAAGGATGGAGGAAAAACGACGGCAACCGTGTCTAGAGATCATTTAAAGTTGTGTCCTTGCCCATTAAAGCTCCGTGAAGAAAACCCTGTTGTCCATCAAGAAGAGAGTGCTGAAGCGGTCATACACACGGATTTGGGAGATTTACCTGCGGATTGGCCCAGATTGGGAGACGCTGTAATTATTCCTGTGCTGCAGTTTTATCAACCGCAAGAGGAGTCTCTACAACCGGTCATACCAATTGTGCCAGTTGAGCAGTTCCAGAAGAACCTGTTCCGGCAGACCCTCAACCATCAGAACCCCAAGAAGCGGACCCGCAAGAAGCAGCACCACAAGAAGTGGAGTCCTCTGGTGAAGCTGGTGAAGCAGTACCGCCTCCTCCAGTCACTAGCATGCTTGCCAGGTCCCTAGAGAGGTGGAGTCGTGTCTATAGTTTGCCGTTACGCAGAACAGAAAGGTTAGAGAATACTATACCTGACGCTACCCCACGTAGGTCAGAACGTATCACTAAAGGTAAACTACCTATTCGCTATCAGGAGTAGTCCTAGTAGACTAGTTAGCAAGACCCAGATAGGGTTTATTGCATCTGAAAAATTGTATAAAGTTTGAAAAAGTTATTAATGTGATTTCTATTTATATGTCTTGAAATGTGTCTTTTCCATGCATGGACTACGTGGCTGTGGACTTTGCCAGCCAAAAACTTTCTTTGTAAATAGTTGCGCTACGGTGCATTATCTTGGTTTTACACGAAACCACTACTATCTATCTACCTCTGAAGAAAAACCCGTATGGTGGGCCTAGAGTGAGGTCTGCAGTCACAAGTCCTGCAGCCCACCCAGGACCCACGTGGGAGGTTTTTGGTGCGGGTCCTCCACAAGTATCCTGTATTTATGAGCATGTCTTGATATTTTGATACTTTTGTATTCTTCATTGTACAAATTGTAACGTTCAAGAAGTCTTACCTCCCGGATGGGAAGAGTTATAATGTTGATGTTAATGCAAAACAAAAATGTTTTTCTTTTTCTCTTTTACAGCCCGGGAGTGCTGTGTTTAACCAAGGGGGGATGTGTGGCCCAGCTTGTAAGGCACACATAAAATCCAGGAGAGTGCACAGGAAGGTAATTGCAACGCTTGATATGCATTCACTGCCACTCACTCTTTCAGACACACCCATCTGAGATATAGGAGGGAGTGACACGTAGCAATCGGAGAGAGTTTCCTGTCTGAGAAGAGCTCAGTTCAGTCAAGCTCAGTGGGAGCAGTGTTTACCGTTTTAGACCTTCAGTCCAAATTAAATGCTTCTGGTCTCTATTTAACGGGAAGCAGGGCGAAGGGCGCAGTGGAGAAGACAGAGAAGTGCTACAGGTATTGGATTACCTGCACTAAATTGCCGGACACCGGGGTCCGAGGCGTTGCTAGAGTTTCAAGCTTAGTAACAAGAAAACCGGAGGCATCTGGACTACAGGTCGCAGAGTGCAGCCAAAAGTGTCAATAACGTAACCGGAGTCAGGGAGAACGGAGACTTTGAGTCAAGCGCAGACAAAAGTAAGGACTTAGTTCTCACCACTTAGAAGGCTCCACCACAATGTTGGCCGGGCATTACAGCTATAGAGAAAGCTGGAGAGTTCAGAGTTAACTTCGCTTCACGCAAGTTGGACTCACATGTATATGGAAGTAAAGGAGGCCTCTAACCTGCTCAGCGGTTACCCGAATGTGCATTCTCCACCCCAACCAGCGCCCCGGGATTTTGCTGAAACACCTTCAAGTAAAAGGTATGAAAAGAAGCTGCATTGTGTGTGACTGAATTCTTATCTACACCCTGCATCACCACCATAGACTTCCAGGGACCAGTCTCACCTGTGGGAGACCTACCACCCAGCTGCCCCATAACATCCCCTGTGAAGATCCTTATAGCAGCGCTGGTACAATTGACCAGATACCACAGGTGGCGTCACGAACTACCTACAAATCCCCTGTAAATATCCCCCCCATTGTATGAGTGCCCAGGGCCACGGATCGAGTCCCGCTGCCAGTGACATCTCCCATAGAAATCTATGGGCTCGGTGCCGAGTACCCCATTGCCCTGGTACTAAGTGCGACTCAAAAACTTAAATTAAGTTTAAGAAAGTTTCAAAACAATGCTCCCATAATTTGCCGTGTTACAAATGCATAATTAGTATTGCTGCAATGACCTAGAGACTGTAGAATAAATTTAAAAGGGTTCGCTATGATTTTAAAAATTTACTGAAGGCAGGGAATGTTGTAAAATAAAAAAACTAAATTATTTGTGCTTAATAAATAATTCAAATGCTACTTCAGCACTGTAGGTCTTGTGAAATTGTCCTGCAATGATGATGCACAACTAGACACAAAACAACTGAGGCCAATGATTGGCTGCAGTGGTCATGTGCAGCACAGACACGGCAGGACAAGTTTACAAGAACAACAGGAATAAGAATGACTTTAGTAAAATGATTTAATTATAAACAGGTTATCCAGGACTATTTTATTTTTTACTGTGGACCGAAAAACTAATAGGCAGGTAGTTGCTAACTACCTGCTTGTTCTACACGGCGACTCAGAGCGGTCACTGACCGCTCCTGCCAGCAATTCTGCTGCTCAACATCAATAGTACAGTTTTCTCTCTTCTAGTCTGCTCTGTAGAAGGGCGTGACTGCTGACAAGCTGAGAGAAAGCCAACTCCCCGCAGTTAGGCAGTGGGGAGCCGCCTGTCAATCACCATGAAACACGCCAGGCAGAACAGGCAGGTAGGTATCAACTACCTGCCTATTAGTTCTTAGACCCATAGTAAAAAAAAATAAAATAGTCCCAGATAACCCATTTAACTTTGCATTTTTTATCAACAATGAAATAAAAATGTGTATAGTGTTGAAATATGCAGGTTCAGTTGATTTTCCTGGTGTGTACGGGATCCTACAGTACTGCACTGCTCATGATGCCTGTAATTCTCCTTCAACATAAATGAGCGCTGATGTCTGTAAAACTTTGATTCTTTTTCTTTACCTAAAGTAAGACGTTTTGACAGACGTTTATCATATTCACAGGGTAGCATCACAATTTTTCCATAGGAAAAGGCCATTAATAGCAGCAGGCTGATGTTAAGGTGCAAGCGGCTAATACACCACCGTCAGCGATCTTTTCTGCGGACAAGATGAGCTACCCTCAAATCAATATGTCAGAAATGGCAGAGGGAGCAATCGCCAGTAATGTGCTTTAATAAGGGTACATTACAAAACTACGCACAACAATGTAATAAAAAATAAGAGTGGACTGTGTGATGTGGAAAATCACATATCTACCCACAGATAAAAATATATAATGAAGCAGCAGACTAGATGGACCATATTGTCTTTTTGTGCTGTCAATCTTCTATGTTATTATTAGGAATCCACTCAAGTGATAGTTTAGATGGTCATCTTCAATTTGATGGGTGTAACTATGGTATATGGCCTGGTTGCTGGAGCAGGGAGAGTGTCCTGGCTTAAGGCACAGTCAGACTGACATATAAATCGGATCAAGATCTCCTGTCTGACTGCGCCCTTCAGGTAGGACACTCTCCTGTCTGACTGCGCCCTTCAGTGAGGACACTCTCCTGTCTGACTGCGCCCTTCAGGTAGGACCCTCTCCTGTCTGACTGCGCCCTTCAGTGAGGACACTCTCCTGTCTGACTGCGCCCTTCAGTGAGGACACTCTCCTGTCTGACTGCGCCCTTCAGTGAGGACACTCTCCTGTCTGACTGCGCCCTTCAGTAGGACCCTCTCCTGTTGACTGCGCCCTTCAGTGAGGACACTCTCCTGTCTGACTGCGCCCTTCAGTGAGGACACTCTCCTGTCTGACTGCACCCTTCAGTCAGGACACTCTCCTGTCTGACTGCACCCTTCAGTGAGGACACTCTCCTGTCTGACTGCACCCTTCAGTGAGGACACTCTCCTGTCTGACTGCACCCTTCAGTGAGGACACTCTCCTGTCTGACTGCGCCCTTCAGTGAGGACACTCTCCTGTCTGACTGCGCCCTTCAGTGAGGACACTCTCCTGTCTGACTGCGCCCTTCAGTGAGGACAGTCTCCTGTCTGACTGCACCCTTCAGTGAGGACACTCTCCTGTCTGACTGCGCCCTTCAGTGAGGACACTCTCCTGTCTGACTGCGCCCTTCAGTGAGGACACTCTCCTGTCTGACTGCGCCCTTCAGTGAGGACACTCTCCTGTCTGACTGCACCCTTCATGTCAGGACACTGTCCTGTCTGACTGCCCCTTCAGTGAGGACCCTCTCCTGTCTGACTGCGTCCTTCAGTGAGGACACTGTCCTGTCTGACTGCGCCTTCAGTGAGGACACTCTCCTGTCTGACTGCACCCTTCAGTGAGGACACTCTCCTTCTGACTGCACCTTCAGTGAGGACACTGTCTTTCTGACTGCACCCTTCAGTGAGGACCTCTCCTGTCTGACTGCACCCTTCAGTGAGGACACTCTCCTGTCTGACTGCCCCTTCAGTGAGGACACTCTCTGTCTGACTGCGCCCTTCAGTGAGGACACTTCCTGTCTGACTGCGCCCTTCAGTGAGGACACTCTCCTGTCTGACTGCACCCTTCAGTGAGGACACTCTCCTGTCTGACTGCGCCCTTCAGTGAGGACACTCTCTGTCTGACTGCGCCCTTCAGTGAGGACACTCTCCTGTCTGACTGCACCCTTCAGTGAGGACACTCTCCTGTCTGACTGCACCCTTCAGTGAGGACACTCTCCTGTCTGACTGCGCCCTTCAGTGAGGACACTCTCCTGTCTGACTGCGTCCTTCAGTGAGGACACTCTCCTGTCTGACTGCGCCCTTCAGTAGGACACTCTCCTGTCTGACTGCCCCTTCAGTGAGGACACTCTCCTGTCTGACTGCCACCTTCTGTCAGGACACTGTCTGTCTGACTGCACCCTTCAGTGAGGACCTCTCCTGTCTGACTGCGCCCTTCAGTGAGGACACTCTCCTGTCTGACTGCGCCCTTCAGTGAGGACACTCTCCTGTCTGACTGCGCCCTTCAGTGAGGACACTCTCCTGTCTGACTGCGCCCTTCAGTGAGGACACTCTCCTGTCTGACTGCACCCTTCAGTGAGGACACTCTCCTGTCTGACTGCGCCCTTCAGTGAGGACACTCTCCTGTCCGACTGCACCCCTGAGCTGTTTAATTACCCTCAATAGGAGCCCACCAAGGAAGATACTTCAGGAAATGGGAGTGCTTTTTCCTGAACTTTCTTTTTTAACATTTTTGGGGTTTTTATGGGTGGTCCCCAGAGTGCATTTTTGACTTTTTTTTTACAGCCAGCGGTCTTTCTAAGCGTCTTCCCAGCACTTGTGTGGCATATTTTTTGCTTGAATTTTGCATTTTCCAGTCATTTTTTTAACTCCAGACAACTAAAAAGTTTTAAAGAGCAAAAATGCCAATAAAATACTCAAAAAACTGCCCGGATGACTTTTCACCCTTCGCTCTAAATTCTACTAGAAAATGCAGAGCGTCTTCAGAGCAGAAGGCACCTGAAGAATGGTCCGCACATTTGTTTTAACAGCTTGAAATCTTTTGAAAACTGAATCGTTTTTTTACATAGAAATGCATTTGTTATGTTCATTCTTTTAAGCATTTGGTTAAATCTTTTTTAAGGCTGATTTCAGAGCGGAAACCACCAGAAAAAGAATCTGCACAGAAACATCTGCTGCATATACTTAATGAGTGCACCTACTATACGCTAGGCGCATGTGCACACTGACTATTTCAGCTTTAGTTTTTGGGGAGGTAACTAAAAAAAGCTGATTGTGAACACACCCTGCAGCAGCCCTGTGCCACTGCAGTCTTTTCTCCCTGTGGGGCTCAGCACTTATCGGCAGATAGTTCCTAACTACTTTACTTGCATTGTCTGCCATGTGATGATGTCTCCTAACTTAGAGCGGACCGCTCCTGCCGGCGATTTTCCTGCTTCCTGTGACGTCACGTAGACAGAGCAGTTCCTTCTATTACACTCTGCTCTATCAAAGAAGCATCATTGCGACTTCATGCTGATTGAAAGCAGACTCCCCGCGGTGTTATTCTGAGATATCTGACAATTAATATGACTTTGGTAGTGATGCCTCATTGATGGAGATAAGTGGAAGAGAAGGAACTTCTCTGTCTACGTGACATCACAGGAAGCAGGTAAATCGCTGGCAGGAGTGGTCCATGACTGCTCTGAACCAGGAGAGATCATTGAAGGGCAGACATGTCGGTAAGTACTTAGCCCCGGATAATGCTCTTAACCTTGCAAGGCTGCTACCCTACACGCACAGAGAATTTTTAGAATTTTTTTGGGAGCGGGTCCACTCCACAAAATGCCTGAAAAGTAGCACAAAAAACCTTGAAAAACTCTTACAATTCATTTCTATTTTACAACCACTTGGCTGTCTATATGTTCAGTCTTTTGAGTGTTTTTTTCTGTTTCAGGTTTTGAAAAATGCCTGGTTCACAAAAGAAATTGCATGTAATTTATTTGACGTGTCTCCTGATGGAATTTTTCTGTTAGGTACTTTCTCATCAAAAGACTGCTGGAAAAAAAAACCCATCCATGATGAAAAACAATAAGACAAATTCAGCTAATCAGTGTTTTTTTTTTTCTGAGTCTGAGAGATAACATTTGAACAAGCACACAGCTCTGGACAGTGAGAGCCATGATTAGGGGACCTGCTGTGAAAGTTGATTTATAACTGTATCTCTTTAGAAAATGATAGGTAGGGGAGGGAGGGGAGATGCTAACTGATGTAAAGAATTCAATGAGCTGGAGAGAGGTGGCTGCAATGTTAAGAGTTAACTACTCTCCTGGAATGCAATTATAAAGTGGCCAGGGTCTGGGCAGGGTGATTTATAGCTGTATCTCTTCACAAGATGATAGGGAGGGGGACGGAGGTGAACAGCTAACTTGTATAGAATTACATTCTGGAGAGAGGTGGCTGGGATGTTAAGAGCTAACCCCTCTCCTGGAATGTAATTATCATGCGGGTCTGGGCAGGCACTAGTGGCCCAGCACCATGGTAAAAGATAAGATCTCTCATTGCAGGAGAGTGACACCAGATAGAAAAAGCAAGTCAATTGTAAATTTGCTTATTTTGACTGGTACATCAGATTACTAAAAAAATAAAAACTAGCATTTTTATTAAAGGACAAAAGCCTAAACAGTCAACACTACTTCCATATCTAAAATCATGCTAACCGGTTCCCTTTAAAAGGGCATTTTCCTAAATGGCCAAAAACTCTGGCTGCTGTAATTTTCTTATATATGCACATTTATACGTTATGGCTAGAAACAGTCTTTAAAGAAGCATAGGGAATGTATAAACGTATATGCATAAATATATACATGCATGTCAATAATCCTCAGGATCTGATCGCCACACAGAGCAGCATATGTTCAGTTGGCAAGGAAAAAACAAATCAATTAGATTATGTTCCTGTTTCACTGCACAATCTGTTCCACAGTTATAAGGCTTTTGCATGAGATGACATGGAAGAAATTGTTGAAAACCATGGACACATCTGCTTAGGTCTGTATTGGCATTCCACCTCTGGATAGGAACAAAACAAGAATGCTTACAGCAAGCAGTGATCTTCACCTCCTGGTGAAAGACAGTTGGCTCAATAGACTGGAGGTACCTACTGTACGCCCAGGTCAGCTGTGTGGATGGGGTGGTTTCCTTTGGAGAAGACTTCAGTTGCCTAAATATTCTAGGCTTGAGGCAAGGCTTGTTAAAGGGTCGGACTTTGATGGCTACTGTGATGGGTGGCACTAGAGAACCCGCTTTCCTTCTTTAGGAAGAGAGATAATTTGCTCTCTCTTTCTCTGCGCCATTCTCTCTCATCTCCGGAAGGGACCCAGGATACGGCACATTATACCAGGAAAGGGACCAGGATGGGGGATATTATACCAAGAAGGGGACCAGGATGAGGGACAGAATACCAAGAAAGAGGCCAGGTTAAGAGACATTATCCCATTCCTAGCTATCAACTAATTATCAGTGCTCGTATGTGCTGACGGGGCCGTAGACTATAATGGTGCTGGCAGAGGGAACGTGGGCTCTGCAGTACATCATTTTCAGGCATGAACGCCTACTGGAGACGGACACCCAGTTGTAGCAGACTGAGTATAGGAGATCATTTGTATTTATTATCCAACCCCTTTAAGTCTATGGGCACATATTACATTAAATTTGCAGAAAGAGTGCTTTCTGCTTAAATCTAGAGTTCAGGCAGGCAAAGGACAATTACTGGAGGCAAAAAATGGCACTGTTGCTTCCATGTGGTGGGGAAGAAGGGGAATCTCACCCACGGAAGTGATTACCCCATATAACATGCTAGTGCATGAATGTGCAGACTTAAAAGACTGTGTGCATCTTAAACTGACTTGTGATGTCACTTCCATATTTAACGCGTCATTAACTTCGCAGCGTAACCTTGTTTGTATTGGACACTGTCTGCAAATGTAGAAAGCAAAGATACTTTACATGATGAATGGATGAAGCATGGCTATAATCTGCTCTGTGTACACTGGAGGCACGCTGACAGCAGACAGGACAGACAAGAAAGAGTACATACCAGGACACCAGGGATGCCAAAAATAAATCATAACAATTAGAAAATATTTTTATTGAAAAAACTGCAAAACCACACTGTAGTCATTAAAAACAATTAACCCCTTAAGGACAGAGCCATTTTGCAGCTTAATGACCGGGCCAATTTTTACAATTCTGACCACTGTCACTTTATGAGGTTATAACTCTGGAACGCTTTAACGAATCCCGCTGATTCTGAGATTGTTTTTTCGTGACATATTGTACTTCACGTTAGTGGTAAAATTTCTTTGATATGACTTGTGTTTATTTATGAAAAAAATGGAAATATGGCGAAAATTTTGAAAATTTAACAATTTTCAAACTTTAAATTTTTATGCCCTTAAATCAGAGAGATATGTCACACAAATTTCTTAATAAATAACATTTCCCACATGTCTACTTTACATCAGCACAATTTTGGGACCAAAATTTTTTTTTGTTACGAAGTTATAAGGGTTAAAAGTTGACCAGCGATTTCTCATTTTTACAACACCATTTTTTTTTTAGGGACCACATCACATTTGAAGTCACTTTGAGGGGTCTATATGATAGAAAATACCCAAAAGTGACACCATTCTAAAAACTGCACCCCTCAAGGTGCTCAAAACCACATTCAAGAAGTTTATTAACCCTTCAAGTGCTTCACAGGAGCTGAAGCAATGTGGAAGGAAAAAATTGACATTTAACTTTTTTTGCAAAAGCTTTACTTCGGAACCAAGTTTTTTTATTTTCACAAGTGTTAAAAGAAAAAATGAACCACAAAATTTGTTGTGCAATTTCTTCTGAATACTTCGATACCCCATATGTGGGGTAAACCACTTTTTGTGCGCGGCAGAGGTCGCAAGGGAAGGAGCGCCGTTTGACTTTTTCAACGCAGAATTGGCTGAATGCCATCTCGCGTTTAGATAGCCCCTGATGTGCCTAAACAGTGGAAACACCCCACAAGTGACCCCATTTTGGTTACAAGACCCCTTAAGGAACTTATCTAGATGTGTGGTGAGAACTTTGAACCTCCAAGTACTTCACACAAGTTTATAACCTAGAGCCGTGAAAAAAAAAAAAAATTTTTTCCACAAAAATGATCTTTTCACCCCAATTTTTAATTTCCCAAGGGTAATAAGACCGCAAAAGTTTTTGTGCAATTTGTCCTGAGCATGCTGATACCCCATATGTGGGGGTAAACCACTTTTTGGGCGCACGGCAGAGGTCGCAAGGGAAGGAGCGCTGTTTGACTTTTTCAACGCAGAATTGGCTGGATGCCATGTCGCGTTTAGAGAGCCCCTGATGTGCCTAAACAGTGGAAACCCCCAACAAGTGACCCCATTTTGGAAACTAGACCCCCTAAGGAACTTATCTAGATGTGTGGTAGCACTTTGAACCTCCAAGTGATTCACACAAGTTTATAACGTAGAGCCGTGAAAATAAAAAATCATATTTTTTCCACAAAAATGATCTTTTCACCCCAATTTTTATTTTCCCAAGGGTAACAAGACCCCAAAAGTTTTTGTGCAATTTGTCCTGAGCATGCCGATACCCCATATGTTGGGGTAAACCACTTTTTGGGCGCACGGCAGAGGTCGCAAGGGAAGGAGCTCCGTTTGACTTTTTCAACGCGGAATTGGCTGGACGCCATGTCGCATTTGTAGAGGCCCTGATGTGTCTAAACAGTGGAAACCCCCCACAAGTGACCCCATTTTGGAAACTAGACACCCTGAGGAACTTATCTAGATGTGTGGTGAGCACTTTGAAGCCCCAAGTGCTTCACAGAAGTTTATAACGCCCGGGCGTGAAAATAAAAAATCATATTTTTTCCACAAACCTGATCGTTTAGTCCCCAATTTTTTATTTTCACAAGGGTAACAGGAGAAATTGGACAACAAAAGTTGTTGTACAATTTGTCCTGAGTATGCTGATACCCCATATATGGGGGGGGACCACTGTTTGGGCGCACGGCAGGGCTTGGAATGGAAGCAGCACCGTTTGACTTTTTCAAACCAAAATTGGCTGGAATTGAGATTGGACACCATGTCGCGTTTGGAGAGCCCCTGATGCGCCTAAACAGTGGAAACCCCCCACAAGTAACACCATTTTGGAAACTAGACCACCTATGGAACTTATCTAGATCCGCTGTGAGCACTTTGAACCCCCAAGTGTTTCACAAAAGTTTATAATGCCTGGGTGTGAAAAAAAAAAAAAAAACAATTTTCCACAAAAATGATTTTTTAGTCCCAAATTTTTGATTTTTCACAAGGAAATTGGACCCCAAAAGTTGTTGTCCAATTTGTCCTGAGTACGCTGATACCAAACATGTGGGGGGGGGAACTGTTTTGGCGCACAGCAGGGCTTGGAAAGGAAGTAATAACGTTTTGGAATGCAGACGTTGGTGGGGGTCATGTACCGTTTGCAGTGCCCCAGATGAGCCTAAACAGTGGAAAACCCCCACAAGTGACCCCATTTTGGAAACTAGACCCCATAAGGAACTTATCTAGATCTGTGGTGAGCACTTTGAACCTCCAAGTGTTTCACAAAAGTTTATAATGCCTGGGTGTGAAAAAAAAAAATCAATTTTCAACAAAAATGATTTTTAGTCCCAAATTTTTGATTTTTCACAAGGAAATTGGACCCCAAAAGTTGTTGTTCAATTTGTCCTGAGTACGCTGATACCAAATATGTGGGGGGGGAACTGTTTTGGCGCACAGCAGGGCTTGGAAAGGAAGTAATAACGTTTTGGAATGCAGACGTTGGTGGGGGTCATGTTCCGTTTGCAGTGCCCCAGATGAGCCTAAACAGTGGAAACCCCCACAAGTGACCCCATTTTGGAAACTAGACCCCTTAAGGAGCTTATCTAGATGTGTGGTGAGCACTTTGAACCCCCTAGTGCTTCACAGAAATTTATAAACGCAGAGCCGTGAAAATGAAAAATCATTTTTTTTCTCAAAAATGATTTTTTTAGCCAGCTATTTTTTATTTTCCCAAGGGTAATCGGAGAAATTAGAACCCCAAAATTGGTGTGCAATTTGTCCTGAGTACGCTGATACCCCATATGTTGGGGTAAACCACTGTTTGGGCGCACGGCAGGGCTCGGAAGGGAGGGAGCGCCATTTGACTTTTTGAACGCCACATCGTGTTTGGAGACCCCCTGATGTGCCTAAATAGTGGAAATCCCTCAATTCTAGCTCCAACCCTAATCCCAACACACCCCTAACCCTAATCCCAACCCTAATCCTAACCTAAATCCCAACCCTAATTCCAACCCTAATTGTAACCCTAACCTTAATTATAACCTTAATTATAACCCTAACCCTAATTGTAACCCTAACCCTAATTCTAACCCTAATTATAACCCTAACCCTAAGGCTTGGTTCATTTTGCGTTTTACCAGCCCGTTCAACACATAGCGTTGACGGGCTGGTAATGGTATAGCATAACGCGATCGCATTATGCTATACCCGCTAGCGCAGAGGAATCAGCAGATGATTCATCTGCGCTAGCGGTGACGGAGCCCAAACGCTGCAGCCCGCGTCCGAGGCTCCGTCACTGAATGATGGCACGTCGCAAACGCATGCCGCTTTACGGCATGCGTCGCGATGCGCCCTCAAATGGGGGTGAATGGCAGCGTTAACGGACTGCGTTACACCGCGTTATACCGCGGTGTAACGCAGTCCGTCTAACGGACTGCCATAACGCAGTGTGAACCCAGCCTAACCCTAACGCTAATTATAACCCTTACCCTAAGGCTGCTTTCACACTTCCGGCGGGCGCCTATCGGCGCCCCGGCATTTTGCCGCAGCGCCGCATCAGAAAACCTGATGCGCCGCCGGCGGCCGCATGCGGTTTTTTGCCGGTTGGTTTCTGATGCCCGGAGACATCAGAAACCATCCGGCAAAAACAAAAAAACGTTACATGCAGCGTTTTGTCCGGCCGCCGCAATGTACATTTGCGCCGCATCCGGACAAAACCGCATGCAACGCATTGACATGCGGCGCCATCCGGCGCTAATGCAAGTCAATGCAAAAAAAACGCATGCGGCGTATCAGATTTTCTGATGCGGCGCTGCGGCTAAATGCGGGGGCGCGTCAGGCGCACACCGGATGTGTGAAACCAGCCTAATGCTAACCCCTAACCCTAATTATAACCTTAACCCTAATTATAACCCTAACCCTAATTATAACCCTAACCCTAACAGAAAAATAAAAATAAATATAATTTCTACTTTTTATTATATGTCCCTAACTAAGGGGGTGATAAATGGGGGGTTATGTACTGTTTTTTTTTTATTTTGATCACTGTGATAGTTTATCACAGTGATCAAAATGTACTTTTATGAGAATGAATGAAAAAAAATTTGAATCTGCCGCCAAAGCAGATCGGCGGGCGCACTGCGCATGCGCCTGCCATTTTTTTTTTGCAGGGAGAAGAAGCCGGGATCCTGGGGCCTGCGGGAGGACAGAGGACACCGGTAAGTATATGGGGGGGCGATCGGGGGACCGGGGGACCCTCATTTTCTCCCCTCTGATGTGCGATCACATCAGAGGGGAGAGAAATCTTTTTTTTTTTTTTTTTGCGATCGCGGCTATGCTTGCATAGCCGCGACGCAACACCGGGATCGGTGAATACCGACCCGGATCATGTTCTCTGGGGTCTCGGCTACCCCCGGTAGCCGAGACCCCCGAGAATATTTGCCCATCCCCCACCAGCACAGCGGCACATAGCGGCGGGCGCACTGGGCATGCGCCCGCCATTGTCTTAACGGCGCCGGCACCGGGGGACACCGGAGGGCCCGGGGGCCACATGAATCTTATTGGGGGCCACATGGGGGTCCTGGGGACCCTTTTTCTCTGTCCTCTGATGTCCGATGACATCAGAGACAGAGAAATTAAATGGCACAACTTTTTTTTTTTTTTGTTGCCCGGGCGCCGTTATAGGGTTAATAACGGCGATCGCAACATCGGTGTCGGTAAAAACCGACCCCATTCATGTTCTTCTGGGGGCTCGGCTACCCCGGTAGCCGAGACCCCGGAGAAAATGCGCCTCTGGGGGGCGCTATTCACTTTTTCCACAGCGCCGTTAATTAACGGCGCTGTGGTTTAAGTACCCTTAATGACCGCCGTTAAAAGGCGTATGGGGGCGTT
>JARQOD010000005.1:516998678-517042980 GCA_033576555.1 Oophaga sylvatica
TGATATGAATATATAGAACTGTCCATCAATGAAAGGATAAATAGAAAAACTATAAATATAATAAGTTGTGTGCAAGGTCGGGGTTGCAGCTGTGTCAGTAACCAAAGGTTCCTAAGATGGCGGAAGGCACCAGGAGTAAGGCAAAGGGGGAGGCCAATGCTATGGTCTATGAGGGGTTCGATACCGATGAGGGGGAGCTCAGTCAGGGCTCCCCAAGGAGCCCGACCCCCGTGCTCAGTCTCACAGTGGACTGTCCACCCCCGCCCGTCCCAGTCTGTCCAGATCAGAGGCCCTTTTCCAAGCGGCTATGGCACAGCTCGAGGCTGGTAATGACACCGCCTATGACAGACTCCTAGTGGCGGCAGAGAAAGCAGCGGAGCGGGAGCATACAGAACGCCGTGAAGCTGCGGAGCGTGAGCATACAGAACGCCGTGAAGCTGCGGAGCGCCGGCACCGACTGGAGATGGCTCAGCACGGACCCCCGCTGGGCGCTCCAGCCCCACCGGAGACAAGGGCTTCCAAGGTCCGGGCGGAGGACTTTCCCTTGCTTGAAAAGGATGGAGACCTGGATTCCTTTCTGCTGGCCTTTGAGAGGACCTGCCTCCAACATCATCTGGCCCTGGATCAGTGGGCAAGGTACCTGACCCCCCGTTTGAGGGGTAAGTCCCTGGAAGTTTTGGGGGACTTACCTGCCGGGGAGGAGCAGGACTACAACAGCATCAAGCGGGCCCTGATCCAGCACTACAACCTCACCCTGGAGTCGTACCGCAGGAAGTTCAGGAGCCTGCAGCGGAGTTCAAAGGACACCTGGACCGACCACATGCGGGCCCTGCTGAGAGCTGTGGAGCACTGGACCTCAGGTCTAGAGCTCACTACCCGCCAGGAGGTCCAGGAACTGTTTGTCATGGAGCAATTCTTGTGGAACTGCCCAGAGGACCTCCAGCAGTTCCTCCATGACCGGAAACCAAAGGGGGCTTCTGCTACAGCCGCCCTGGCAGACGAGTATGCCAACAACAGGGCGCCGGAGCCAAAGAAGCCTGCCAGCAGCACCTCGAGAGGGGGTAAGCCCAATCCTGCCCCAACCCCATATCCAGCCCCCAGAGTGCAAGGGGTGTACCCCCCGGCTGCCCTCTCCAGGCCAGGAACAGAACCCAGACGTTGTCATAATTGCAATCAGCCAGGACACTTTAAGGCTGCGTGTCCCCAGCGCCAGAAGGCCCCATCCCTGTCCCAGAAACCGTCCACTGTTTTGTGTGTGGGAGGGGGTGGTGGGAGGCCCCTGGACAATTACCAACCCGTGACCATCGGCCGCTCAGCGGTAATGGGACTGCGGGACACAGGCGCTGAACGAACCCTGGTACGTCCTGAGGTGGTGTCCCTCAAGACTTGGTACCTGGGAAAACCCTTTCCGTCTCCGGAATTGGAGGCGTTGAACCGGCGCTGCCCGTTGCCAAGGTGTATTTGGACTGGGGCGCCGGGAGGGGGATGCGGGAGGTGGGAGTTACGCCAAATATTCCTGCAAATGTGTTGCTTGGGACTGATTTGGGGCGGCTAGTGTCCCAGTATGTGGCCACTGAACCCCCGAGTTCGGCTCCCCAAGAATGTCATGACTCTACTGTGAATGCTAATGTTACTGTATTGAATGTGCCTCCAACAGTGGAGGAGGGAGTGAAACCTGATGGTAAGCCATGCACTGACACTACACACACAGGGCTCACAGTGAGGAGGCTGTAGGGGAGAGCTCAGGGGTGGAGGGAGGGGCTGCTATGGGCAGTGTAGGGCGCCTAAGTGAACCCAGCCTGCTGAGTCTAGGGCCCCTGCAGGAAGAGGAACAGGCCATGGGGGGAGGGAGGGTCCCGGGAGAGGAGCCACCAGGTAATACCCCAGGGCAGGAGTTCCCCACATGCGGGATGTCAGGAGGTCAGGGAAGTCTGCCTGACCCGGCGACTTGGTCAGGGGATGAGGGGAAGCAGGCACTACCCGTGGGCTCAGCGGTCGTGGCCGCTGTTACCAGGAGTGGGAGCGCCGGAGCCCAAGTGGCCTCGCGGAGGTCCGACGGTTTCCCCCTCTCCGACCAAGTGGCTGCCAAGTCAGACAGCAGCCAGGAGACAGATCCCGGGGAACTGACAGAGGACATGGCAGTTTCACCAATTCTTGCCACATCAAGTCAGGGATTTCAGGCAGCGTTGGAAGCTGACACTAGCCTGAAGACTCTCAAGGAGCAGGCGGCACAGCCTCTCCTGGAGTCCGACCGCGAGCGAGTGGTCTGGGACCAGGGATGGCTGTACCGGGTAACGGTCCAGCAGGGTTCACCGGAGGCGTGGCCCAGGGACCGACAGTTAGTGGTACCCCATCAGTTCAGGGCGGAATTGTTGCGGATCGCACACGAGATTCCAATGGCCGGACACCTAGGGATCACTAAAACTAGGGCCAGGCTAGCTCAGCATTTCTACTGGCCCGGAATGAGGACCGAGGTGATGGCCTACTGCCGTTCGTGTGACACCTGTCAGAGGGTGGGGAAGGTGGGGCGGCGCCCCAAAGCCCCACTGGTAACTCTGCCCATCATCGAAGAGCCCTTCTCGAGGGTGGCTGTGGATCTCATTGGACCTCTGTCCACTCCCAGCCGCTCCGGGAAATGCTTCATACTAACGGTAGTGGACTATGCCACCCGGTACCCGGAGGCGGTAGCTTTGTCGTCCATTCGGGCCGACAAAGTGGCCACTGCCTTTCTGGAGATTTTCTCCAGAGTGGGGTTTCCCAAGGAAATGCTCACCGACCGAGGGACCCAGTTCATGTCGCAGCTGATGGAGTCTCTCTGTAAGCAGGTACAGGTGCAACATCTGGTGGCCAGCCCGTATCACCCACAGACCAATGGCTTGTGTGAGCGGTTCAATGGCACCTTAAAGCAGATGCTGAAGATGTTGGTCGACTCCCGCGGGAGAGACTGGGAGCGGTATCTCCCACACCTGCTGTTTGCCTACCGAGAGGTCCCACAGGCCTCAACGGGGCTCTCTCCCTTTGAGCTCCTGTACGGGCGACATGTACGGGGGCCCCTTGCTCTGGTGAAGGAAGCATGGGAAGGGGATTTAGCCACCCCTGGAGTGTCGGTCATTGAGTATGTCATGCGCTTCCGGGACCGAATGATGGCCTTGACACGGCTGGTGCATGACAATATGGCCCAAGCCCAGGTTGACCAGAAGCGGTGGTACGACCAGAATGCTTGTGAGTGGACCTACCAGGTGGGTCAAAAGGTGTGGGTACTGGTCCCCGTACCTCAAAACAAGCTTCAGGTGGCCTGGGAGGGTCCATACCTCGTGCACGAGCAGCTCAACGCCGTCACCTACCTGGCCACCCTGGCCAATGCCCGTGGAAGGTGGAAGGCCTTCCATGTGAACATGATGAAGGCCCATCATGAGCGGGAGGCTTATGCCCACCCAGAGTGCAACCTTCCAGAGGAAGGAGAAGCAGAAGCCCTCCTGGATCTGCCACCCTAGCCAAGGAGAGGGTGCGGTAGGGCGCATGGGGAACACAGGAATGTGATACCCCCTAGCGCCCTCAAAAGCAGGGAGGTGTGAGGAAAGGGACGCCGCCATCTTGTGTTTAGGGCCTATACCAGCCTCCATTTTGTCGGTTCACAGAGCCACAGACTGCTAACTACACAGGGCCTGTTAGCATATCCAGTACGACCGGTTTTGATGTCCACTATGAATCAAAAGGGCTTTAGTATGCTAATTAGTTCAGGCCCGTGTCTGAATAAGATGGTCATTAGTATGCTAACTAACTCAGACTGAAGCCAGTATTTCCTGCTCCATATGAATTGCAGGCCGGTTAATATGCGTGCTTCAAAGCAAAGGGGAGGGACCTAGCAGGTTTAAGAACTGGGAGCTATGGGCAGACTGGATCCATTTTTCACACAGAAGCAAAGAAGATGGTCTAAGAAGGACCAAGGGAACAGTTTTGCTAAGGGAGCAGCAGCACATGTTTTGGGAGACTGTCCAGCAACTAAAGACTGTTACCTGGGGATCGCAGAGCTCCCTGCCTCCCCATGTCCCTACAACCCGGTAATATTGATCTCTAGCTAATACCTTTAAGCCTTGTACATTATTGTGGTATTTTACTCTGACTGCAAATCCATTGTCATTCCGTTGTATAGCTTTACTGTATATTTCTGTAATTATCTAGTGCGCCCTTAAGGCAATTAAACCATAAAATTAATCTTGGGCTGATGCTTTTACTCTGATCACGAATCTTAGAATACCCAGTGGGTAACAGGACAGCCTCCCCGGCGGCCATTTGCTCTAGGTGCAGTTCCCTTACTGACCTGAGAGACAAAGGGGGCGCCGGAGAGCTGTACCTGTGGAGTTACGTCCCATTGGTGATGTGGGAGGAAAGGGGTCGTCCTTCACATTTGGTAGCGGCGTTGGGATCAGAAGCTGTGATACCCGGGCTACCGTGTGGCGGTCGGCTTAGTTCCTCACACTAACAATCATGTTGTTTTACCCCCAAATTTAGCATTTTCACAAGGATAACAGGAGACAGTGGACCATCCAATTTGTATTGCAAGTTCTCCTGAGTACACCAATACTTCATATGTAGTGGAAAACTACTGTTTGTTCACACGGCAGGGATCGGAAGGGAAGAAGCACAAATTTAATTCTGGAGCGCAATTTTGGTTGGAATAGATTGCGGATGCCATGTCACATCTGAAGAGTCCCTGAGATGCCAAAACAGCAGAAACTCTCGCAATTTACACAATTTTGGAAACTATACCTCTTGTGGAATTCATCTAGGGGTGTAGTTAGCACTTAGGCGAATCACAGAATTGTATAACATTAGGCTGAGTCATTGGGAAGTTACCATTTTTTTTTCACTAAAATATTGCTTTGGCCCCAAGTTTTTAATTTTCAAAAGGGATAATAAGAGAAATTGGACTATATTTTGTTATGCAATTTCTTCTGAGTATGCCAATATCCCATTTGTGGTCAAAAACTACTTTTGAGGCACAGTGCAGAAGGGAAGAAGTGCCGTATTGGAGTTCAGTTGTTGCTGGAATGGTTTGAGGGTGACATGTGACATTGGCAGAGACCCTCAGGTACCAGAATAGCGAAACCCCCGATAAATGACACCATTTTACAAGCTATACCCTCCACTGAATTCATCTAGGGGTGCAGTGAGCATGTTGACGCTACATGTGCCTCACAGAATTTTATACCATTCGGAGGTGAAGAAAGAATAATTACATTTTTACCACTAAAATGTTCTTTTTGCCCTAAATTTAAAAATTTCAAAACAGCAAATAGGAGAAAATGGATCTCACAGTTTTTGTGCGATTTATGCTGAGTGCACCAATACCCTACATGTAATTGGTACCGTATTTTTCGGACTATAAGACGCACCGGACCATAAGATGCACCCCAAATTTTCAGAAGGAAAATTGGGAAAAAAAATAATGTGTCAAATGGGGGTCTGTCTTACAGTTCGAATTTAGCTTACCACTGTGTGGGGTGGTTGGGCACTGTGGGGTGCTGGTTCTGTGGGTGGTGTTCTGTGGGGTGGCTGTGTTCTGTGGGGTGGCTGTGTTCTGTGGGGTGGCCAGGGTGGCCATATACTCACAAATCCGGTGGCGGCGGCGCTCCCAGTGCAGCTTGGCTGCGATGCGGTGGTGGTGTCCGGGCAGCAGCGGGCCTCTGGGCTGCGTGGTGGGCTCCGCCGGCATCTCGTCCCAGCCGGAAAGCCCCCCCGGAGCTGCGACGCAGTGCCGGTGCCTCCGGTGGCGGTCCCGATCCAAAGTGTGGTGCGGTGGTGGTGTTCGGGCAGCAAGCGGGCCTCTGGGCTGCGTGGGGGGCTCCGCCGGCATCTCGTCCCAGCCGGAAAGCCCCCCCGCAGCTGCGACGCGGTGCCGGCGTGAGGAATGGCCGCCTGGGGCCTCCGGCAAGATGGCCGCCGCATACTCTCATTCAAATCTCGGCAACGGACTCAGGACAAGATCTCGTTGCCGAGATTTGAACGAGAGTATGCGGCGGCCATCTTGCCGGAGGCCCCAGGCGGCCATTCCTCATGCCGGCACCGCGTCGCAGCTGCGGGGGGGCTTTCCGGCTGGGACGAGATGCCGGCGGAGCCCCCCATGCAGCCCAGAGGCCCGCTTGCTGCCCAAACACCACCAACGCACCACACTTTGGATCGGGACCGCCACCGGAGGCACCAGCACCGCGTCGCAGCTGCGGGGGGGGCTTTCCGGCTGGGACGAGATGCCGGTGGAGCCCCCCACGCAGCCCAAAGGTCCGCTGCTGCCCGGACACCACCACCGCATCGCAGCCAAGCTGCATTGGGAGCGCCGCCGCCACTGAACTTTCCGGTATGTTGCGACCATAAGACGCACCCCCATTTTCCCCCAAAATTTTTGGGGAAAAAAAGTGCGTCTTATGGTCCAAAAAATACGGTAAATACTTTTCAGGCACAGTGCAAAGCTCAGAAGGGTAGAAGCACCATATTATAGTGCAGATTTTATAGTTATGGTTTGCGGGTACCATTACCCACTGGAAGAACACCTGAGGTGCCAAAAAAGCAGAACCACACCCTCCATTTTACAAACTACACCTCTCAATGAATTCATATAAGAATGCAGTGTTCATATTGACACAACAGGTGTGTCAAACTTTTTTATACCATTGTGCTATGAAGAAAAAAATATTACATTTTTACCACAACAATTTTTTACTCCCAGATTTTACATTCTCACAAGGGGAAATGGGTAAAAATGGCACCAAAATTTGTCACATAATTTCTGTTGAAAGTGGAAATACCCCATATGTTGCTGTACAGTACTGCTTAGCCACATATCAAGACACAGGAGGGAAGGAGCGCTTACTAACTCCTGGAGCACACATTTTCCTAGAATAGTTTGAAGACCCTATATAGTGTTAGAAGAGCAAAATCCCCCTTCAAGTGACCCCATTTTGGAAATCATAACGCTTTGGGAATTCATCTACAGGTGTAGTGACAATTTATTCCATGGGTGTTTTTCAAAAATAAGCAGCAGTGGATGTTGCTGAGTGAAAATTGCAAATCTGCCATTGTGGTTCCCGTACATTGTACTACCCACTACGTTGTAGTGACCAGTACATTGCACCCAGCTCGTGCTTCTGGAGACATGCATCCGTAAATTAAATGGGCTCTCATCGTTACAGGAATGCCAAGCATGTTGATGCTAAATGTGGTTTAGGCACACTGGGGCTCAGAAGGGAGGGTGCATTTGGATTTGGAAGCACAGAAGTTGCTAAATTTCTTTTTTGGGGGCGAGGAGCCATGTTACTTTTCCAGGTCCTTTGTACTACCAGTAATGTGGAAGCCTCCTATATTTCCATTGACAAATGATAGACCTGAGTGGGGACTTGCTTTTTTTGTGGATTGAGCTGAAGCTTTTATTGGGAACATTTTACATAACATTTGGGATCACATTTATCCCGCGCGCTACGCTGACCACTCACATCAGGGTTTCCATCTAAATCTCTGAGTGATGTGATTCAGATGAAACCCCCGAGGGATCCATTCCTATAATGAGGCTGCAGAGTTACTCTAGTCTCCGTATGGCCTCTGTTCAGCGATCTCCTTTTCAGAAGTGCATAAAACTGTGGCCGAAGGCACTTTTATGCACGCTTAAAAAGATGGACAATGCCGGATCACAAGTGATATGGCATCCACAGTGCCTTCATCTGCCTCATTATAGGGAATCTCCACTTGGAGATTTTGTCTGAATCATGTAGTTCAGAGATTTACACGGGAACCCCAATGTAAGCGCTCAGCATAGAGCGCAAGATAAATGTGAGCCGAGCCTTACTGCGATCTTTGGGAGACAGAATGAACAAATCAACAGCAGGTGAATAATTGGTTTTATTTATTTTTTATAATGTTCCTCATGCGGTATAAGTGATTAGGAGACTTTATTCTTCGGTTTGGTGCGATTACAGCGAAACCAGATTTACCGTATTTTTTGGACCATAAGACGCACTTTTTTCCCCAAAAATTTTGGGGGAAAATGGGGGTGCGTCTTATGGTCGCAACATACCGGAAAGTTCAGTGGTGGCGGCGCTCCCAATGCAGCTTGGCTGCAATGTGGTGGTGGTGTCCGGGCAGCAGCGGGCCTCTGGGCTGCGTGGGGGGCTCCGCCGGCATCTCGTCCCAGCCGGAAAGCCCCCCCCGCAGCTGCGACGCGGTGCCGGTGCCTCCGGTGGCGGTCCCGATCCAAAGTGTGGTGCGGTGGTGGTGTTCGGGCAGCAAGCGGGCCTCTGGGCTGTGTGGGGGGCTCCGCCGGCATCTCGTCCCAGCCGGAAAGCCCCCCGCAGCTGCGACGCGGTGCCGGCGTGAGGAATGGCCGCCTGGGGCCTCCGGCAAGATGGCCGCCGCATACTCTCGTTCAAATCTCGGCAACAAGATCTCTTTCCGAGGACAAGATCTCGTTTCCGAGATTTGAACGAGAGTATGCGGCGGCCATCTTGCCGGAGGCCCCAGGCGGCCATTCCTCACGCCGGCACCGCGTCGCAGCTGCGGGGGGGCTTTCCGGCTGGGACGAGATGCCGGCGGAGCCCCCCACGCAGCCCAGAGGCCGCCTTGCTGCCCGAACATCACCACAGCACCACACTTTGGATCGGGACCGCCACCGGAGGCACCGGCACCGCGTCGCAGCTGCGGGGGGGCTTTCTGGCTGGGACGAGATGCCGGCGGAGCCCCCCACGCAGCCCAGGGGCCCGCTGCTGCCCGGACACCACCACCGCATCGCAGCCAAGCTGCATTGAGAGCGCCGCCGCCACCACCGGATTTGTGAGTATATGGCCACCCTGGCCACCCCACAGAACACAGCCACCCCACAGAACACAGCCACCCCACAGAACACAGCCACCCCACAGAACACAGCCACCCCACAGTGCCCAACCACCCCACACAGTGGTAAGCTAAATTCGGACTGTAAGACGGACCCCCATTTGACACATTATTTTTTTTTCCCAATTTTCCTTCTGAAAATTTGGGGTGCGTCTTATGGTCCGGTGCGTCTTATAGTTCGAAAAATACGGTATATAGTTTTTATGTTGAGCTGCTGTCACACACTAAAAGACGCTTTTTATTGCAAAAAAAAAAGTTTTTGCACCTCCATATTTTGAGAGCTATATTTTTCTCTATTTCTGTAAACAGAGTCATGTGAGGGCTTGTTTCTTTAGGGATGAGTTGATGTTTGTATTGCTACTATTTTCCGGCATATAACATTTCTTGATCACATTTTTTTTTACTGTGTTCTCTGAAGTGGGTAACAAGTGATAGTTTTATAGATCAGGTTGTTCTGGACACGATGATACCAAATATATGTACTTTTTTTGTTTATTTTGACATAAATATACGTACTTCTGGTTAATTATTTGTTTCATTTTTTATTATTTTGTGATTATTTGATTTTTTTTTTAATATTTGGACAATTTTTTTTACTCTTTTTTTTAAAACTTTTTTACTTAGTCCCTCTATGGGACTTTAATTTTTATCAGTCTGATCGCTGGTATAAATGCATTGCAATTCATCAATATTCAATATCTGGCAGACCCTGAGGTTGTCACGAGGACCTCGGTTTGATATGACGACGATGGGGGCCCCCGGAGCCCACTCCCTCTCCCAGCCTCGTAAATGTTGCAGTCAATATCGATTCAAATGTCGTGAAGCAGTTAATCTACCAGCCTTTAGTTAACCCTTGCATATACTTACATAGGTTGAAAAAAAGACTCAGGTCCATCAAGTTCAACCTTTCTCCACCAATTATACATTTTTTGTCACTATCAATATCCCAAATGCCATTTCTGCAAATTTTTGCAATTTCTAAATTAGTTGTTTTTTTTTTTAAATAAAATGGAAAAATGTCCAATTTTCACCTTCTAATCTACATATATACAGCATATAAAATATATATGCAGTATATATATACATAGGCAACACAGTGGCTCAGTGGCTAGCACTACAGCTTTGCATTGCTGGAGTCCCGGGTCCTTGTACAGGTCCTTCTCAAAAAATTAGCATATAGTGCTAAATTTCATTATTTTCCATAATGTAATGATTAAAATTAAACTTTCATATATTTTAGATTCATTACACACCAACTGAAATTTTTCAGGTCTTTTATTGTTTTAATACTGATGATTTTGGCATACAGCTCATGAAAACCCAAAAATCCTGTCTCAAAAAATTAGCATATCAAGAAAAGGTTCTCTAAACGACCTATTACCCTAATCTTCTGAATCAACTAATTAACTCTAAACACATGCAAAAGATTCCTGAGGCTTTTAAAAACTCCCTGCCTGGTTCATTACTCAAAACTGCCATCATGGGTAAGACTGCCGACCTGAATGATGTCCAGATGGCCATCATTGACACCCTCAAGCAAGAGGGTAAGACCCAGAAAGAAATTTCTGAACAATTAGGCTGTTCCCAGAGTGCTGTATCAAGGCACCTCAATGGGAAGTCTGTTGGAAGGAAACAATGTGGCAGAAAACACTGTACGAGAAGAGGTGACCGGACCCTGAGGAAGATTGTGGAGAAGGACCGATTCCAGACCTTGGGGGACCTGCGGAAGCAGTGGACTGAGTCTGGAGTAGAAACATCCAGAGCCACCGTACACAGGCGTGTGCAGGAAATGGGCTACAGGTGCCGCATTCCCCAGGTAAAGCCACTTTTGAACCAGAAACAGAGAAGCAGCACTGGGCTACAGAGAAGCAGCACTGGACTGTTGCTAAGTGGTCCCAAGTACTTTTTTCTGATGAAAGCAAATTTTGCATGTCATTCGGAAATCAAGGTGCCAGAGTCTGGAGGAAGACTGGGGAGAAGGAAATGCCAAAATGCCTGAAGTCCAGTGTCAAGTACCCACAGTCAGTGATGGTGTGGGGTGCCATGTCAGCTGCTGGTGTTGGTCCACTGTGTTTCATCAAGGGCAGGGTCAATGCAGCTAGCTATCAGGAGATTTTGGAGCACTTCATGCTTCCATCGGCTGAAATGCTTTATGGAGATGAAGATTTCATTTTTCAGCACGACCTGGCACCTGCTCACAGTGCCAAAACCACTGGTAAATGGTTTACTGACCATGGTATTACTGTGCTCAATTGGCCTGCCAACTCTCCTGACCTGAACCCCATAGAGAATCTGTGGGATATTGTGAAGAGAAAGTTGAGAGACGCAAGACCCAACACTCTGGATGAGCTTAAGGCCGCTATCGAAGTATCCTGGGCCTCCATAACACCTCAGCAGTGTCACAGGCTGATTGCCTCCATGCCACGCCGCATTGAAGCAGTCATTTCTGCAAAAGGATTCCCGAACAAGTATTGAGTGCATAACTGAACATTATTATTTGATGGTTTTTTTTTTATTTTGTTTTAAACACTTTTATTTTATTGGACGGATGAAATATGCTAATTTTTTGAGACAGGATTTTTGGGTTTTCATGAGCTGTATGCCAAAATCATCAGTATTAAAACAATAAAAGACCTGAAAAATTTCAGTTGGTGTGTAATGAATCTAAAATATATGAAAGTTTAATTTTAATCATTACATTATGGAAAATAATGAAATTTAGCACTATATGCTAATTTTTTGAGAAGGACCTGTATATGCTCCCTGTGATCACATGAGTCCCCCCCTCACAAAGACTTATTCATAGGGATTTTAGATTGTGAGCCCCAGAGAGGCAATGATCATTTCTGTAGAGCGCATATTCATTCATATTCTCAGAAAAAAGGCCAAGAAAGCAAAAATTCTGCAGGGGAATGTAAACTTTTGAGCACAACTGTATATATATATATATATATATATATAGATATATATATATATATCTATATATATATTGTGTGTGTGTGTGTGTGTGTGTGTGTGTGTGTGTGTGTGTGTGTGTGAAAGACACAGAGAAATTAGACTGATTCCCAGTGGGGACAGGAACATATCAGAAATAAAGAAATCCAAGGCATATCAAAGAAGCCAGAGTCTGTGAAATAACTCAAGGTTTTTTTGTGTTTTTTTTTAAACAGAATTTATAAAATATAAATAATGCCAGGAAGTGTCCTGAGGGAGTAGAACTAGTATTTTCTCCTACATACTGTTTTCTGCTTAACTCTCTGGAGATAAACTTTACTCCCTTGTCAAGAAGATTTGCTTTAATTTTTGATTCCGCCAGAATCTGATTGGCTGCCAGGAGCCTTGATGGTGACGGTTCATATTTATGCTACTTGTCACATCATTATCATCCCTTTTTAATATGAATTTCTGTACTAGTTATATATTCAGGCTTCAATAAAAAAAACATATCTTTACCCAGGATCTGCTGTGAACTTCCTGCCAGGCGGAGGTCTGTTGGGAGTTTCTTCCATGAGATAAATGATTTAGAGCTGTAACAGTTTATTTCAAAAATTCCCAATCAGATAAGAAATGTCTCAACCTTCACATCAAACAAAGGTTTGATCATCTGTAAAGTAGGAATGAAACAGTTCATCGCCCACTCTGGATATCTGAACAGTTTCCAACATTTAAGTTGGCGCATAAGAAATAAAAAAAAGTTTAGAATGTAATAAAAATATTCTAAATAACATGCAATGTAGAAGTGTATACAGTAAGTAGTGGAGCAAAAGCCATCTCAAATGGCACTCTCCTACACAGGAGTGCTCGCTCGGCTGAGCATTACTGTGTTCTCCATGAGAAAGTCGCCGAGTGACACGTCAGCCGGCGGCTAATCTCAGGGAGAACAATGCGCTCAGTAGTCTGAAATCAAACATGTCTCATGAACATCTAACTTGATGGTCTTCAGTAAGGAAAAGGGTCTAAAACTATCCCTGGAACTGGGACCCTAACCATCCCTGTCCCGGGGGTACTCTTGAAGGTAGAGAGGCCTGAGTCTCCCACTTTACTATGCGCCTGTTAAACCCTGATCTGTTCCCTCCCCCACCGCTTGAGGCATGGGACGGAAATGAAAGGTAAACAAGACACAAAGACAAAACAGGGATAACCGAAAACCTGTATCATACAAAAGCACTAACCAACAATAGGGAGGATGATAGGAACAGGGAGGAATAGACTAAATGGGAAAAGGGACCAGGAGATGAACACACACGTACTACAGCAAACCACAGAACCCTACTACAACAACTCTACTCCAACCACTTAGCTTTAGCGCACAAAATAGGAAGACAAACCTTTCACTGGCAGGAACAAGAAGGTCTAACCAGTTTTTATAGGAAGAGGTATTGACCAGATTAGAAGCAGCTGAAATGGAGCTGCATGTTTCTGACCAGCATAGAAAGGGTTGTTAACCTCTTCAGCACCAGAGGAAACTAAATCTATTTAATATGGGGCACAAATCACACCATCTCTTAAGAAGACCTGCGATTCATTACCCAACGTGACTGTCTAACTCCAGGTCTTCCAGGGGAATGTGATATCCTTGTGACACCTGACCATCAGTCAGTTGGTGCCCCGTACACATCAGACCTTTGGCTGAACTCATCGATATCGGCGGGTTCAGCCAACGGTCTAGGAGACATTTAGGATGAGTGAATTTGGACGATAAATTTGCATTGCATTAAATTAGTTCAATACAAATTGAATTGCCGGCACAAACCTTATTATGCTCTGAGGTCTCTCCAGACCCAGGACACAAAAAATGCAGGGGTTAAATAATAAGAAAACAATATGCTCTCCTTTCCTCTCACCTGTTCTGGCACTGCAGTTCCCCGCTTGGTCCTCCATTGGTTCACCTGCTCCCTCTGACTCAATTCTTTGGCACCTCTAGGTCATGAACTCACTTGAGAACTAATCGGCGCCAGAGGCACTGAAGAGTGAAGAAGACGACAGAAGAGAGACCAAGCCAGAGGGAGGAAGCGGGTGAGCTAGTGGAGGACTAGGCAGGGAGCTACGTCGCGAGGACGTGTGAGGAGCAACATGATTATAATTTTTTTAAACCCCTTCTCGGACCTGAAAAGGTGCAAAAGACTGAAGACGGAGGGAGCGGGTAAGACGGCAGATGACTGGGTGGGGAGATGCATGAAAAGTGAGGGAAGAGGAAAGAATAATTTTTTTTTTTTTAACTCCTCCGTTTATTAGGCCCAGGTTCTGGGGAGACCTTAAAACATGATAAACATCTTTTACTGGCAATTCAATTCACATTGAACAAATTCAATACAAATTGAAAGAATCAAGCTAAATGGCGGCTGGACGCTATAATGCTTGGTTCATGCAAACGCAATTAATAAGAAATTTTATAAAATTTGAAATAAATTCTATTTATCTCTAATTGATTCGCTCATCATTTATACAATTCTGTCCTCATTAGAGATGAGCACATAAATTATCCCATGTAAGAGGGCTGTAAATGAACACCAATTCTCTTGTAACATAGTGGAATGGCGCTCGCTGTGTAAATGAAACTTTACTGTATTGTTTTTATAGACAGCAGAGCATGGTGTGTCTGGGTTATGACATTTGGATGATATTATACATATTATTACAGTGTTCAGGAAGTGACAGTTTGCTAGTAGAAACAAGGGAGATGTATACATCCAAGGGAGTAATGTATAATACCGCTTTTCTGCCTTTTATAGGCCTCCAGTAGTGCATTAAGTCTCTCAATAAATCCACTACTCTCTAGTGATAATGAAATAGCTCTGCTGACCTTGTCCCACTCTACACAACAAAGTTCACAATTTAGCTGCAGTAAACAGAAAAAATCATTGTGAAAAGTACATTTTTTACAGCAACAGAGCTAGAAATGTATTAAAACATATTTAGAATGAAAATGTGTTTAATGTGTTTACGTGATGTGATTTTCTGATGATATTCTCCCTTTGAACATCAGAATATTAGCATCTTCTATGTTGTAAAAGCTAATCAGTTTATTATATATAAGTTTGGAATAATATTATTATATTAAGCAGTGATACAACCGGCATTCCTTCAGGCCAGAAATTTGTGAGACAATGGTTGTATGGAGCCAAACGTCACAGACCTAGGTTTTGTCTGTGAAATGGCCACAGTGTGAACATTCTCTTACACTTTGCACACATACCTACTTATAGTCAGGCTCGTTTTTTTGGGTTTTACTATATTTTATTGCACTTTATACAAACAGGGGAGTGTAGTTCCCCTTTCTGAGCTAAGTATTTCATCTGTATAGCTTCCCATGGATGGGTGTCTCAGTCGGGCCCTGTCCTGCTCTGCCCTTATTCACATTGACACATGGTAAGGTTTTAACACTAGAGACAGGTTGGGATCATCCTGATGGGAACACCTTGATGCTGTGAGATGGCTTTTATGCTTTTTTTTTATCAAAATAACATTCACGAAGTACCCTATGTACTGTGACTATTTACTTGCTGTAGGGTATATGCTCTTTTTTTTGTTTTTTTGGGGGCGGGGTTTGTGTATATACACATTATACATATATAAAGTAAACGGAATATAAAGTGAAATGCCTGCATAAGGAAACCAAGAATAAGATAACAATGTGTAATTTTGCCGAAATTACTTTCCAATTAGAGTAAAGTAAGCTACGTATATTCCCGTGCAGACCATTTACCATAAAACCAAACCAATCTCCATGTCCATCTAGAGTCCCACTCCATATAATTGTTCGGCATCAGCACCGATAAAGAACAGGAGACAATAATGGAACGGAATCCAAAGATTTGATTTCTCCCGTGTCCGCAATTAAGGAGAGACTGTGAAACATAACACTGTCGGATCGCAGACAGAATACTTAGGGTAAGATAATATGGCAGCTAATGAGATTATAGAGCTGTACACTAAATACATTTTCTATTACTCGGACGGAGAGTTCCGATGCAGAACCTAGAAATAATCCCAAAAGAAAGCTCATTTCATGTCATAGCAGCTTCCAGAGACCAGGTTACATGCCAGATAGAATAGGTCTGCATTCAGACCAGCCAATTCAACATATTAAGGGTTCATTTGGGAGTCATATGGCGAACACATAGCAGAGTTCGACTCCTACACTTTCTCAATATGGAATTTGCATAAAGTTACTGCGGAGAGATGTACAATCTATAAAATACACCTGAGACAAAACTGGAGAGGAAGATTTACATAGTCATTACATTACATTTCTCTCCACCATTTAAGACGTTCCATGGCCCCTTTTCAAATTCTCCATTGTCTTTGCAGCACTGATATTAGATGAAATATGAAATGCAAAAGTGTCACTTAAAAATACTGATCCCCAAGTCTAAAATCTGTAACAGATGAGTAGATTAGCTCCCTGCTACCGGAATAGGTGCCCAGAAGAAAATGGCATCAAAATAATCGTAAAAAATCTTTTACACTCTGACAATGGTCATGCTTCAAGAAGGAAATTTTATTTCACAAATGAAGATGTATTATACACACGATGTTTCGGCCTTTTCAAGTATTATCTGCATAATGATGATATAGAACAGTCAAAAATTAATTGAGAATTTTATACGTACTGTGACAATGTGCTGGAGGGAAGATGCGTTTCATTGAGGCTGTAAGCTTCAGTGATTTGAAACGCAGAAGTTTCCTCCAGCACACTATGTGTTGAGAGGGGTTCATCGGCCATCTAAGGCCTCTTTCACACATCCGGTGTGCGCCTGACGGCGCCCCCGGCATTTAGCCGCAGCGCCGCATCAGAAAACCTGATGCGCCGCTTGCGGTTTTTTTTTGCATTGACTTGCATTAGCGCCGGATGGCGCCGCATGTCAATGCGTCGTATGCGATTTTGTCCGGATGCGGCGGAAATGTACATTCCGGCGGCCGGACAAAACGCAGCATGTAAGGTTTTTTTTTTTTGCCGGATTCCCCTGATGTCTCCGGGCATCAGAAACCATCCGGCAAAAAAAACGCATGCGGCGCAAGCGGCGCATCAGGTTTTCTGATGCGGCGCTGCGGCTAAATGCCGGGGGCGCCGTCAGGCGCACACCGGATGTGTGAAAGAGGCCTTAAGGGCTGGGTTTTTGTGGCCAACCATAGAGCGGGTGGGAGGTTGTCCACCTTATCACCACCCCAGGTTGTGGTCTGAGGCTTAAATATTCGGCCTCCAGAGGCATTCAGTGTTCAGTAGGGCTGGAGAGAGGAACTCCAGTGTTTTGTATCCTGAGAAGGAAAAACTGAACTAGTGTGTGATTGCTCTCCTGAGTGGGCGGACCACCGCAACAACACGGACTGTGCTGTTTTGTTATGTCTTGTTTTTCCTTAGGCTGGAAAGGTTGTGTTTACTTTTGCTAATTCTGCACCGCACCGACATTTTATAAGATAGACTACGTATGAAGAGTCTCATGTAAAGAAACCTCTGATTGGAGCGTGGATGACAGAAGAAATATCCTTTAATTACGTTAGAGCATTATGAGCAACTTAAACAAGGGAACATTCCCTTACAGTGAGAGTACTTTGAGTCAGTTTAACACTTGTTGGGCTTATGTCTGCTCTGGCCAACTGGTCTCTAAGATTTTTGGGTCTCTTGTTGCATATTAAAGGAGATTACTGAATTTCCAGAATATTTGAACATGATGTGCTCTAAAGTGTCCCATGATGTTTCATGCATTAATCTTTTGTGTGAAAGGATGATACATGTTGTAGAAAGAGGGAGAGGTTTGTAGTTATAGGAATCCTCAAATCTGGCCATTAAATGTTAGCATATGTTGGGGCCACATTAGAGCCCATGGCTGTGCCTTTCTTTTGAAGTAAAAACTTGTCCTCAAACATAGAACATTGAATTTTTTTGTGAAATGAAGGCTCAATAGGTCAATACAGAATTTTTTTTGTCAGGGTGAAAGGCCAGTATGTGCATCGAGAAATTCTTGTAGGGCCAGAATACCCATCGTGTGATCAATACTAGCATACAAACGCTTTACGTCCATAGCTACCAAATAACTTTTAGAGAGCAAGTCTTTAAAGAAGTCCAAGATAAAAAGAAAACGTGATGTATCTTTAACAAATGAGTTGATTTTTGGTATAAGGGGTGTAGTATCTTATCCAGAATTATTGATTGCAGAAAACACGTAAGTAAGAATGCAAGCAAAAACGTGTGTATTTCACACAGTGATTTTACTGCCAAAAATCTGCTGCAAATTCTCAACCTCTGCAGATAGCCTTAATGTGTGCAAGGCACCTTTTAGAAGATCTGGAACATCAGTATTGCCTCGACTGTCTTCTTTTAACTTTGCCTACTAATTTATAAAAAAGGGAAAATAGTTCACTCATTTAGCGGCCTCAAAAGTCCCAACAGTCAGGAAAATGTTGAAGGTGCATGGATCGCTTGTAGGACAAAAAGTTCATGATTACCCAAAATTGGTAGGTAATCCAGCTCAATATTACAAAATATTAAAATATTCTAAGGTAGTCCAGTATCGCGTTTCAAGCCCTAAAGCTGGCAGTATATATGAGATGGCTTTTGGCTAAATATTAGTTCAGCAGACAGTTCGATCTCTCCCAACTCCCCAATACATAGTGTCATAGATGTAATGGTAAAATGGGACCAGTATAAAAAACTGTCTCTGGAAAGGAGATTTTTCACCCTCATATTGAACATTGAAGCATCGCTTCATCATAACCTGAAGGGAAAAAGAGCTAGAACCTAACACTCCACAGGATCCCTGTTCATTTATGGCCTCCTGCTATGAACAGGTAATTGAAGTGGGTTATGGAGAGCAGACATGATGTCTTTACCAAGGGCTAGAAGGCGTCACTTTTAGCGACTCTGGAGATAAGGATTCCTATGTCAAAAGAACTACAGGCAGACTTTAGGAGCTGGATTCCAGTTATGAATATTGTTTTTTTTATGACTAGCGTAGGTCCTATAGTTATGGGAGACATATTTTCAGCATTGTGACAAAGTGGCGAATGTAACACATTTACTTACATCATGGCAGCCTGTTGAGCAGCCCAGAAGTACTATCGGCCAAAGGGATTACATTATGAATGACATGTTTTATATCTATGGAAAGCTAAACCATGATAGGAAATATGGTATGAATATCTCCCGCCTAGGACTAACGGGGGGGCAGATATCCTAAAGCTTGGGGATCCCATAATTTTTTGGGATGTAACTGTGCATCCCACTGACCAGCCCCCTCTGTGGTCACCAAGGGGAAGTATGTGGGCATGATATTTATGTGATAAAAGCAGATCTTGAATTGTTCAGTGCAGGGAGATACAGCTTTCCAAATCGGAGTGCTTCCCTCCATAAAAGATTGTGCCATGTCTGCGACCACAGGTTTAGTACGTTTCTTTTGTTAACCCATTGTAGCACTTCCAGGGGATATAGCTCTGAGATCGCTGTCTGGGTAGACAGAATGGCACGAAAACAGTTCATTCAGACAACAGTTCTGGTGTAAAACTGGCCGCAACCAGCTTTATTAAAGTCCACAGCAAACAGATAAAAATAAAGCATAAACAGAAAAACCTAGGCTTGTCTAGCCACTAATTACACATAGATCGATTGCCCTGTCTATCCGGGTCCCGGCTCTACCAGCCTGACCCAAAACAACACATATGATATATGTTACCAGTATGGAGTTTCACAGATACTCCTCCTTGTGTCTGAAGGCACTTTCAATGTCCAGACTTGAGAGAGATCCACTCCTATTCAGCCGCTATTCGCACGGATTCGCACTGCGACTACTCCTGTGTCCGGGGTACTTCCTGCACCCAGACTGAGATAGCTCACACTCCTGGAGACGCTTCCTTGTGCCGGGACACCTTCCTGTGTCCAGACTGAGCGTGCTCCCACTCCTGGAGACACCTTCTGTGCCTGGACCCCTTGTCCAGACTGAATGAGCACTCTGACTGTGTTCCAACACACCTACTTCTGGTCTCCTAATTAACACCTGAGTGATTTCAGGCCTGAACTGCAAGTGTGTGCTGAATGTGAGGTGTAGTGACCTTTCTCTACCACTAGGTTTACAAAGCCACACATTTCCCTTATACCATACAGCACAGTACCTAGGTGAAATGTACACCCCATTCAACACATATTCCTTCACTGTCTCACATATCCCCTCCCTCTTCTCCAGACCGGAGGGCTGGTCATCCAGACCGGAGGGCTGGTCAACAATCCAACAGAGACAGTGAACTCTGGACCAATCATGGCCCTCATCAGCTTCATCTTCACCACTGTCATCGCCAACATCAGCTTTCTCTTCATCTGAAGCATCCGCACTACCCTGTACCCTCCCAGGCCTATACTCTCTGCGGGCCTCGGGTATCCTGCACGGTTTCATCTTGACCTTAGGGCCGGGCTCAGTTTTGATATAGTGCCTGGCCAGAGAAGTACGACCCGGTACATCAGAACACTTCTGCTGACTCTTCCTCAGAAACTCACGTACCTCCTGTCCCTGGTGCACTGACCATGTGTCACCAACTATCACAGAAGGTATAGGGGGTTTTTCACTTTTCTCCAGTTCCCCTCCTTCAGGCTCTTCTGGCAGGACATCCCCAGAAGCCCTACCGTCAGTCCTACACTCTACTTCTTCAGTCACATCACTTTGGTCTCCAATATCTCCATTTATTCCAGCCTTCAAGTTCTCCTTGATAGCGGCATCTGTATACTCAGAACCCGCCGGATTCTTCTCTTCCACCACGTTCTGCATCCCATCTGGGCTCCCGTGTGTCTGTAGCGGCAACGGAGTGACACATCGCTTTTCCCATTTGTTGGGACGTGGCTCCGATGTAGCCTCCCTGAAAGTGCGCTTGAGCTCACCAATGCCAGCTACTGATCCGGACCGTAACCCGTCCACGCCGCTGTCTTCGGCAGAAACAGATTCCTGGACAGAGTCAGTCCCCATATCTTCAGTCTTGTTCCTCACAACTTCACTTGAAACCTCAGCTTCTGATGAGGCATCTGGCTTGGTGACCACCACTTCCATGGCTTTTTCCACCTCTGCAGCATCACCTTCAGAGTCCTTGGCATGATGCAGATCCACACCACACACCGACAACTTCTCATCTTCAACAGCATCCACTTGTGCTGTGTTCAGTTTCAGAGTCCTGCCTTTAAAGCTCAGCTCTCCTCCTTTCACCTTAGTCTTCGCCAGGGAACCGGCTAACTGTAAAACATCTTCAGATGCCATCTTCTGTCTGGCTGTAAGGTCAGCATCAGCTTTCTTCTCAGGACTCTCAACCTCCTCTGCTACCATGCCTTCCTCATTTGCACTGGTTGCTTTATGGTCATCAGATAATTCACTATCACTATCTGACCCCTTTTTCTCAGCCACATCTGGCTCACTGTCAGGGCTATACACTTCATTTTCATTCACATCCTGCTCACTGTCAGGGTTATACAATTCATTTTCATTCATATCCTGCTCACTGTCAGGGTTATACAATTCATTTTCATTCACATCCTGCTCACTGTCAGGGTTATACAATTCATTTTCATTCACATCTTGATCTGGAACCTTAGTTAACATGTCATCCACAACATTAACTTCACCATCTGGTCCCTCAAGTATGTGACTATGTGACAACCCCAGCACTATACTTCTATATAGCTCAGGTACTAGGAGCTGACTCACGACCTCTCCCTGGACTTCAGTGTCCCTATACAATAGGCTATTGTCCATGGCAGCATGAGGAAACCTCTCCTCAGAGCCAGCTCCTGGGAAACCTCATTTAGAACATTTATATTTTCCTGGGCCGTTTTAAGAGAGGGGTCTCGCCACTGCTCACTCTCAAAATTGTCACAGGACACAGGCAAGTCAGGGACACTCGGTTCCCGAGAACCACCATCCTCGTCTCCCAACATCACCTGCAAAGGAATTTCATCACTATCACAGTCATCATTATTATCAATATCATTATCATGACTATGATCAGTATCATCATCATGGTCATCATTATCATTATCAATATCAGCATCATTATCATGGTCATCATCATTATCATGATCATCATCATTATCACATAATTTTAATGGCCCACTAGCATTGTGTTCCGCCCCTCGGGACTGCGCACCCTCAATAGGAGCTTCATCACACTGTTCATCAGAATCACCCTTCCCCCAGAGATCCTTAGACCGGGGAAAGTCATTACCCAATATGACGGGTTGCACCAGGTTCTTCACTACCCCCCCTTCATATGAAACCTCCCCGAGTTTGGGGACCAAGTCCACGGCAGTCTCTGGGTAGACTTTGGTGTCTCCATGGATGCACACCACACTCAGGTGTTTATCAGGGATGAAGTCCCTATCAATCAGGCTGTCACATACGGAAGTCACTGGACTCTCTGAGTCCAAGAGGGCCTGTGCTGGGCAGTCACCTACAACCACCGGGGACCCCTGTGGTCCAGTCTCTTCGGCTGAGGTGGACACACACACAGGTTCCGCGCAGAGAGAGAGGGATCTGCCAACATCACAACACATAGGCTCCCCCTCTATTGGACAGTTGGCTGCAATTTCACGACATCTCCAACACTGTCCACCACAATCCCCCTCCCATATGTCCCCAACAGCTGGAACGCTCTTACCGCGAGAGTTCGGCGTCCGGGAACTCTGAAGTGACGACCTCTCCGACGGCTGTACCTCAGGAGGACGTGCTTGGGTGTAGCGGTCCACTATCACCTTTTCAACTCCATAATCAAGCCTGCTGACTGCAGACTCCCAACTGTATCTCCAGTCATGAACTCCCCTGGCACGGGCTGTCACCGTAACACCCAGCCGGGTAAGAATCTCCTCTTTCAGCTTGCCATAGTCTTGGCTGTCCTGCTCGCTCAGGTCAGCATATGCCCTTTGGGGCTCTCCACTCAGATAGGGTGCGACCATCATGGCCCATTCAGATAGGGGCAGATTCTCCTTCTCTGCCAGTCTCTCAAACCTAGTGAGATATACCTCCACATCATCACGAGGTGTCATCTTTTTCAAGGACCGTCTTACCGCCTTCTTTACAGCGGACAACGCAGGTACCTTCACAACATTACTTCGGGATGCGGCACCGAAATCCTTTTGTTGTGCTGCAACCTGCTCAAAAAACACCCGTTATTCTCCTGCTGCTGCTGCAGGAATTGCTGCTGGGCCTGCTGCATGCGCTGCTGGTGCTGCAAGCGCTGCTGCTCCATGCTCTGCTGCAGGCTTCGCTGGGCCTGGGCCAGGTACTCAATGAGCTCCTTCATACTGCCAGACTTATCTGTCTCAACCCCGGCAGTCTTATGTTGCACATTCACTTGTGCCATTTGTTCAAACAGCGCCTCCATGCTGTCATCCATGCTGTCAGACTTCTCTGTCTCAACAACGGCAGTCTTCACTCAAGACATACACACTCCACAGTCTTTTCCACAGAAAAATTCCGCTCTGCTGTGCAGACACTTTTTTCTTTTTTTTTTTTTTTTCTGCAAACTCTATTAGGGCCACTGTCTCTTTAAGACTGCTCCAATAGACGTTTCTCCTTTGCTGCTGCACACTCCACAGTCATTTTCACAACAAGTTCAGCTTTGCTGTGCATACATTTTCTCTCTGCAGACCCTATCAGGGCCACTGTCTCTCCAAGACTTGCTCCAATCAGACATTTCTCTTGACACACTTTTTTTTTTTTCTCTGCTGCTATTTCAACAGACTTCACCTTTATTGCTGTCTCTAAGTCGCTGTGCTGCATGCACACTCCAGCACTAACTGTATCCGCCACTGCGCTGCCCCAGCATTCTCCGCCAATTGTAGCACTTCCAGGGGATATAGCTCTGAGATCGCTGTCTGGGTAGACAGAATGGCACGAAAACAGTTCATTCAGACAACAGTTCTGGTGTAAAACTGGCCGCAACCAGCTTTATTAAAGTCCACAGCAAACAGCTAAAAATAAAGCATAAACAGAAAAACCTAGGCTTGTCTAGCCACTAATTACACATAGATCGATTGCCCTGTCTATCCGGGTCCCGGCTCTACCAGCCTGACCCAAAACAACACATATGATATATGTTACCAGTATGGAGTTTCACATATACTCCTCCTTGTGTCTGAAGGCACTTTCAATGTCCAGACTTGAGAGAGATCCACTCCTATTCAGCCGCTATTCGCACGGATTCGCACTGCGACTACTCCTGTGTCCGGGGTACTTCCTGCACCCAGACTGAGATAGCTCACACTCCTGGAGACGCTCCTTGTGCCGGGACACCTTCCTGTGTCCAGACTGAGCGTGCTCCCACTCCTGGAGACACCTTCTGTGCCTGGACCCCTTGTCCAGACTGAATGAGCACTCTGACTGTGTTCCAACACACCTACTTCTGGTCTCCTAATTAACACCTGAGTGATTTCAGGCCTGAACTGCAAGTGTGTGCTGAATGTGAGGTGTAGTGACCTTTCTCTACCACTAGGTTTACAAAGCCACACATTTCCCTTATACCATACAGCACAGTACCTAGGTGAAATGTACACCCCATTCAACACATATTCCTTCACTGTCTCACACCTTTTTATTTTTATGTAATTGAACATATTGTATTGTTTTGTCCATTTTGTAACATATTTGTATATTTTCATAAACACTACCTACTTTTCAGATTAAATATATAAAGTTTAATAGCTTTGTTCCTCCTGCTCTATAACCGCATTCCTAAAGCCTTGCGAGGTCATACGTTACCAGAAATGGGTGTCCAGTCGGCCTGTATAAGCGTTTTTCTAGAGTTATTGCAGAGCTTAACGGTGACCGTACCAATATAATATATATATTACATGCATTGGCATCAAATGTGTATATAATATGCGTTCCCTGGGAAGCGCAGAATAACCCGCCTAGTAGCAAAAGCAGCTGTGGTCTCATCCGTCAATCGTCAATCAATTGCGTAATTGTCCTGACGATTGGAGGCAGAGGAGTGCTGGTTTGTGACAAATTAGTGGCATCAGGGGGATATCTATGAGATCCCCTGGCTGTTTGCTGACACACAGAAACATACGAGCTGATGTGTTTTCAACAAGGAAATGATAGAAAGTAGCTGCCAGTAGGGTCTGGCAGCGGTTTTCTCATCTCTCCTTGATAAAAACATGTAAGCGCGTGGCTGAGCGGTTTATCTCTCTGGAAAACAAAATTTCCAACTGCCCAATCATTCTCTATCCCGAAATTATAGTTGGAAGACCCGATACGCATAAGATGGTAAGTCTCGTAATGGGCCAACTTTCATTTAATGTATATGGAGGCCTTTAGTCATATCTGCTTTGGAGTCAAAGCACAGCATTTTTAGAGACTTTGGAAAGCAAGAAGCAAGAGGGTTAAATATAAAATATGTCAGTAAATTCCATTAGCTGCTTAGCCTCCATGTTTTATGGACAATTAGCTTGTATTCAATGCACATATGACGTCTAGCACTCAGCTCATTATCTCACTTTTCATGATTCCGAATGTCTGCATCACATGGCATCGATTCCTCGACAAAGTCAATGCATTCCAACAATTGCCCTAAATTTTCAATAATCCCTTCTCTAAATTCATCTTACGCCTAGTTACTCATTTATTTTCCCCATATTCAACTTTCCACTTCGAAAATGTAAATGTACAAGCAATTAATATTAATCAGCGCTATTAATTAAAGATCAAGATGGCCGAGGGAATTATAAATGGCGGCTTTAACACCACTGGGACAGAACAGATTCGGGAAAGGTTGAGTACGTCTCAAATTGTGTCGTCTCTTTTTTCTCAATCCCATTGAGCCTTTGAGATTCAGAAAAATGTCTCCAAACTCTGCCGCCTCCCTGATGCGTTTATGTAAAATTCTAATTTACCATTCTTCTCTGAAGAAGTATGAGGATGGAGAAGTGAAGGATGTAAGGAGGAAGGAGACGGCCAGACGAGATGCGAGCTGATAGAATCAGGTTAGGAGGCGTAGAGCGGCGGCACGGAGAGAGGATTTCTGACGAGCCACCCAAGTTTCTCTTAAAAAGGAGAACGTTCTAAGGAGATATAAGGACAAATATGAGTAATGTGACCTAAAATAAGAACCTAAACTTTAATTCTGCTCTGTAGGGACGTAGGATTGATATGAGGTCTAGAAAATATAAGACTTTTTTTACTACTTTCCCTGGTGAATAAGCATTAATAAGAGATTCATACAAGATTAATGAAGCTCATGTTCTATGTAAAATAATTTTAAAATGTCAAAAACATCTACATATTTATGTGCCCAATATGGGTCAACAAAAAAGATTTATATGTAAAGGCTCTATACATCTTTACATCCGTCCTCCACGGGGGCCGATAGCTGTTCGGTGAGTGTTCCAGTTTTCGGAACCTCACAATCTGATAATAATGTCACAGTCCTGGATAACTCCGTACAGTGACGGTGGACTGGGAACAGTAAGGGTATGTTCACACATGGCATTTTTGCCACATTTTGCGTCATTTTTTACGCAGCAATTTTACTGTACCAGCATAACCAATGAGATTTTTTAAGCTTTTATTTTCAGCCCTGCTACATTTTGGCCAAGATGCAGCAGTGTCAATTTTTTAGTTTTTTTTGCGAAGAAATAAATGGGTGAAAAATGTAAGTAAAGATGCTGCAAAAAAAAGGACATAAAAATGCAACCAAAAAGCAGCTTTGGGGGTATTTTTGTGCAGAAAAAAACTTTGCAAAAATGCAACATGTGAACATACCATCAATCTACATGATTCTTGGACTTCTGTCTCAATCCCCATAAAAAGGGATTCAGATGTGCCATTGACCATAATTTTCTACACTACAGTTTTTTTTAAATTTTATCTGAAAATGTGCTAAAAAAATTCTAATACAGTGAAATGGCAAAAAAAGAAGACACGATTCTGAAATTATTTTTTGGGTTTTGTTTTAACAGTGTTGATTACGCCTTAAAAATGACCTGGCAACACGATTCGGCATGTCAGAATTATTACGATGATACCAAACATTTTTAAAAAGTTATCTATTTAAAAATTTCGGAAATTTGAAAAGAAAACAAAGTGGTTTGTGTCACCATTTTCTGAGACCTGTAACCTATTTTTCTGTCGAAGGAGTTGGGTGAGAACCTTTTTTTTTGCTTGGCCAGCTCACTTATTTAATTTTGGAAACGAATGATCGGTCCTGGCGGAGACAGAAGCGTATTTTTCTGATAAGATATATTACAAAATTTCTTATTTTCATGTGTATTATTGATTTAGGAAATTTAAACTAAAATGATGGCAACTCTTTTAAAAAACGCAATTCTGGTGTTCCGATCTTTATTCTTTATTTAAGGGGTTTACCTATTATTTTTTTTAGTTCCCTTAGGGACTGGAACCTGTGATTATTTGTTCTATATACTGCAAAGTGACTATTGATTGCTGATGGGAGTCGGTGCACGCGTGCAGTGGTGACAGGGGCATTTAAATAGTTAAGCAGCAGCAATAGGAGCAAGCTCCGGCCGCTGCTGTTACAGGAAGATACTAACTGTACAACAGAGACAGCAACTCTTTGGTATGGTGCAGGCTCGGTTCCTGAGCCCGCTCCATACACTGTGTTCTGACATGGGTCTGGAAATACTGATACACCATGTTATGCTAAGTGCAGGGTCTTATGGGGTAAGTGCATTCTGCACTGATTTGTTCTTTTATGCCCTTTGAATCCTTTTGTCATTAATGTCCATTAGGCACTCCACTAGCAAAACACAATAAGAGAGGTTTAATTAGCAAAAAAAATGTTCCGGATTTGTTAAGTATTTTAAACATTTTTTTTGCACCTTTGCAATTAGTTTTGAAAATTGTTTATTATTAGTGTGTCCATAATTGGATGGTGACCGGTTCCATTTAGAAGCCTACGTGCAGCCCCCGAAACTCATCCCTTTCTTATGATCTACACAGATCAAGCACAGATCAAGCGGAAACAGCGCACATAAGCCCGAATAGTTTTCTGTAAGGAACGGTTCATCGCGTACAATGAACATATCCAACTTCTGCTCGTTAGGAAAGAAGTGGGATGTAATAATTGTCTGCCACCTCCATTGTCCCTTGAAGGGAAAGTGCCATAAAAATAAATCACCTATTCTTGTAATCAGGTTTTTATATAAAAAAAATCACAGGTCTACAAAAAATATTTTTTGTAATCATATCATCGCTGGTGACTTTGTACTTTTCTGAATCATATTTTTGTTCTGATTTCAAAAACGTATATAGTTTTTCTGTTGCACGTATAGTTTCCATGGAGCAGCATCATTATTATAAGGTATAGGAAATATACTGGCGACATTAAGAAAACAGTGATCTACATGTCAGAAAAAAATGCTTCACCTTACAAAACCATTTTTGTTGAACCAAAGTAATTTCATATGCAAAATAGAAACCAAAATATGAGCAGAAATTAAAAGTGCTTGACATTAGATTGTCGTAGATATGATTTTTCAGGGTTGTCCCTATTTAACATCCAACAGTAATCTGCCATCATTGAGTCACTCCAAAAACCCTGGTAGCGGTGTTCTATTACTTTAATGTCCGGGTGAAACCGCTCACCTTGTTCATCGCTTACATCCCCAAGATTTTAAGGGAAGAAATCTAAATGTGAACCAAAAAGTGCATTTTCAGAGTCATGCGACATCCAAGACACTGGTTTGCATTTAGCAGTTCCTCAACACCTTCAACATATTCTGGAGATTTCTGTTTTCCTAAGAAGTTTTCACAGATTCACTTGAACTTTTCCAAGATCTCAATTCCTTATCATTTAGAGTTCCTTCAAACACATCATCTCTCATAAGCTCGCTGATCTGAGGACCAACAAATGCCCCTTCCTTCAGTTTTGCTGGTGAAATGCTGGAGAATTTCTGTGAAATGTACTGGAACCCTTGTTAATTTGTCCTTGCCATGGCTTTCACAAAGTTTTTAATCAATCCCAACTTTATATATAGTGGAGGAAGAAAGATTTTTGTTGCAGCAACTAAAGGATTATGCTGAACATTGTCTCTACCTGGAGCATAGATGTTTCTCTGTCCCCAATCACGACAAACATAATGCTGTATTTCCACTGTCCCATAAACACAAGAAGCAACATTTTGTGAAACCTCCTTGCATTTCCATTAGCAGACCAATCACTTTCAAATCTCCACAGATATTCCGTTGATGAGGCTTATGTTGTACAGCATCCAAAACAACTGACAGATTTTCATAACTTTCCTTTAGCTGACATGAGTGAGCAATAGGGATTGATTGTTTCATATTTCCATTGTGAAGCAACACTGCTTTCAAACTTCTCTGGGATGAGTCAATGAACAATCACCAATCCGCAACAAAATACTCTTGATTCAGTTCTTCAGAAGCCATTCACATTGTTATAATGCACCATTGGTCCATCAACTGTGAAAAATTGTGTTAATGTGTTACTTCTGTTTCGGTAATAACACACTTTTGACATCATCATGAAGAAGATTCTTCTGTTTCAACCTAGATGCAAGAAGCTCAGCTTTATCTTTTGACAATGGAAGGTCTCTGATGAGATCTTTTCATTCATGTTGAGAAAAGCGTTCTGGATGCTCGGCTGCTCCATCAGGTACATACTCATCTTGACTTGAGGTCTCCATGTCTTCGGCAGAAGCTTCAGCTCCATAGTCTTCATATTCTACTTCATTTTCATCCAATCCAGACAACGGTGGTACAGGAACTGGCAAGGTGCCATCATGTGAAACTGGCCTAATCGCAGATTCAAGTTCAGGGTAATTAATCTTATGTTTGTTCTTTGTAGAAAAGCCCTTCAGTTTGACAAAACAAAAGGAGCAGTCATCACTATGATTTTTGGGTTCTCTCCAAATCATGGGAACAGTAAATGGCATAGCCACTTTCCTCATATCCAACTAGTCACAAAGACCATTTGAACAACTTGAGCATATCACATGAGGGGCCCAGCTTTTGTCTTGTTCAACAAGTGGATACTTAACCCTCAACTGGTGAGGTGGGGTTTGCCACACCCCAGGGAATTTTTGTACGGCTGCCATTCATTGAAAAATGCTGGTATGAGGATACGTGTCTCACTAGCTTCCATCCGTTTCCTTGTCAGCAGGATGTCGTCAAGGCCTCTCTCTTCTGGCCACGCATAACAGAGCTAGCTGTCGCTAAGTGCTGTCTTGGCCTTGCTGAACCCCACATCACCACTCATGTAATTCTTTTTTACACATTTTTAAATTTTGAAAACTTCATTATTTTTGCACAAATTTATAACTGAGTTTCTTTTTGTTCGTGCACTTACTTACATTCACTTGTTTTTGAAAAAATTTTGTGATTTTTATTTACATTATCCTAAAAGTCATGTTTCATAATGCCCTCGGATTGAATCATCAAAGTATTACATTTTCCGATACTTGTGGGTGTCAAAAATTTTTTATACTCGTGTGTAATCAATCAACAATAAGAAAACGATTAAAACAAACGTGATCTTTGCATTTTCTGTAAAAATAAGAGATTTCTAAACACTGGGGTATAGGAAACCCCACATCACCAGTTGCGTGACAAAAACCCCACCTCACCAGTTGAGGGTTAAAGTACATCTGGTCCATCTTTTTAATATGAGTGGTTGAAAGTACTCGGCCTTTTGGTGTAAAAGAACCACGCACATAGCAGAATCTGGTCGGATGATTGACTCACTGTTGGGGCATTTTTCTCCTTTAAATCAGATCAAACAGTAGAGTAAGTTCAGTTCAATGGTGGTGACAAACTAAAAATGCAATGAGCTGACCGACTACATGTAGATATTTCTCCAGAGATGACAGAGGCGGCTTGTATTTAGCACTGATTTTACTGGAGGTAATCTGGTAGATATACAGTTAGGTCCATAAATATTTGGACAGAGACAACATTTATCTAATTTTGGTTCTAGACATTACCACAATGAATTTGAAACAAAACAAATCAGATGCAGTTGAAGTTCAGACTTTCAGCTTTCATTTGAGGGTATCCACATTAAAATTGGATGAAGGGTTTAGGAGTTTCAGCTCCTTAACATGTGCCACCCTGTTTTTAAAGGGACCAAAAGTAATTGGACAATTGACTCCAAGGCTATTTCATGGACAGGTGTGGGCAATCCCTTCATTATATCATTCTCAATTAAGCAGATAAAAGGGCTGGTGTTGATTTGAGGTGTGGTGTTTGCATTTGGAAGGTTTAGCTGTGAAGGAAACATGCGGTCAAAGGAGCTCTCCATGCAGGTGAAACAAGCTCAAACTAGTAAGGTCTCATGCACACTAATCATTAATTGGTAGGTGCTACTGGGGAAAGTGGAATCAGATAATTATAATGAACACCCCGAGCACACTGAAAAAATTAGTCCAGAATGTTTCTATCCATTTGTAATTTTTATTTCAGCATTCTAGTGAAACTCCAGCAGACAGAAAATATATATTCAGAAGAAACAACAAAAGCCCCAACGTTTCGGCCTATCTGGCCTTCATCCAGGGGGATTTTCTATTTCAGGATAAAATACAACAAAAACAAAAAGGGTATGTCACAATGGAGGAAAAACGTGTCACAATAAAGGAAACATAAATTTTTTTTTGTATATATTCATCTATTAAATCATTCACCCCATTCCATATATGCTATAGGGATATATATTTAACACATCACTATGTAATATACAAAACTGTTTTCTTGTGCAAATTTAATAATCATAGTCAATAATTATATAAGAGGAAATATATCCACAATTGTCCATGCGTGTATATCTATAATGGTGATAATCCCTTAATATTATCCGGAGGGGTAATCATTTATCACAACCTGTGATATATGGCTCTGTGCCGGAATGTTACCTTAGTATGTGGAATATAAATCATAAAGAGTGGATGCAGTAAATCCTATATGGTTCTCTTGTTCCACAGCAATGCCTGTATATAATGTCAAATGTTATATTTAGGACAAACGTTTCAAGGAAAGATACAGCCGTATGAAAACAAAAAGACAAAAAAACAAAAAAACTTCACTAGTATATGTACATCATGGCAAATACGGTTCCAGGCGATCGGGTGCCGAGTTTCAGACCCCGTGTATGCGGGTTATTACAATAGTAATACCCTGAATATTCAAACATAGCTGTAGGCAATCGACGTATGTTACGTGCGGTAGCGTGAGTGACGGACGTGGTGCGGTCCGGTGGAGCTCAGCGCCGACTGTGCCCTGTCGGCTTTTTATGCTCGTGGTGCGAGGTGATAGCCGTAAGTGAGGTGCAATCTCAAGTGGAGGTCGTAAACCGGTGCCGACGTCACGCGCATGCGCATAGGCATCCAATGTGTACTTCATGCAACGAAGGTAATTCATTGTGCCTGCAACATGAAGCGAGATCATACTCGTACAAGATAGTGATGATTAGTGCCCGTTCTCTAAGACATCTGAAAAGAGAAAGGAAAATACAGTAAATCAATATTTCATTATAACGATCATATTGGCCAACAGAGAATCTAAGAGAAAACCTCGTACTCTCTATTTAATCCCATTGGTTCTAATGTTTGTAATGTAAAGATCCAGAAGGCTTCCCTGGTTTTTAGCTGTTTAACCCTGTCTCCCCCTCTGCGTGAGACAGGTATATGGTCTATCACCTGGTATTTCAGCTGGGAAACATTATGTCCCATGGCAATAAAATGTGCTGGTATTGGTAACATTAGCTTATTACACCTGATGGTGGATTTGTGCTGTGAAATGCGGTCTCGGATATGTTGGGTAGTCTCACCCACATATCCGAGACCGCATGGGCACTTGATTAGATAAATCACATACGTGGAGTCACATGTGAAAACACTAGGGATCTGGTAAATTTTTCCGGATCTGGGGTGAGTGAAGGTACTACCTTTTGTAATGTTAGAGCATTGCATGCATCGTAAGCATGGAAAGGTGCCTTTTCTTAAGGGAGCAAAAACCCTCTGCCTACTTAATATCTTATCAGACCCAATATCAGCCTTTACCAAGAGACTTCTAAGGTTTGGTGGTCGCTTGTAACACATAAAAGGTCGGTGATTAAATTCTGCAATGTCAGGATAAGATTTGTTAAGTAACGACCAATGTCTATTAATGCAGTCTCTGAAGGCAGGTATAAATGGGTGATAGGTAGCCACGAACGGTATTCTATCTTGACCGTGTGTGCTCCGTGCTGAAGTGTCTAACGTAGTGGTTAAAGGTAATGCTAGGTTCGAAGGATAGCCCCCCCCGGCACACACGGTCAAGATAGAATACCGTTCGTGGCTACCTATCACCCATTTATACCTGCCTTCAGAGACTGCATTAATAGACATTGGTCGTTACTTAACAAATCTTATCCTGACATTGCAGAATTTAATCACCGACCTTTTATGTGTTACAAGCGACCACCAAACCTTAGAAGTCTCTTGGTAAAGGCTGATATTGGGTCTGATAAGATATTAAGAAGGCAGAGGGTTTTTGCTCCCTTAAGAAAAGGCACCTTTCCATGCTTACAATGCATGCAATGCTCTAACATTACAAAAGGTAGTACCTTCACTCACCCCAGATCCGGAAAAATTTACCAGATCCCTAGTGTTTTCACATGTGACTCCACGTATGTGATTTATCTAATCAAGTGCCCATGCGGTCTCGGATATGTGGGTGAGACTACCCAACATATCCGAGACCGCATTTCACAGCACAAATCCACCATCAGGTGTAATAAGCTAATGTTACCAATACCAGCACATTTTATTGCCATGGGACATAATGTTTCCCAGCTGAAATACCAGGTGATAGACCATATACCTGTCTCACGCAGAGGGGGAGACAGGGTTAAACAGCTAAAAACCAGGGAAGCCTTCTGGATCTTTACATTACAAACATTAGAACCAATGGGATTAAATAGAGAGTACGAGGTTTTCTCTTAGATTCTCTGTTGGCCAATATGATCGTTATAATGAAATATTGATTTACTGTATTTTCCTTTCTCTTTTCAGATGTCTTAGAGAACGGGCACTAATCATCACTATCTTGTACGAGTATGATCTCGCTTCATGTTGCAGGCACAATGAATTACCTTCGTTGCATGAAGTACACATTGGATGCCTATGCGCATGCGCGTGACGTCGGCACCGGTTTACGACCTCCACTTGAGATTGCACCTCACTTACGGCTATCACCTCGCACCACGAGCATAAAAAGCCGACAGGGCACAGTCGGCGCTGAGCTCCACCGGACCGCACCACGTCCGTCACTCACGCTACCGCAGGTAACATACGTCGATTGCCTACAGCTATGTTTGAATATTCAGGGTATTACTATTGTAATAACCCGCATACACGGGGTCTGAAACTCGGCACCCGATCGCCTGGAACCGTATTTGCCATGATGTACATATACTAGTGAAGTTTTTTTGTTTTTTTGTCTTTTTGTTTTCATACGGCTGTATCTTTCCTTGAAACGTTTGTCCTAAATATAACATTTGACATTATATACAGGCATTGCTGTGGAACAAGAGAACCATATAGGATTTACTGCATCCACTCTTTATGATTTATATTCCACATACTAAGGTAACATTCCGGCACAGAGCCATATATCACAGGTTGTGATAAATGATTACCCCTCCGGATAATATTAAGGGATTATCACCATTATAGATATACACGCATGGACAATTGTGGATATATTTCCTCTTATATAATTATTGACTATGATTATTAAATTTGCACAAGAAAACAGTTTTGTATATTACATAGTGATGTGTTAAATATATATCCCTATAGCATATATGGAATGGGGTGAATGATTTAATAGATGAATATATACAAAAAAAAATTTATGCTTCCTTTATTGTGACACGTTTTTCCTCCATTGTGACATACCCTTTTTGTTTTTGTTGTATTTTATCCTGAAATAGAAAATCCCCCTGGATGAAGGCCAGATAGGCCGAAACGTTGGGGCTTTTGTTGTTTCTTCTGAATATATATTTTCTGTCTGCTGGAGTTTCACTAGAATGCCGAAATAAAAATTACAAATGGATAGAAACATTCTGGACTAATTTTTTCAGTGTGCTCGGGGTGTTCATTATAATTAGGTGAAACAAGCTATCCTTAAGCTGCAAAAAACAGAAAAAACCCATCCGAGAAATTGCTACAACTTTAGGAGTGGCAAAATCTACAGTTTGGTACATTCTGAGAAAGAAAGAAAGCACTGGTGAACTCATCAATGCAAAAAGACCTGGGCGCCCACGGAAGACAACAGTGGTGGATGATCGCAGAATACTCTCCATGGTGAAGAGAAACCCCTTCACAACAGCCAACCAAGTGAACAACACTCTCCAGGAGGTAGGCGTATCAATATCCAAATCTACCATAAAGAGAAGACTGCATGAAATTAAATACAGAGGGTTCACTGCAGATGTGTGGCCCAGCTATGTCAGGCACACATAAAATCCAGGAGAATGCACAGGAAGGTAACCGTAAAAGCTTGTTATCCATGCACTTCACTCACCCTTTCAGACACACCCACCAGGGGTATAGGAGGTAGTGACACGTAGCAGAAGCTGAGTCTGTTTCCTGTCTGAGAAGAGCTCAAGGCAGATAGTTTCCTGTCTGAGGACAGTGCAGTTCAGTCTCAGTCCAGTCTGGACTTGGAGGATACTGAGAGCTAGTCAGTGAGCTCTAGAAGAAAGCTGACATTACCATCGAAGCTACAAGTGCTTATGAGTCGCACTTAGTACCAGGGCAATGGGGTACTCGGCACCGAGCCCATGAAAGTCTATGGGGTTTGTCACTGGCAGCGGGACTCGGTCCGTGGCCCTGGGCGCTCATACAATGGGGGGAAGATATTTACAAGGGATTATTAGGATAGTTCGTGACGCCACCTGTGGTTTCTGGTAATTGTACCAGCGCTGCTGTAAGGGTCTTCACAGGGGATGTTATGGGGCAGCTTGGTGGTAAGTCTCCCACAGGTGAGACTGGTCCCTGGAAGTCTATGGTGGTGAAGATGATGCAGGGTGTAGTAAGAATTCAGTCACACACATTGCAGTTTCTTTCCATACATTTTACTGATGATGGTTCAAGCAGATCCCAGGGAGCTGGTCGGGGTGAAGAGTGCACTTTCCAGTAACAGCTGAGCAGGTTAGAGGCCTCCTTAACTTCCAATGTGTAGGTGAGTCCAACTTGCCTGAAGCGAAGTTAACTCTGAATCTCCAGCTTCTCAGTAGCTGTCCTGCCCGGCCAACATTGTGGTGGAGCCTTCTAAGTGATGAAACTAAGTCCTTACTTTTGTCGTGCACTTGACTCAAAGTCCCTGTTCCACCTGACTCCGGTTACGTATTGACACTGAGGGCTGCTCTCTGCGACCTGTAGTCCAGATGCCTCCGGTTTTCTTGTTACTATGCCTGAAACAGTAGCAACGCTTCGGACCCCGGTGTCCGGCAATTTAGTGCAGGCAATCCAATACCTGTAGCACTTCTCTATCTTCTCCACTGTGCCCTTCGCCCTGCTTCCCGCTTTTAACATAAGCACTTGTGGCAGTTGTGGAATAATGTCAGCTTCATCCAGAGCTCGCTGCACAGCTCTCAGTTTCCTCCAAAGTCCACACAGGACCGAGACTGAATGGCTGCTCTGTCCCTGAGACAGAAGCTAACAGGCTGAACTCCACTGAACACTAAGCTCCACTCAGACTGATCTTATCTCAGACAGATAACTATCCAGGGGATGACTCACTCCTGAGCCTCCCGGAGCTAACTATCTGACTATCTCAGACAGGAAACTATCCAAGGGATGACTCACTCCTGAGCCTCCCGGAGCTAACTGACTGAACTCGCTCCTCTCTCTCACTCTCCCTCCAGACTAAAACCACCCCTGCCACGTGTCACTCCCCCTTATATCTCAGATAGGCGTGTCTGAAAGTGTGAGTGACAGTGAATGCATATCAAGCGTTGCTGTTACCTTCTAGTGCACTCTCCTGGACTTTTATGTGTGCCTGCGTAGCTGGGCTACACATCCCCCTTGGTAAAACACAGCACTCCCGGGCTGTAAAAGACAAAAAGAAACATTTTGTTTTGCAATAACATAACATTTCAAACTCATCCCATCCGGGAGGTGAGGATTTCTTAAACGTTACAATATGTACAATGAAGAATACAAAAGTATCAAAACATTTTTTTTTTTTTTAAATATTCACAGTATAGGCAGTATTCTTGTGGAGGACCCGCACCAAAAACCTCCCACGTGGGTCCTGGGTGGGCTGCAGGACTTTATTGCAGACCTCACTCTGGGCCCCACCATACAGGTTTTTCTTCTGAGGTAGTTAATAGTAGTGGTTTCATGTAAAACCAAGATGATGCACCGTAGCGCAACTATTTACAAGAAAGTACTTGGGCTGGCACAGTCCTCAGCCTCTCAGTCCATGACATGGTTAAACACATATATACACTTCAATATTCAAGTATTCACATTATAATTTAACTTTCACTTTAACTTTACCCAACCAGGGTATACTATGCAACTATGCAATTACACATTATGTAAACATTTATTCTGTAACTTGTCAAATTCTCTTTTACCCAGCCGGGTATTCTACTATGTAAAACATCATCACATTTATAAAGTGCAACTCTGCAATTTTTCTTTTATCAACTTTATACAATTTCTAGAATGCGGTAAACCCCTGTCTGGGTCCTACCGGTCTTCACTTTTACTTGGGGTGACACCTGGTGGCGGTACCAGCACAGGACCGTTCCTATTCATGGGCCCAGTGCCTAACACCAGGATCATCGATTCCACCATCGGGGATGTGTGGCTGGTGTGCACTGGGCTGGTGGGGGTGTCGGGGGTTCCAGCAGGGTGTCATCATCTGCAGCAGGGATATCATCGCTGGTTACCTGCTGCTGTCGCTGCTCCATCTCTTCCCAGTTGCTCTCCATCACTGACGGCTGGGTTCCCTCCGGTGTCCCTACCGGGGAACTGTGCTCCGCTGTGGCCTCCTGGCCTGGCTGGTATACCGGTCCGTCTCCCGCCGCTTCCTCGGTGGAGTCGGGTTCAGCTCCTTCATAGCTGGTCTCCGTTTCCCTTCAGCCGCTGGCGTTGGTGGCACAGGGGACGCAGGCAACGATTTCGTTCCTGGAGGGGTGAGCACGGCGTCCCACAGCAGCCGCTGTTTCCGGGTACGCCAGCGTTTCTCAATCTCCTTCATTCCTTTGCGGTGGCGGGCCACATCTTCCAGCACCGCATCCACCTTCTCCATGACATAGAGGATCAGGTACAGCTCTTTTTGGGGGCGGTGGAGACAGGACCTTTGTCGCTGGCGCTCTGATGTCAGAGCGTTCACTTCCTGTCTCACAGGACCTGCCGCCGCGTCAGAGTTGGGGGCGTGTCCAGGCAACAGCGCGCTCCCTCAGGTACGCCCCCCTTCTTCACCAGCGCCTGAGGGCGCCAATATGGCGGTAAAATGGCGGTATTTGGCGCCAAATGCAGCAAACAGTCTTTTCTGCACAAACAGTCAATATAGGCACACAGGACTCACAATTGCAAGTTTCGTATCCTGTTCGTGACGCCAAAGATGAGTCGCACTTAGTACCAGGGCAATGGGGTACTCGGCACCGAGCCCATGAAAGTCTATGGGGTTTGTCACTGGCAGCGGGACTCGGTCCGTGGCCCTGGGCGCTCATACAATGGGGGGAAGATATTTACAAGGGATTATTAGGATAGTTCGTGACGCCACCTGTGGTTTCTGGTAATTGTACCAGCGCTGCTGTAAGGGTCTTCACAGGGGATGTTATGGGGCAGCTTGGTGGTAAGTCTCCCACAGGTGAGACTGGTCCCTGGAAGTCTATGGTGGTGAAGATGATGCAGGGTGTAGTAAGAATTCAGTCACACACATTGCAGTTTCTTTCCATACCTTTTACTGATGATGGTTCAAGCAGATCCCAGGGAGCTGGTTGGGGTGAAGAGTGCACTTTCCAGTAACAGCTGAGCAGGTTAGAGGCCTCCTTAACTTCCAATGTGTAGGTGAGTCCAACTTGCCTGAAGCGAAGTTAACTCTGAATCTCCAGCTTCTCAGTAGCTGTCCTGCCCGGCCAACATTGTGGTGGAGCCTTCTAAGTGATGAAACTAAGTCCTTACTTTTGTCGTGCACTTGACTCAAAGTCCCTGTTCCACCTGACTCCGGTTACGTATTGACACTGAGGGCTGCTCTCTGCGACCTGTAGTCCAGATGCCTCCGGTTTTCTTGTTACTATGCCTGAAACAGTAGCAACGCTTCGGAGCCCGGTGTCCGGCAATTTAGTGCAGGCAATCCAATACCTGTAGCACTTCTCTATCTTCTCCACTGTGCCCTTCGCCCTGCTTCCCGCTTTTAACATAAGCACTTGTGGCAGTTGTGGAATAATGTCAGCTTCATCCAGAGCTCACTGCACAGCTCTCAGTTTCCTCCAAAGTCCACACAGGACCGAGACTGAATGGCTGCTCTGTCCCTGAGACAGAAGCTAACAGGCTGAACTCCACTGAACACTAAGCTCCACTCAGACTGATCTTATCTCAGACAGATAACTATCCAGGGGATGACTCACTCCTGAGCCTCCCGGAGCTAACTATCTGACTATCTCAGACAGGAAACTATCCAAGGGATGACTCACTCCTGAGCCTCCCGGAGCTAACTGACTGAACTCGCTCCTCTCTCTCACTCTCCCTCCAGACTAAAACCACCCCTGCCACGTGTCACTCCCCCTTATATCTCAGATAGGCGTGTCTGAAAGTGTGAGTGACAGTGAATGCATATCAAGCGTTGCTGTTACCTTCTAGTGCACTCTCCTGGACTTTTATGTGTGCCTGCGTAGCTGGGCTACACACTTATGCTAAGAGCGAGAGCAGGGCGAAGGGCATAGTGGAGAAGACAGATAGAAAAGTGCTTCAGGTATTGGATTGCCTGCACTAAATCACCGGACACCGGAGTCAGAAGTGTTGCTAGTGTTTCAAGCATAGTAACAGGATAACCGGAGGCATCTGGACTACAGGTCGCAGAGAGCAGCCCTAAGTGTCGATACGTAATCGGAGTCAGGAGGAACAAGGACTTTTAGCAGGGCCCTGCATAGAAGGACTCTGTTCTCACCACTCAGAAGGCTCCACCACAATGTTGGCTGGGCTTTGCAGCTATTGAGAAAGCTGGAGGTTGCAGAGTTAACTTCGCTTCACGCAAGTTTGGACTCACATACATTGGAAGTAAAGGAGGCCTCTAACCTGCTCAGCGGTTGCCTGAATGTGCATTCTCCACCCCGACCAGCTCCCCGGGACCTGCTGAACAATCTACCAGTAAAGGTATGAAAAGAAGCTGCATTGTGTGTGACTAAATTATTATCTACACCCTGCACTATCACCATAGACTTCCAGGGACTAGTCTCACCTGTGGGAGACTTACCACCCAGCTGCCCCATAACATCCCCTGTGAAGATCCTTATAGCAGCGCTGGTCCAATTGATCAGACACCACAGGTGGCGTCACGAACTACCTATCCTTATATTCCCCTGTAAATATCCCCCATTGCATGACCGCCAGGGCCACGGAACGAGTCCCGCTGTCAGTGACAACTCCCATAGACTTTCATGGGCTCGGCTCCGAGTACCCCATAGCCCTGGTATCCACACCAACGTGGAGCGAGTCAGCTTTTTGGCGTCACGAACAGGATGCGAAACTTGCAATTGTGAGTCCTGTGTGCCTGTATTGAACTGTTTGGTGAAAAAGACTGTTTGCTGCATTTGGCGCCAAATTCCGCCATTTTACCGCCATGTTCGCGCCCTCAGGCGCTGGTGAAGAAGGGGGGCGTACCTAAAATAACGCGCAGTTTCCTGGACACGCCCCCAACCTGCACCCCAATCTGCATCACAATCCGCATCGCAAACTGCATCACAATCTGCATTGCAATCCGCATCGCAAACTGCATCCCAAGATACTGCGGCATCATCAGAGCGCCAGCGACAAGGTCCTGTCTCCACCGCTGTGCCTGCGACGCTGCAGCCTGTGAAAGAGGTAGGCTCAGATTAACCAAGGGGGCATCAACATGTCGCAACAACCGGCAGACGGAGCGGCCCCAGCCGGTGGCCCCAATAGCCCACCGCTTGGCGTTGTAGTGCAGGATGGAGGTGCGGGCCCCTCACCTGGCCCGGTGGTCCCGCTTATGCCCCTAACGCTCCCATACATGCCTGGAGTGAAGTGGCTTCCCCAGTACAGCGGCGAGCCCGACACCCTGCCAGGGTTTAAAAGGAAAATATGTAGCATCTTAGATATGTACTCAATGACTGAGAAGCAAAAAGCTGCTGTGGTAATAGGACAGTTAGCTGGTGCGGCTGAGAGAGAAGTAGAGACTTGGCCCATTGCAGACCAGGAGTCGGTACCTGCGATACTCTTAAAGCTACAGGCCATCTTTGAGGACCGCACAGAAACGGAACTCCGGATGGCATTTTATCAGTGCTTCCAGGGACCGGGTGACAGTATTAGGGACTACGCCTGCCGACTACAGGGGGCCCTGCGAGCTCTTAAACAGGTTAACCCTACAAGTCCCATTGATGAGAGCCAAATGTTGAAAGAGCAATTCGTGCGGGGACTGAGGTCTCCAGAGGAAGGCAGGACTGTAAACTGGTGGTCCTTGGATCATCCAGATGCCACCTTTGATGCCCTAAAGGACATGGCAATAAAAGGACTGCGACCCCTGGAAAAGCCTGAGGTGGCAAATCAGTATCACCCGGGTGAAGCAACTCTTAAGCCGGCAGTACCCACCTTTTCCCCGCAGGTAGCAGAAGCTAAAACGCAGGTGGCGCCCCCTAGTGAGTTGGAATGTCTGCACTCAGAAGTGCGCCAGCTGACTAAGAACTTGGCCACTGTAATGGATGCCCTGCAACTGCGGAAAGAGGAAGGAGGAAAGATTCTACTAGCCGACTGTCCGGAGGATGTCCCTTGGATGAACCGGAGGAAATGGAGGACGTCGCCTCACCGGAGGAGGACCACGCCACCCCCAGGAGCGACTCCTGATCAACACCATCCTCGCCGAGAGATCATCTGCTACCGCTGCAACCAAAAAGGTCATATGGCTCAGCATTGTCCTTTAAACGAGCCGATCCTGGGTCAGAGGGCCAACACCCAGGAGTAGACTCATCAGGCCCCTTAGACTGGAACCGCAGGTTCGTGGGTGGACGGCCCTACCTGTCCATGATTCTGGACGGGATTGCAATCCCTGCACTGCTGGACACGGGATCTCAGGTGACCATCATACCTGACGTCCTTTACAATACATTTTGGTCCATGGACAGTCTCCAGCCCCCGAGCCCTGACTTGACAGTGTACGCCACCAATGGTCTCCCTGTTGAAATAATTGGAGCCAAAAACGTAAACGTAAAAGTGGGCAGGGTGGAGCTGAAGGATCAGGGACTTTTAGTGGTAAAGACTGTAAATGAGGAGAATGCCTTAAATGTGATACTAGGTACTAACGTTATCAGTAACTGTCTGGGAGAAGTTGTGTTTTTGCTCCAACAGCTCGCTGAGATTGCCAGGCCAAAGCAGAAGGGAATGATCCAGAGGGAGATCCGGGCCCTGATGTGCCAGCAGCAAGCGAAGCTTACAGATGGTGAAATCGGTAATGTACGGGTCACAGACTCGAATCCCATTGTAATACCCCCAATGAGTGAAATGTTGATATGGTGTAGAGCAGCCATAGGTCTGAGAGGACAGAACTACCAGGCAGTAGTAGAACCTCATCGCTCAGAACACAGACCTACACTCATGATTGCTAGAGGGGTAGTGGAAGTAATAAATGGGAGAGTACCAGTACGACTTCTCAACTGGGGGGACGATGAAGTAAATTTGCCACGTTATGCTACAGTTGCTAAATTACATGCCGTAGATAACAATTCTATCCTCACAACCGAGTCCTTAGCCTCCCGCCAACCAGCGGAGGATAATGATCCGGCAACCCCGGTAGCGGACTGGTGTCAGCAGCTTCATATTGGGACAGACACCACTTCCGTCCACCAGAAACAGGGGGTACTACGGGTGGTACAAGAGTATGCACAAGTATTTAGCAAACACCCACTTGATTTTGGGACAATTAAGGGAGTACAGCATCATATCCCTACAGGCAGTCATCCTCCCATCAAAGAGCGGTACAGGCCTATTCCTCCAGCCCATTATCAGAAAGCTAAGGAAATGCTGCGCGACATGAAGAAAGCCGGGGTGATAAGGGATAGTTGTAGCCCCTGGGCAGCACCTCTAGTTCTAGTTAAGAAAAAGGATGGTAGCATGCGAATGTGTGTAGATTATAGGCAAGTAAATTGTATAACACATAAAGATGCATACCCACTACCACGCATAGAGGAATCCTTAGCTGCTCTGAAAACGGCTAACTACTTTTCTACCCTCGACCTTACTAGTGGGTACTGGCAAGTAGCTGTGGCTGAGGAGGATCGGGAGAAAACTGCTTTCACCACCCCAATGGGACTCTGCGAGTTTGACAGAATGCCGTTTGGCCTCAGCAGTGCCCCAGGGACGTTCCAGAGAGTGATGGAGAGCTGCCTGGGACATCTCAACTTCGAAACCGTGTTGCTGTATCTGGACGACGTGATTGTCTACTCCAAGACATATGAAGATCATCTGAAGCACCTGGCAGAGGTATTCGAGTCATTGTCCAAGTTTGGGATGAAACTAAAGCCCTCTAAATGCCACCTGCTCAAACGGAAGGTACAGTACTTGGGACATATTGTCAGTTCCGAAGGAGTAGCGCCGGACCCCGAGAAGGTCACAGCCATCCAGAAGTGGCCGGAGCCGAAGAATCTAAAGGAAGTACGACAGTTCCTGGGATTAACAGGTTACTACAGGAGGTTTGTAAAAGATTACACTAAGAAGGCGGCGCCTTTACAGGACCTCCTAGTCGGACAACCTCTCAAGAGCAGAAACCCTCCATTCAATTGGGGAAAAGAACAAGCTGAGGCATTCAAAGAGATGAAAGAGATCCTGACAGGCGATGAAATCTTAGCCTACCCAGATTACAGCCAACCGTTCCTGCTATACACAGATGCCAGTAACGAAGGATTAGGAGCTGTCCTCAGTCAGAAGCAGAATGGCCAAGAAAAAGTCATTGCATATGCCAGCAGAAAACTCAGGCCAACTGAGAGAAACCCCGAAAACTATAGCAGCTTCAAACTGGAGTTCCTAGCGCTGGTCTGGGCCATTACCGAAAGATTTAAACATTACCTTTCCTCCAACAAGTTCACTGCGTTTACAGACAACAACCCCTTGACGCATCTGGAAACAGCCAAGCTGGGAGCCATGGAGCAACGTTGGATGGCTCGGTTGTCAAACTATCAGTTTACCATCAAATACAGAGCGGGCCGTAAGAATGCTAACGCGGACGCCTTGTCCAGAATGCCGCATGAATCC
>JARQOD010000005.1:517043080-517096977 GCA_033576555.1 Oophaga sylvatica
GGACACTGACAGTGACAGTGACAATCCCGATTCCGGTATCCGATATGACGAAAATATCGGTACTCGGAATCGAAAGCCCGATACAGCTAATATCGGCCGATACCCGATATTTGCAGTATCGTATCGCTCAACACTAGTCACCAGTGGTCCTCAGCCTGGATGGTTGCATCTTCGCACCGTCCAGATTGAAAATTGTTTATCCCCCAGATATGGATTACGGCATAGGACAGAATGACGGAGAGCTGAAGGATATTGTTGTTTATTTTTATTCTCTTACAGAAGATGAGGGAGTCAGTGGAAATAGGCATTAGGTGAGTATAACTATTTGCTATTTTTAAATAAAAAAGTTAAATTATATCCCGTGGTAGAACTATTTTCCGGATTTTCTGTATTATCAGACTCCAGGTAAAGGATTTTGACCCCACATGGAATTACTGCATTTACGTTGGGAACATTTTCTTATAAACCTTTCTTCTCAGACTATTAAAATAAATAAATTAATTATTGAATAATACAATTTTGCTTTGTGCATGAACAGGTCCGGTGATTTTAGTGGAAGTGGACAACTTAGTTTGAAGGTAAAGTTCATTTCTGTAACAAGGAATCAAAACAGACATCGTTATTCTTGTCTTGATAAACATAGACTTTCCTTTATCAAGAATAAAATGATATCATTTATTCGATTACATAATTATATTATATAAGATTTTTTCCAGCACAGTTTATAGGATAAAGGCACCAAGTGCATTATCACTAGAATATGACATCACCATGTGTACTATACCTGTACTGTGACATCACCGTGTCTGCTACACCTGTACTATGACATCACTGTGTGCGTTATTCTTTTACTATGCATTATCTTGAGTGTGACATCACTATGTGCATGATCCCTGTAATGTGACATCACAATGTGCACTATACCTGTGCTATGACATCACTATTATGCCTGTAATGTGACATCACTGTGAGCATAATCCCTGAAATGTGACATCACTGTGCCTGCTATACCTGTACTTTGACATCTGTGTGCATTTTCCTTTTACTCTGCATTATCTCTTGAGTGTGACATCACTGTGCATTATACCTGGACTGTGACATTACTTGATGCATTATCTCTGTAACGTGACATCACTGTGTACATCATCCCTGCATTGTGATATTATCTTTCTATTTTTTCCCTTAACTGTGCATAGTACACTGAGCACAGCATCACTGCAGCGTGACAGCATACCTCCCAACTTTTGAAGATAGGAAAGAGGGACAAAGGTTTTAGGCCACGCCCCGACCACACCCATTTAACACTGGTGATCACACTGACTGGTACTGAGGGCACACTGGTACTGAGTAAAAGAAAGAACAGGGAGCGAAAAAAGAAAACAGAAAGAAAGAGGGGAAAGCAAGAAAGAACAGAGAGAAAGTAGAGAGAGAAAGAAATAAACAAAAAAAGGGGAAAGAAAGACCAGAGAGAAAAAAAAACAAAGAAGGGAAGAAAGAACAGAGACGGAGCAAGAAAGAGAGGAAAGAAAGAACAGAGAGGGAGGGAGAAAGAAAGAGGGGCAAGAAAGAACAGAGAGAGAAATAAAGAAAGACGGGAAAGAAAGAACAGAGAGAAAGAAAGAACAGAGAAAGACAGAGGGGACAGAAAAAAAGAAAAGAGAGAAAAAGAAAGAGGGGAAAGAAAGAACAGAGAGGGAGGGAGAAAGAAAGAGGGGAAAGAAAGAACATAGAGAGAAAGAAAGAAAGACGGGAAAGAAAGAACAGAGAGAGAAAGAAAGAAAGACGGGAGAGAAAGAAAGAAAGAACAGAGAGAAAGAAAGAAAGAAAGAACAGAGAAAGAAAGAGGGAACAGAAAAAAAGAACAGAGAGAAAAAAAGAAAGAGGGGAAAGAAAGAACAGAGAGGGAGAGAGAAAGAAAGAGGGGGAAGAAAGAACAGAGAGAGAAAGAAAGACAGAGGGGAAAGAAAGAACAGAGAAAGAAAGCAAGAAAGAAAGAGAGGAAAGAAAGAACAGAGAGAGAAAGAAAGAACATAGAGGGAGAGAGAAGGAGGGGAAAGAAAGAACAGAGAAAGAAAGAAAGACAGAGGGGGAAGAAATAACAGATAGAAAAAGAAAGGAAGAATAGAGAGAGAAAGAAAGAGGGGACAGAAAGAACAGAGAGAGAAAGAAAGAAAGGGGAAAGAAAGAACAGAGAGAGAGAAAGAAATAAAGAGGGGAAAAAAGAAGAAAGAAAGAACATAGAGAGAGAGAAAGAAAGAACAGAGAGAAAGAAAGAAAGAGGGGAAAGAACAGAGAGAGAGAAAAAGAGAGAGGGGAAAGAAAGAACAGAGAGAGAAAGAAAGAACAGAGGGAGAGAGAAAGAAAGAGGGGAAAGAAAGAACAGAGAAAGAAAGAAATAACAGAGAGAGAGAAAGAAAAAAAGAACAGAGAGAAAGAAAGAAAGAGGGGAAAGAACAGAGAGAGAGAAAGAAAGAAAGAGGGGAAAGAAAGAACAGAGAGATAGAGAAAAAGAAAGAAACAGAGAGAGAGAAAGAGGGGACAGAAAAAAGAACAGAGAGAAAAAAGAAAGGGTAAAGAAAGAAACAACAGAGGGAGAGAGAGAAAGAAGGGAAAGAAAGAAAGAACAAAGAAAGAAAGAACAGAGAGACAGAGAGGAAAAAAGATGGGAAAGAAAGACATGTACTCCTGCATCCACGGGAAAAGCTCCCGGCCGGGACAGCGGGGCAGACTCTCAAAATGGGGAGTGTCCCGCTGAATTCAGGACGGTTGGGAGGTATGAATGCTCCCCACCATACACCTTGTACACGCACGGCTCTGCACACCTCATACACACACGGTTCCGCTTTGTATGCCTCGTACACACACGGCTCCGCTCCGTCCACCTCGCACACACAAGGCTCCACTCAGTATACACAAGGCTCCACTCCATACACCTTGTACACACGCAGCCATGCTTTGTACACATTGTGCACACACGACTCCACTCCGTAAACCTTGTACACATGCGGCTTTGCAGCATACACCTCGTACACACGCGGTTCTGCTCCGTACACCTCGTACACACGCGGCTCCGCTACATACACACAACGCTCCACTCCATACACACACGGCTCTGCTCCGCTCTGTACACACACGGCTCAAGCACGGAGCCCTGTGTGTATGGAGCTGAGCGGCTCAGCTCCGTACACTTCACACGCACAGGGCTCCGTTTTGTACACACGGCTCTGCTCCGTAAACCTCGTACACGTGCGGCTCAGCTCCGTAAACCTCGAACACGCGCAGCTCGGCTCTGGGCACCTAGTACACGCGCGGCTCGGCTCCGTGCACCTCGTACAGACACACGGCTCCGTTCCATCCAACCCGTACAGACATGGTTCTACTACATACAACTCGTACACAAGGCTCCGCTCCGTACACCTCGTACACACTACAGCACTGCTACATCCACCTCATACACGGGCGGCTCTGCTCCGTGCACCTCGTACACGCGCGGCTCTGCTCTGTGCACCTCGTACATGCGCGGCTCCGCTCCGTGCACCTCGTACACGTGCAGCTCGGCTCCGTGCACCTCATACACGGGCGGCTCTGCTCCGTGCACCTCGTAAACAAGCGGCTCCGCACCGTGCACCTCGTACACGCGCGGCTCTGCTCCGTGCACCTCGTACACGCGGGCTCCGCTCCGTGCACCTCGTACACGCGCGGCTCGGCTCCGTGCACCTCGTACAGACACACGGCTCTGCTCCATCCACCTCGTACAGACACGGCTCTGCTACATCCAACTCGTTCAAACAAGGCTCCACTCCGTACACCTCGTGCACACTACAGCACTGCTACATCCACCTCGTACACGCGCGGCTCCGCTCCGTGCACCTCGTACACGCGCGGCTCCGCTCCATCCAACTCGTACATGCACGGCTCTGCTACATCCAACTCGTACACCTCTTACACACTACAGCTTTGCTACATCCACCTCGTACACACACGCCTCTTCTCCATACACACTACATCACTGCTACATCCACCTCGTACACACACGGCTCCGCTCCGTACACCTCGTACACACACGGCTCCGCTCCATACACCTCGTACACACACGACTCTGCTACATCCAACTTGTACACACTACAGCACTGCTACATCCACACTGTAGACCCGAGCCCGACCCCCACACACATGCTTACCTGTTATGTTTTGGTAGCTGAGGAGAGCAGGCAAAAATGGCAATACACCAGAGAGGTTGGAATCTACTGGATTGCAGTACCCTGACTAACCACCACAACTAAAGGCAGCCGTGGAGCATTCCTACGTTGGTCCTAGACGCCTCGTCACAGCCTGAGAGGTTAACTAAACCTAAAGATAGAAAGAGGAAAGCTATCTGCCCCGGAGCAGATCCCCAAAGAACATAGGAAGCCCCCAAACATGAAATGGCGGTTAGACAAGAGGAAATACAGACACAGACAGAAAATAGTATGAGCAAACGCTGGGGCCCAATCTGCCTAGACAGAATAGGATAGGAAGGAGACTTACTGCAATCCAAAAAAAACCCTAAAAAAAAAAGCCAACACTACTAATTGCAAAAACACCTGAGATCACACGACCTCTACCACCTAAATTAGTTCTCTGGTGTAACAAAACTAAGCCGCAGCCACAGAAAAAAAAACTGGAAAGGGCAAATGAACAAACAACAATGGCTCCAGAGGAACCGAGAGGAGACCAAGCCCCCCGGGGAGGGGAACCTGGCTAACCTCACAGAAATGCAGAGAAATATACAAATGGCAAGCACAAAAACAAAAAACAGAAAATATCTTATCTGAGAGCAGGAGAAGAGGCAAGACTCAGCAAGCTTCCAAGTGAACCAGGAAACAACGTTGAGACAAGAACAATTGATCACCGGCAACCATGATGGGGGGAAACCTCCCTTATATCCAGCCAGTCCGTGATCCCTGATTGCCAATCCTCAATGAATGGTTCAGTACTGTTTGCAACCACCAGAGGGAGCTTCTGCTCAGAATTCATTTCTAAAACATTCATAACAGTACCCCCCCTTGAGGAGGGGTCACCGAACCCTCATTTGTGCAACCAGGTCGGTCAGGATGAGCTCTGTGATACGCACGGATCAGTCTCCTAGCATGGATGTCCGAAGCAAACACCCAAGAATTGTCCTCCTGACCATAACCTCTCCACTTAACCAAATACTGAAGTTTCCGTCTAGAAAAACGAGAATCCAATATTTTCTCAACCACATACTCCAGATTGCCCTCAACCAAAACAGGGTCAGGGGGCGCAGCCATAGGAACCACTGGCTCGACAAACCTCTTCAATAAGGACTTGTGGAACACGTTATGGATCTTAAATGTCCCTGGAAGAAGTAAACGAAAGGAAACAGGATTAAGAATCTCCATGATCTTATAAGGTCCAATAAACCTAGGCTTAAACTTAGGAGATGCAACTCTCATAGGGATATTTCTTGAGGACAACCAGACCAAGTCCCCCACTTTAAACCGAGGACCATCAGTCCTATGCCGGTTGGCAAACCGCTGGGCCTTCTCCTGAGAGAGGGACAACCTCTCCACTACCTGGTCCCAAATCTGCTGCATACGCTCCACAACAGAGTCAACACCCGGACAGACAGAAGCCTCCGTCTGTCCCGAAGAAAATCGAGGGTGAAACAGAAAATTGCAGAAAAATGGAGACATCAAAGTGGCAGAGCTTGCCCTATTATTAAGAGCAAACTCAGCCAAAGGCAAAAAAGAGACCCAGTCATCTTGATCAGCAGACACAAAGCATCTCAGATAAGTCTCCAATGTCTGGTTTGTTCTCTCAGCTTGTCCATTGGTCTGAGGATGAAAAGCAGAGGAGAAAGACAATTGAACACCAAGTTTAGAACAAAAAGTCCTCCAAAATCTGGAAACAAACTGGACTCCTCTGTCAGACACAATATTCTCAGGAATGCCGTGTAACCGAACCACGTGCTGAGGGAAGAAAGGCACCAATTCGGAGGAGGAAGGCAACTTAGGTAATGGCACAAGATGTATCATCTTGGAAAACCTATCACAAATCACCCAGATAACGGTCATTCTCTGAGAAACAGGGAGGTCGGAAATAAAATCCATAGAGATATGGGTCCATGGTCTCTTGGGCACAGGCAATGGCATCAACAAACCACTAGAGCGAGAGCAAGGCTTGGAGCGAGAGCAAGTCCCACAGGACTGCACAAACTCCCTGACGTCACGAGACAAAGTAGGCCACCAAAAGGACCGACTCACCAAGTCTCTGGTACCAAAAATTCCGGGATGACCGGCCAACGCGGAACAATGAATCTCAGACATCACACTCTTCTTCCACTGGTCTGGGACAAACAATTTCCCAACAGGGCAGCGCTCGGGTTTATCCTCCTGACATCCCTCCAGAGCCAGTCTCAAATTGGGCAGATGGCGGAAAGAACTACACCCTCTTTCAAAATAACAGCAGGATCAGATAACTCAGGAGAGTCCGCAAGGAAACTCCTCGAGAGGGCATCCGCCTTAATATTCTTAGTGCCAGGAAGAATGGAAACCACAAAATTAAAACGTGTGAAAAACAAGGCCCACCTGGCCTGTCTAGGATTAAGTCGCTTGGCTGATTCCAGATAAACCAGATTCTTATGGTCCGTGAGGACCACCACCTGATGTTTGGCTCCCTCCAGCCAATGTCTCCACTCTTCAAAAGCCCACTTCATGGCCAATAACTCCCGATTACCCACGTCATAATTACGTTCGGTTGGAGAAAATTTTCGAGAGAAAAAAGCACAAGGGTTACTTTTAGAGGTCTCAGGATCTCTTTGGGACAAAACGGCACCTGCTCCAATTTCAGAGGCATCAACCTCCACCTGAAATGGCAGAGAAACATCAGGCTGCCGTAGAAACAGGAGCAGAAGTGAATCTCCGCTTAAGCTCCTGAAACGCAGAGACTGCCTCAGGAGGCCAATTCACCACATCAGAACCCTTTTTGGTCAAATCAGTCAATGGGTTTAACAATAACAGAGAAATTACCAATAAATTTACGATAAAAATTGGCAAAACCCAAGAATCTCTGAAGAGCCTTTAATTAAGTAGGTTGGACCCAATCACAGATGGCCTGAACCTTGACCGGGTCCATTTCAATAACAGATGGAGACAAAATGAATCCCAGAAATGAGATCCTCTGTACGCCAAAAAGACACTTTGATCCCTTCACATACAGATCATTCTCTCTCAAAATCTGGAACACAGTCCGAACATGTTTCACATGAGAGTCCCAGTCATTGGAAAAAAATCAAGATATCATCCAAATAAACAATCAGAAATTTATCCACAAAATCCCTGAAAATGTCATTCATGAAGGACTGGAAGACGGAAGGAGCATTAGTGAGCCCAAAGGGCATCACTAGGTACTCAAAATGCCCCTCTGGGGTATTAAACGCCGTCTTCCATTCATCCCCGTGCTTAATGCGAATAAGGTTATACGCCCCCCTGAGGTCAAGCTTGGTAAACCAATAGCACTTTTCACCCTGGAAAACAGGTCAGAAATCAAGGGTAACGGATATTGATATTTCACAGTGATATTGTTCAAGAGACGATAATCAATACACGGCCTTAATGAACCATCCTTTTTGGCCACAAAGAAAAAACCGGCACCCAAGGGTGAAGAGGATAGTCTGATATGACCCTTCTCCAATGACTCCTTGATATAAGACCGCATAGCGTCATGTTCAGGTACAGACAAGTTAAAAAGGCGACCTTTAGGGAATTTACTACCAGGCACTAATTCAATAGCGCAGTCATAGCTCCTATGGGGGGGCAAGGATGCAGATTTACTTTCGCTAAACACATCAGCAAAATCAGTCAAAAGTCAGGCACATCTTGAGCCTCGGGAGAGGCAGAAAAAACAGGAGTGTTGGCATTAACACATTGGCAGCCCCAACTGGTTACAGACACAGATTTCCAATCCAAAACAGGATTATGAAACTGCAACCAAGGGAAACTAGTACAATAATGTCATGCAGATTATACAGCACCAAAAATTTGCAACTCTCCTGATGATCAGGTTCAACCCTCATTATCACCTGAGTAGAGAACTGGGGTTTATTCTCAGCCAAAGGGGTAGAATCAATCCCCAGCAGGGGAATAGACTTCCGCAGGGGTATCAAGGGAAACCCACAACGTTTAGCAAAATCAAAATCCATCAGGTTAATAGCTGCTCCCGAATCAACAAAAGCCTGAGCAGAAAATGTGGACAGGGAGCAAATCAGGGTAACAGTCAACAGAAATTTAGTCTGAACACTACCCAAGACAACTGAGCGTGCAAAACGTCTTCCCCGCTTAGGGCAGACTGAAATAGCATGAGGCATCACCACAGTAGAAACATAACCCATTGCGTTTTCGAAACTCATGACGCTGTGCCCCAGAAGCCACTCTATCACACTGCATGGGCTCAGAAGCTGGTTCACAAGGCAACACCATTCTACGCATACCTCTACGCTCACGCAAACGTCTGTCAATTTGAATCGCCAATGACATAGAATCATTGAGACCAGAGGGAGCAGAGAAACCCACCATAACATCTTTTACATTCTCTGACAGACCCTTCCGAAAAAGAGCTGCCAAAGCATCATCATTCCATTTGGTCAGAACTGCCCACTTTTGGAATTTCTGACAGTACAACTCAGCGTCCTCAAGCCCCTGATTTAATGCCAACAAGGTTTTTTCAGCTTGATCAATGACATTAGGTTCATCGTACAATAACCCCAGAGCCAGAAAAAATGCATCAACATTACTCAAAACAGGGTCCCCAGGTGTCAGGGAAAAAGCCCAATCCTGAGGATCGCCGTGCAGGAGAGAGATGACAATTTGAACCTGCTGTGCTGCGTTCCCTGAGGACTTAGGTTTTAAGGCAAAAAACAACTTACAGTTATTTTTGAAATTCAGAAATTTAGCTCGATCCCCTAAAAACAAATCTGGCATGGGGATCCTAGGTTCCACAACCGGCAACCCTGCAAGATAGGTAGCAATACTCCGAACTTCAAAGGCAAGCTGATCCACACAGCCAGACAACTGTGCAAACTCCATTGAGAGAAAAAAAATCCTCCTCAGCACCCAGAGAAAAAGAGGGAAAAAAAATGCAACAAACAGAAAAAAAAAAAAAAATCTCTGACAACTCTGACAACTTTTTTTTTTTTTTTCCACACTATTTTTCCCTTCTGTGAGTACCATATAATTTTCAGTTTGGGCCGGTGATACTGTTATGTTTTGGTAGCTGAGGAGAGCAGGCAAAAACGGCAATACACCAGAGAGGTTGGAATCTACTGGATTGCAGTACCCTGACTAACCACCACAACTAAAGGCAGCCGTGGAGCGTTCCTACATTGGTCTTAGACGCCTCGTCACAGCCTGAGAGGCTAACTACACCTAAAGATAGAAAGAGGAAAGCTATCTGCCCTGGAGCAGATCCCCAAAGAACATAGGAAGCCCCCAAACATGTAATGGCGGTTAGACAAGAGGAAATACAGACACAGACAGAAAATAGTATGAGCAAACGCTGGGGCCCAATCTGACTTAGACAGAAAAGGATAGGAAGGATCCAAAAAATAAAAAAAAAAACCCTAAAAAAAACCAACGCTACTAATTGCAAAAACACCTGAGATCACACGACCTCTACCACCTAAATTAGTTCTCTGGTGTAACAAAACTAAGCCGCAGCCACAGAAAAAAAACTGGAAAGGGCAAATGAACAAACAACAATGGCTCCAGAGGAACTGAGAGGAGACCAAGCCCCCCGGGGAGGGGAACCTGTCTAACCTCACAGAAATGCAGAGAAATATACAAATGGCAAGCACAAAAACAAAAAACAGAAAATATCTTATCTGAGAGCAGGAGAAGAGGCAAGACTCAGCAAGCTTCCAAGTGAACCAGGAAACAACGTTGAGACAAGAACAATTGATCACCGGCAACCATGATGGGGGGAAACCTCCCTTCTATCCAGCCAGTCCGTGATCCCTGATTGCCAATCTTCATTGAATGGTTCAGTACTGTTTGCAACCACCAGAGGGAGCTTCTGCTCAGAATTCATTTCTAAAACATTCATAACACTTACCCTCATCGAGCACCATGACAACCATCACAGCAGAGTCCTGCACACGAGGACACTGATCATGTGACCCCTGACTCCTCCCCTCCTGTGACCTCATCACAGGTCCTGTGGGCACAGAAGAGTACAGCATAGCAGCGTCATTGCTCTGCTGTGAGAGGCTGAGCTGTAGAGACAGGGAGGGCAGGAAGGGGTGCATGGGGGGCGTGGTGGCTCATCTCACTGCGGGACACATAGTGTCCTGAGCGGGACAGCGGGACAGGGGGATCAGAATCGGGACTGTCCTGCTCAATCCTGGACGGTTGGGAGGTATGTGACAGTGGCACCACTATGTGCATTACCCCCATACTGTTACATTACTATTCCAGCACTGTGACATCACTTCGTGTTATTCACTACTGTGGCAAAACTGCACAATTCCTGAGATTTAACTTTGCTTAGTTAGTCATCCACTTAGGGTGAGTTTCCACGGTCAGGAAACGCTGCGTGTTTGGCGCTGTGCGCTGGCGCAGCGCCAAACACGCAGCGTCCAGATGTTACAGCATAGTGGAGGGGATTTCAAGAAATCCCGTCTCCACTATGCGTAACAATACGCAGGTGGCAAACCTGCGTAAACGGACATGCGGCGCGTCTTTTAGACCGCAGCATGTCCTCGCGTATTGCGGCGACGGTGCGTCGCCGCAACAGAATATTACACAGGGCTATGTAGCCCTGCGCTCTTTCCGGAGGTGTTCCGGAGGTGTCCTGAACACCTCCGGAAAGATCGCGCGTCAGAAAGGGGCGGGGCTTAGACGGAGCGGAATTTCCGCTCCGTCTAAAGCGCTATGGTTCCGGACCGTGGAACCATAGCCTTACTGTGTTATCACTGTGTGTTGGCAGATATGTAACAGATCCAGACGTATTTGTGTGCAGGAGGAGTTTACACTTTTCTGACAGTAGATGGCGATGTTACTGTTATATGCTTAGTTGAATGTAATGCATATACTTTGTTGTACTTTGGTTTCACTTTCTCTCTGGTAAAAGGTCCTTCAGACTTCCTGTTATGCTGTATTAAGAAGCTGATGTATGTACCTCATGTTCTCTGAAGTTAAAGCTGAATTACCCCATATAATCTACTCTCACAAGTTTCTTCTTCGACCAAACTATGCAACAGTGTGCACTATGGTTATGTTATGGCATCATCCTATACATTATCCTTGTATTGTGACATAGCCTCGTGCGATGACCCACATCACATCTGACCTCATTATTGCTTGTAATGCTCCTGGTAGAGGTTATACACAGAGGGGATCTGTCCCACCTATATGACGAGACCCTACTTGTTTTATCCAAACCCCACGTTTCAGGGGTTACAGGCAGCGGAAATCTGTGACTTTAGTGTATGGATAAGAAAAGCCAGATTTCTTACCTGCTCACGATATCCCTTTTCTCATCCTGTACACATGCGAGTAACACACATGACTGGCGATCTACAAGCGGATATATGAGGTCATTCTGCAGACTCTTGTCTGCAATACTGGACACAGCCTATGGACTAGAGTGGTGCTGTTTCTGAAGAAAACAAAAAAAAAAACCCTCAGGTCCTTCTGATTTCAGAAAAACGTGATTTTATGGACACCTCCAGGGACATATTTTATCTTAAATGCGTGTTTGTTGGTATAAGGGTATGTGCACACGTTGCAGATTTTCTCTATTAAAAATCTACGTGGATTCTTCCTCTCTCTCACTACCGCCGTGTGAGAATTTTCTCATGTAGCGATGCCGCAAGTGACAGCATGAACTCCGGTGACCTCTGACAGCGGATCAGTGATATACTTCGGGGGATCACCTCCTGTCAGTGTGTCACCAGAGCCGTGTAGAGCGGTCACATCCCCCGATGTTCTACACGTGAGATCGTCGTGGGACACTCGTTATTTAGGACTACGGCGGACCAAGAAGTATTTGTGTTGGTTTATTATTTTATTTTTATTACAGGAGATCGAGGGCTTCGGAGATTCGGTGTTTGAGGAGTATGACTGTTTTTTTTTTGTTTTACACTTGACCACATCATCAGCTCATGCTGTCACTGTTCTATGTGACAGCAGACATAGCCGGATGGGACTAGTAGTCCCAACATCTGGCAACTGTGTTCAATTGATGCCTGGCTACACACAGACACCCGCAGACAGACACACACACAGACACCCGAACACACAGACACCCGCAGACAGACCAGACTCCTTTGCGGATTTGTTGCAATTCCGCAAGGAAAAAACGCTGCGGATCCGCAACAAAATCCGCAACGTATGCATATAGCCTAAGAATTTTTGCAATTTGGTATCAGTAAAGATTGTGCGTGATTTTACCTTCCACAGTGTTGACATGTCCATTGTTGGCTGTAAAAGGAGTTTCCTGAGAATCTGTCAGTGAGCTCGTTTTGACTCAGAGTTTGCAACTCTTTTCTCCATCTTTTCCTGAACTGCTCTCAGCTGATTTATGACCAGAGACCACATCAAAGTTAGGGCTTGCTTGATGATCATATATCCGGTCCGTGTGCATCATGAGCAGCACATGGACTCGCCATAGCCAGCAAGTCATGGGAAATTATCTAGTCAGAGCGATGGTTTTCTTGGAAAGAAAAAAAAAGGCAGCATGCAGAATAATACATGCAAAGAAAAACCAGATACTACACCGGTCCACAATGCAGACAAGCACAAGCAGCTGCAGAGCCTGAGTTGTTGGACTAACGCAATATCTCAATTAGGCCTTTCGAATCAGGGTTTGAGCTGAATTTTCAAATGGCCAGAAATCAACCTAGAGGAGCTCAGAAAGTTGCAAACAAAAAAAAAAGTTATATACTCTATTAGAGTGAGCTCACTGATGTGTTCTTAGTCAACTCATTCATGCAATATGAAGGCAAATAAAATTTGCTTATAAAAAGCAAAAACAAAAAAAATTGGACTAAAAATAAAGTTTCCAACAAAGTACATGGATGAAGAAAAAGAAACTGAAAATTTATTTCAATATTACAGCCCCAGAAAAACGGTCCTAAACGACATGACCCATCATCTCCGGAGGGAACGCAACACTCCACAGGCTCCTGGCTTCCTGCAGAGTTGTGAGCTGCTGCTTGATTGACAGTTTGAACCAGCAGCATTGTTGTACAGCTGGCCTGAATTATGCCCTCTGATGCGGCCATATCAGGCACCTTTTCCTCTGCAGAATGAGAGGAGCGCGCTGGCATTTAAAAGCTATGTGTGCACGATTAGTATTTGCAACAGATTTTTCTGCTGTATATAGTAGAGCGTTGGCAGGAAAAACGCTTCGTAAAGTACATGGATGCATTCTCATTCGTAAGGCCTCATTCACAAAGTCAGTATTTGGTCAGTATATTACGTCCATATTTGTAAGCCAAAACCAGGAGTAGAACAATCAGAGAAAAAGTATAATAGAAACACATCATCACTTCTGTATTTATCACACACTCCTGGTTTTGGCTACAAATACTGATGTAAAATACTGAGTGTGTGAACATGGCCTAAGGGGAAAGACGCTGCAAAAACACTGAAAGAATTGACATGCAAAAAAAAAAGGCATCACGTGCGTGAGATTTCAGAAATCTCATTCTCTTTGCCGGTACTGGGAAACGCTGCTTTTTTTTGTGGAAAAACATTGCAAAAACACAACGAATGAAGAAGCTCTAATTATCAGCGGGCGAAGGATGAATTTTAATAAACAGAGAAATTGGAGAGTTGGTTACATTCATATTCACACTTTGCAAGTATCAGTGAAGATGGGAATGATCCTTTAAGTATTTTGTTGATCCACTCGATCGTTACTTATCCTGTTATGTATTTTCCTTTGCTGATAACATTAGACATTGATACATTATCATTCCAGATTTGTGTTTATGGCTACGTGTATCGTTGTGCACATTCACATGTTGGTGACTGATGTCCATTAAGGACTGAAGAACATCAATATAAGATATCAATGTCAAAAAATAAGAGAGTCCTATTATATAATCTGATACGTTCCATATCCGGGGTGTGAGCGCACATCCGCTCTTCACACGTGGATAATTGTTATTTTCATTGTGCTATAAAAAGCTCAGCATAAATTACAATCACATGTAAGTAGGAGATTACTCCACCCTTTCTATGTGCCTATACACAGAGCGCTCGCTGCGGAAATCTCCGGGAGGATTCAAACAAGTGGTTATTGAAAAACACCTCAAAGTATATTTAGTAGACAGACAAAGCATCACAGCCGCGGAACGCCGAAGCGTCAAAGACGATAAGAATGCCGAGCATCACAGTCGCAGAATGCCGAGAGTTAAAGAGTAGAATCCCGAGCATCAAGCCAGCGCGCGTGAATGCCGAGCATCAAGCAGTACCCGAGCTAGAATGCAGAGCATCAAGTCGCGAAGCGAGAGTTAATAATCGTATATGCGTAGATGCGAGCATCACAGCCGGCGGAATGTCGCCGTGTCAAAGACGTAGAATGCGAGATCACAGCCGCGGAATGCATCCAAAAGAAACAGCAGAGTCAAAGACGTAAAATGCGAGCGTCAAAGACGTAGAATGCAGGCATCAGAGTCGCGGAATGCCGAGAGTTAAAGACGTAGAATGCGAGCATCACAGTCGCAGAATGCCAGAGTTAAAGACGTAGAATGCCGAGCATCACAGCCCGGAACGCCGCGTGTCAAAGACGTAGAATGCGAGTATCACAGCCGCGGAACGCTGAGAGTCAAAGACGTAAATGCGAGCGTCAAAGACGTAGAATGCAGAGCATCAGAGTCGCGGAATGCCGAGAGTTAAAGACGTAGAATGCCGAGCATCACAGTCGCAGAATGCCAGAGTAAGACGTGAATGCAGCGCGCGGAAGCCGCGTGTAAAGACGTAGAATGCCGAGCATCACAGCCGCGGAATGCCGAGCAGTCAAAGACGTAGAATGCCGAGCATCACAGCCGCGGAATGCCGAGAGTTAAAGACGTAGAATGCCGAGCATCACAGCCGCGGAACGCCGCGTGTCAAAGACGTAGAATGCCGAGTATCACAGCCGCGGAACGCTGAGAGTCAAAGACGTAAATGCCGAGCGTCAAAGACGTAGAATGCAGAGCATCAGAGTCGCGGAATGCGAGAGTTAAAGACGTAGAATGCCGAGCATCACAGTCGCGGAATGCCGAGAGTTAAAGACGTAGAATGCCGAGCATCACAGCCGCGGAACGCCGCGTGTCAAAGACGTAGAATGCCGAGTATCACAGCCGCGGAACGCTGAGAGTCAAAGACGTAAAATGCCGAGCGTCAAAGACGTAGATGCAGAGATCGAGTCGCGGAATGCCGAGAGTTAAAGACGTAGAATGCCGAGCATCACAGTCGCGAATGCAGAGTTAAAGACGTAGAATGCGAGCATACAGCCGCGGAATGCCGAGAGTTAAAGACGTAGAATGCCGAGCATCACAGCCGCGGAATGCGAGAGTTAAAGACGTAGAATGCCGAGCATCACAGCGCGGAATGCCGAGGTCAAAGACATAGAATGCCGAGATCACAGCGCGGAACCGGGTCAAAGACGTAGAATGCCGAGCATCACAGCGCGGAATGCCGAGATTAAAGACGTAGAATGCGAGCATCACAGTCGCGGAATGCCGAGTTAAAGACGTAGAATGCCGAGCATCACAGCCGCGGAATGCGAGAGTTAAAGACATAGAATCCCGAGCATCACAGCCGGAACACCGCGTGTCAAAGACGTAGAATGCCGAGTATCACAGCCGCGGAACGCTGAGAGTCAAAGACGTAAAATGCGAGCATCAAAGACGTGAATGCGAGCATCAAGTCGCGGAATGCCGAGCATCACAGTCGCGGAATGCGAGAGTTAAAGACGTAGAATGCCGAGCATCACAGTCGCGGAATGCCGAGAGTTAAAGACGTAGAATGCGAGCATCACAGTCGCGGAATGCCAAGAGTTAAAGACGTAGAATGCCGAGCATCACAGCCGCGGAATGCCGAGAGTTAAAGACATAGAATGCCGAGCATCACAGCCGCGGAACGCCGCGTGTCAAAGACGTAGAATGCCGAGTATCACAGCCGCGGAACGCTGAGAGTCAAAGACGTAAAATGCCGAGCGTCAAAGACGTAGAATGCCGAGCATCACAGCCGCGGAATGCCGAAGTTAAAGACGTAGAATGCCGAGCATCACAGCCGCGGAATGCCGAGAGTTAAAGACGTAGAATGCCGAGCATCACAGCCGCGGAATGCCGAGAGTTAAAGACGTAGAATGCCGAGCATCACAGCCGCGGAATGCCGAGAGAGTTAAAGCGAATAGAATGCCGAGCATCACAGCCGCGGAATGCCGACAGTTAAAGACGTAGAATGCCGAGCATCACAGCCGCGGAATGCCGAGAGTTAAAGACGTAGAATGCCGAGCATCACAGCCGGATCGGGTAAGCGACGCGCGTCAAAGACGTAGAATGCCGAGCGTCAAAATTAAAGGAGCGTATGCACAGGGGGAGGGGGTGCATGCAAGTATCACAGCCGCGGAACGCTGAGAGTCAAAGACGTAAAATGCCGAGCGTCAAAGACGTAGAATGCCGAGCGTCACAGCCACGGAATGCCGAGCGTCAAAGCCGCCGAACAGCGAGAGTCACAGCCGCGAAATGCCGAGCGTCACAGCCGTGGAATGTCAAGAGTCAGACATAGAATGCAGAGCGTCACAACTGAGGAACGCTGAGAGTCACGTATCAGACACTGATGAAGGCTAACTAGACAGAAACAGGATTCTGCTATAGGTTGTGACAGTGTAACACACCACTGGATACAGGAAGTACACCAGGAGTGTAGCCATGTTTTTGGATATTGCAACGGAGTTTAAAAAAAAAAAAAAATGTCATTAGAGTTATCAAGATTGGACATGTATTCGGTGAAAAATCAAGGACAAGAGAACGGCCCCATTCACCATTAAGGCTTGTTCACACGACCATATTCTCAGTCCAAATGCTATCCTTTAAAGCACCACTCCAGCATTTGTTTTTTTTTATATTTAAACTGCTGGAGTGGTGCTTAAAATCCAAGTCCCCTGCACCTGTCTGATAGTCCCCTCCAGCGTTTTCATCTGTTGTCTCTAAGGTTCCGGTCCGTCTCCTGCAGTTTGTGACCCGTTGGCTGCTCCAGTGTTTCATGGAGCGCGTCGGAGGTCACTAATCAATGTAAGTCTATGACAGGCTCGTTCTGGCTCTCATAGAGATGCATTGAGATATTGTGACATAGTTTCTGAGTTATGGCCACTCAGAAGCTGCGCTCATAACATTGCACCGCGGGACCAGAGCGGTGTTGAAAAACGGTGAAGACACCGGAGGGTGAGTATATGACTGGGAGCAGAGGCCTTACGCTTAAAGCACCACTCCAGCGGTGAAAAACAAAAAAGTGCTGGAGTGGTTCTTTAAAAGGCAATAAAAAAAGGCAGATTGCACTTAGACCAATGTTATTGAAAGCAACAGTGCAAACTCTGTAACATTGGAAACTGTAAATGGTCTTATAAATAATTAATAGCTGCTGAGTAAAAAAAAAAAAAACGGAATATACACAGATGACAAGTGGGAAAAAAAAAATCGTCCCACTTTTCTGGATAAAACGGATTTTCTTTTTTTATACTGTCGCGTGGACCTACCCTTATAAGTAAGAGTGCTGTCTGTGAAAAACACAGATAGCACTCGTACGAGAAATAGTGATGTGTGAATGAGGCCTTATCTGCATAAGTTTGGTACCAACCAAAGCAGGTGAGGCTCCAGCTGCCCGGCCAACCTGAAGTGCGTTTCCCACAGTGTGCTTCATCAGGGGTAAATGAATAGAATGACCTAAGCATGTTCTTTTGGATTTGGCTGATCTTTTGGTTGTTAAACCCACTATGTGAAAGCTAAGTTTTCGCTTGAGAAAAGCTGCTTTGCGTGAGCCAATATATTGCATAGGTTAAAGAAGCACTGCCCCTCCTAATCCTCCCATCAAAATTGTTATCCTCTGTATTGCAATCATATTATACAGCACTGTGTACTTACAATTGCTCATTTTTCCTTTCTACCCAGCTAATTCTTCTCTTTTCCATTAGGTCTATGACATCACGTGATTAAAGACGGACTAGCTGAATCCTTCTAAGCTCTAGGTAGAAACAGGAGATCAATTTTGTCTGCACAAATCATGAGTCACTTAAAAAGTCCCTGGCAGAGGAGAGGAGGGAACAGCTGGGTCAGGAGATGAAGAGGGGAATGACAAATGGAGGAAAGAGACTTCCTGTTTCTACATAGAGCAGAGAAAAGAAGAATTAGCTGGGTAGGAAGGCAAAATGAGCAATTGTAAGTACACAGTGCTGTATAATATGATGACTGCAATATACTAAGAGGATAAAAACTTGAGGTTAAAATAGAACTCTTTGGCCACAATGAGCAGAGGAATGTGTGGAGAAAAAAGGGCATAGAATTTCAGGAAAAGAACATCTCGCCAACCATTAAGCATGGGGGTCGATCAATCATGCTTTGGGGTTGTGTTTCAGCCAATGGCACGGGGAAGATTTCACGGGTAGAGGGAAGAATGGAATAAATGAAATTTCAACAAATTCTTGATGAAAACATAACACCATCTGTAAAAAGGTGAAGGTGAAAAGAGGATGGCTTCTATAAATGGATAATGATCCTAAACCCAGGTCAAAATCCAAACTGAAGGTTTTTCTATGGCCCTCACAGTCCCCTGATTTGAACAGCATTGAAAATCTGTGGCTAGACCTCAAAATAGCAGCACATGCAAGACGACCCAGGAATCTCACAGAACTGGAAGAATTTTCCAAGGAAAAATGGATGAAAATCCCTCAAACAAGAGTTGAAAGACTCGTGGTTGGCCACAAAAAGCGTTTACAAGCTGTGATACTTTCAAAAGGGGATGCTACTGGATACTAACCATGCAGGGTGCCCAAACTTTTGTATCAGCCCATCGGCCATTTTCCTGAAGTCCACCATAGTGAAAAGGATGGGAAGTGCTGGGACTCCTGACATTTTCTCTAAGCCGGGGGCCTGCCAAAGCTTAGCACCGCCGAACACCCCCTCCTCCTGCCTGCAACACTGCCCCACTCCTGCAGCCGCGACAGTGACTCCTGAGACCCCACTCCACTGCAGTCTCTCCCCGTTAAAGTACATTTGGATAAGATGCACCCCATTTCCCCCCCCCCAAAAAAAAGTGCATCTTAAAACCAGAAAAATGCGGTAGTTTGTATCACATCAAAGTGGAGAGCTCCTTACCTACAAGCAGCAGGTCAAATTTTATTGTACCATGATCACTTTCAGAATATATATGGAACAATATACCATTATCCCAAACCATTTTTTCCCCAGGCAGAAGGGTGCGGCTGTGCATCCAGACCAGCTTAGAGGTAGGAAGCAAAGTCAAAACTCTTTAATAGTGATGAGCGAATGTGCTGGGATAACGTGTTATCCATGCTCGAGTGTTATATCCATGTCTTCGGCGTGCTTGAATAATATGTTCGAGTCCCTGCAGCTGCATGATTCGTGACCCTTATACAGCCGCAACACATGCGGGGATTGTCTGCTTGTTAGGCTATCCCTGCATGTGTTGTGGCTGTCGAACAGCCGCCAGACATGCAGCCGCGGGGACTTGAACATAATATAAGACCACGCCCAGATGCTCGGATAACACCCGAGAATGCTCGGATAAGACGTTATCCCAGCACGTTCGCTCATCACTACTCCTTAACTTTAATTTGTTTTTTTAGGTATTTTTTTTCTAGGATTTGTCCAACCTACAGCGAGTTAACCGCAGTTTTATTTCTATAGCACTGTGTAATGTTGGATTAACCACACAGTGGAAAACCATCTGCCTGCGCTTCTTATAGCTCAGACATTACAGCCTCTGTTATTGTTGGTCACAGAACAGAAAGCGCTTGGCTAGAGTGACGATACAGGTCATGGATCAGCTCGAAAAAAAAACAACCCCGAATACATTCTTTTCACGCCATATACGTGAGATGTGTTCAGCGGGATTACATGAGCCCCGAGCTGTTACCGCAGCCTTTACCTGACAGCTTTATGAGTAGTGAAAGGTGTTTCATTGTGAATGCAATAGGCGCAGTTCTGAGAACCCAGGGCTGTCTGTGCACGATATTTGCTTCTGTTTATGCAGCTGTGGCCCTTTATGTATTTTTACGATAGCTGCACTCTTGCTGAAACCAGAACCGCACTTGTACAAGTTGTTGGATTCTTTTTTTTTTGTCCTTTGCGACTCTTCGATATAACACTTTTTTTGCCAAATTTTAATTTTTGTGCATTTCACCACAATCAAGGAAATACTTATACATGTTGCAAATGTAGCGTCGACATATCCCGCTGCATAGGCTGCCATCACTCACATCAGCCCGTGTATGAAATATACCTCCCATTTTAAAGGAGTTGTCCACTACTAGGACAACCTTGATCAAAATGTTTGGCCTCCATAAAATAATAAAGCCTATATTAACCTTCTGTGCCAGCATCATTCCCGCGGTCAGTATTTGCTGTCCCGGGGCTCCTGTTGTGACATATGACCACGGTGCCCAATCAGCGCTGGGATCGCTGTCCCCGCCTTTGGACAAATCAAACCTAAAGAGGAACTCCGGGCTGCAGTTGATCTCGGATTTCCTCTTCCTGCTTGACAGTTGGCGGGGACAGTGACGCTGGCGATGATAGGGCGACAGTCACATTTCACAACGGAATAGTAGCCCGGAGAGAGCAAGTGCCGACAAGGCGGGAACGGCGCTGGCATGGGAGGGGAGTATAGGCTTTATTAGTTTTTGGGAGCCAAGCGAGGGGTATGAGAAGTAGTGGACAACTTAAATTTTTTTTTTTTTTATCTCAGGTTAGATGTTCCAGTTTTTTTGGAGAGTGTAAAACACAGATAAAACATGCAAACCCCAAATGTGGTCATTGTTCACATTTGAATCCAAGTAATACTGCTCACCAATAACCCAAATCTGCAATTTAAAAATTAGCATTTTTTTGTCTTAATATTAAAAAAAAAAATTCTGGGAACACTCAACAACTCTTAAGGCTATGCAGAAATTTGCATTAGACAAAACCTAAGAGATAAAATGAGAATATACTGGGCAGTACGTCAATATTATTAATACATGTAAATAACATAGGGGACTTCATAAACACGGTTTTTGATTGAAAAAACAAAAAAAAGCGTAAAAGCCATCCCACAGAGATAAGATGTACCCAATGCTCCGGCTCATTTCTTTGGTTTTGTTTTAGTTTCTTGTACCTTGTACAAACTGGTGTGGCAAACCCTTTTTTTGAGCTGGGCAATTCATTTATATACCTTCCCATGGGCAGGTGTCTGAAACAGTCAGGCTTCAGTCCTGTTCTGCTCCCATCTACGTTGCGGGTATCTGAGATAAGGTATGGTTTTAATTTTAGGACAAGACCATCCAGATTGGGGTACACCTTGTAGAGGTGGGATGGCTTTTACACTTTTTTTTTGTATACAGTCATGGCCAAAAGTTTTGAGAATGACACAAATATTAATTTTTACAAAGTCTACTGCTTCACTTTTTCTAATGGCAATTTGCATATACTCCAGAATGTTATAAAGAGTGATCAGCTTAACAGCAATTACTTGCAAAGTCAATATTTGGCTAGAAAATGAACTTTATCCCCCAAAACACATTTCAACATCATTGCAGCCCTGCCTTAAAAGGACCAGCTAACCTCTTTTCAGTGATTGCTCCATTAACACAGGTGTGGGTGTTGATGAGGACATGGCTGGAGATCAATCTGTCATGATTAAGTAAGAATGACACCACTGGACACTTTAAAAGGAGGCTGGTGCTTGACATCATTGTTTCTCTTCTGTTAACCATGGTTATCTCTAAAGAAACACGTGCAGTCATCATTGCAATGCACAAAAATGGCCTAACAGGGAAGAGTATCGCAGCTAGAAAGATTGCACCTCAGTCAACAATCTATCGCATCATCAAGAACTTCAAGGAGAGAGGTTCCATTGTTGCCAAAAAGGCTCCAGGGCGCCCAAGAAAGACCAGCAAGCGCCAGGACCGTCTCTTAAAAGTGTTTCAGCTGCGGGATCGGGCTACCAGCAGTGCAGAGCTTGCTCAGGAATGGCAGCAAGCAGGTGTGAGTGCATCTGCACGCACTGTGAGGCGGAGACTCTTGGAGCAAGGCCTGGTCTCAAGGAGGGCAGCAAAGAAGCCACTTCTCTCCAGAAAAAACATCATGGACAGACTGATATTCTGCAAAAGGTACAGGCAGTGGACTGCTGAGGACTGGGGTAAAGTTATTTTCTCTAATGAATCCCCTTTTCGATTGTTTGGGACATCAGGAAAACGCCTCATTCGGAGAAGACAAGGTGAGCGCTACCACCAGTCTTGTTTCATGCCAACTGTTAAGCATCCTGAAACCATTCATGTGTGGGGTTGCTTCTCAGCCAAGGGAATCGGCTTTCTCACAGTCTTGCCTAAAAACACAGCCATGAATAAAGAATGGTACCAGAATGTCCTCCAAGAGCAACTTCTCCCAACCCTCCAAGAGCAGTTTGGCGATCAACAATGCCTTTTCCAGCATGATGGAGCACCTTGTCATAAAGCAAAGGTGATTACTAAATGGCTCAGGGAACAAAACATAGAGATTTTGGGTCCATGGCCTGGAAACTCCCCAGATCTTAATCCCATTGAGAACTTGTGGTCAATCATCAAGAGACGGGTGGACAAACAAAAACCTAAAAATTCTGACAAAATGAAAGCATTGATTGTGCAAGAATGGACTGCTATCAGTCAGGATTTGGTCCAGAAGTTGATTGAGAGCATGCCAGGGAGAATTGCAGAGGTCCTGAAGAAGAAGGGTCAACACTGCAAATATTGACTTGCTGCATTAACTCATTCTAACTGTCAATATAAGCTTTTGTTACTCATATGTTTGCAATTATTATATTTCTGTCTGTGATAAAAACATCTGTCAAACACACATAAAAACCAGAGGGCAGCAGATCATGTGAAAATATAATATTTGTGTCATTCTCAAAACTTTTGGCCATGACTGTACTAACTTATGCTCCAGCTCATGTCTCTGGTTTTGTTTTAGAAACTTGTATTAGTAGCATCCTAATCATTTGGTAGGGAACAACTTGCTGATCTTTGGTGGGAGCAACCATTGGAACCACCATTTCAAAGTACAGGTTTTTGTAAGGTCCCATCTACATGGAGCATAAGTTGAACATTTGCACCTCCACCGAGAGGTTTCCAGAGAGAGCCGAGCACATCGCACGACTATCTTCCAAGAAAACATCTGGTGCTTGAATATTCTTGTGTTTGTGCACGAGTCTTCTCTGGGTTCTCCGCCACTCCAGAAACACACCGATAGACAAAAGAACACCAGAGAAAAACGGATCTTCTAAAATCCAAATCCCCCAGACTTAAATTTGCCGAAAATAAATTCACACGAATCTCAATACTGGAAAGCTTGTAAGTGATCAGAAATACACGTGCATTGAGAGAGAACCCTGCTGATCATAAGAGCTTACTCTATAGCAACTAAAATACAATGAAAGGGTTAATTCTATGCCACCAGATCAAGGATGGAAGATGAAATGGTATCCAGAATTACAGTTTTGTCAACGTGTTTCAAAGGTTAAAACTTCATCAGGACCATCCACTGTGACTATGGAAATGGAAAACAACTCTGCCGTACAAACTGTGCTCCACTAGGAACCGCTGATCGGTGATTGCCCCGGTGCTGACCACCACTGTACAAGGCCCGTAAGAGGTCATAGCTACAGGTCATTATAGAGAAGCTCATGTAGTAACGCAAAATTACATTAGCTCGCTCTCCCAGGCTTCAGTAGTGGGGGAAATGGTGCCGGCAAAGTTTTTTTTTTTTTTTTTTTCTTAAACCCTTTAATCAAATGGCAAAATGTTCCAACTCACGAGCAACTACGCATTTAAGGAAATTTGACACTAACTCGATCCTCTGTGGTTTGATCCACTGATCTCTAGTGAGCACTAAGACACTAAGCAGAGCTAGGCAATTTACAGACTTCGTAGAAACCCTTTAATATGGCCATCATAACTGATCCCATCCCGGCTTTCTCAAGACTTTTGTAGGCAAATTTTATACTTGACCCAAACAATTATAGTGTGATCCAGAAACTGGAAGTCCCAAATTCTGCTAGAAGTGACCACAGGGTAAATCTGCTCCTTCCTCCATCAGCCCCATAAAAGTGAATGTAAAGTTGATCATCCACGTACACTACCACACACGAAACTTTGGGAATCAGACCTCAGGATTGTTAAAAGGGAACCTGTCACTAGAATCATGCTTCCCGAAATACGTGTATGAAAGAAAAACAACACAGGACACAGAAAAACAGATACATAATTACTTTATTTAGATTTAAGACAGGATTATAGAAGTCAAAGCACCAAGAATGTCAGCTTTTGAGTAAAATAAAAAGTGTGTCCTGTAAAGTGTAATATTGTCAGAGTTGTTTGGTATTTACCGTGAACTGACAGAACAGGTTTTAACAAAACAGATTCTACCCCCATCAGTAGGCAAATCGGTGGCTTTCCGATCGAAAAATTCTTCTTTCCCATAACATCTGTGAATAAACACTCACCGAAAAGCCTCAAATTACCTACGGTGGTTCTACATTAACAAAATATGGAGGTTAATACATTTGCAATTACAATATATAACCCTTAAAAAAAAAAAAAAAAAAAAACATAAAAGTTTTCCACAGTATTGAAATGTGATAGCCACCATATAAAGTAGAACATCTTTTCAGGATTAAAATAAAACAAAAATGATAGAAATTGCACCAAGGTTCTGTATAAGGCATTGGGGTCATGTATCTCGATAATCCCCAAAACATCTTTTTAGGATTGTGACAAATGAAAAGCGTGGCATGATTCTATTAAAGAAAAGGGATCAGATTGAGGCTAAGCCATTAGATAAATCTTCTAACATCTGCTATAGGGGATGATCTTTCGAGTGGGTTATATTTTTATTTCGATGAAAGAAAATAAAGTCTTTTTGCAACGTCTCGTTTCAGGTTAAGCACCAGTGTGGGGAAAACAAAACAACAAAAAAAAAATGAATTACTTTGCCGTTAGTAGGATGAGATTTATAGGAAATTCTTTTTTGGGAGAAAAATGGGACATTTACGATTTTACATGTGTTATGTCGTATGTAATTACCAAAGGGCCATTTAACTCCTCTCCACCTTGAAAAGCAGATATGTAACACCATGAAAGCTCCCGTAGCCATCAGCACTGTAGGCAATTTTGACATCTGTTTGCTGTTCTAAACTATGTTAAAAGGGGTAATCCAATCATTAGCAAAGGCCACTTGTAAGCAGTTATCACCTATTCCCCCACACCCCCATCAATCTCAGGAAACAGTGATCAATATCCTTTTTTTCAGCAGTTGAGCCAATGTCTACGAGATGCCCAGGCACTGGCTGTGCTAGGTAACCCCATTATTTACCAGAACAAGGGTCCTATCATGTCCTTCCTTTCAATGGAGCAGTCGAACTTTGATCTACCCCATCCAAGGTCTCCAATGCCCTAGGGCAGTACCCGGTACCCAGTTCTGGTGATCAGTGGTGGGACGTACAAAGATTTAGATGCATCTCCTTAACAAAACCCAGCTTATTTTATGTAATCTGAGAGCAGCATGATGTAGGATCTGAGAGCCTGATTTCAACAATGTGTCACTTACTGGGCTGTGTGTTGCTATTTTAATAAAACAGCATGTTACCACTACAGGACTAGGCGTCTTGTGCCTCCTAGTCCACTGGTGTGTAGCCACGCCCCCTCAAGCTGATTCGTTTTCTGTCACTGTACACAAACTTTTCAATCAGTGGTGTGGGCGGGGTTATACACAGCTCAGCATTCTGAGCACTGCAGAGAAAACGGTGATGATATCAAAATGACGACCAGCAAGTGACGTCGCTGGAATCAGGGTCTCAGCCCCTACATCATCGTGCTCTTCGCAAAATCCTGGTGACAGATTCCCTTTAATAACACAGTCGAAACCATTTTTAATCATAGTGGCTATTAAAGAAGCGAACATGGGTACTTCAAATTTGGTAATCACAACAAAAAGGTGGAAAAACTTATGACAAACCTACACATTTCTATTAACTATATTCTCTTTATCACCATTTAACACTCAAACTACGGTAATTGGGCCTTGTCCCCCACAAAAGAAAAAACTTGATTGAGAGCGGTATTGCCTCTCAAAGCCCATTATGCCATCAGCTACTACCATTTATAAAAATATTGACATAAGATACTCTCTAGTCCGTCTTACCGTAAGCCTCGAATATAAAAATAGCTTTGTTAAATTTATTTAGCCGATCTGGATGACCAGCAGTGCAAGCCGAAAAAACCCTCCATTAAAATTCCATTTTTTTTTTCTTTCTTACTTCAAGCATTCAATTGGTTTTCTACGTGAAATATTTTTGAAGCCATTCATTCCCCAATACTGGATTTCTCAGCAACTGAAAAATACCCTCCACATAGTAACCAAAGTTTCACAAAATTGTGATTTGCATATGAAAAAAACCCATGTCTTTATGTATTCTCTAAGAACGCGATATAGGATTATGCCCATTATCGAGGGAAAAAAAAAAAAGAAGTTCATCATGATTTAACACTAAAGTATTAACTTTATTCATACTGGATTTCATTATAACCAGACTCCCCCCATCCCAAATTGAATAAAAAAAACAAAAGAAACCATGGAAGATCCTCTAATTGTACAAATGATAACTCTGGTATGTTGGGAGATTCAATATGTAATTTTCCATAAAATTAACAGATAATGTGATAAGTTTGACAGATCAGTTGAAAGGGAAAGGTATCATTTCTTGTATGTAATGTTTTTTTTTACGATTGGCCTAATGTACGTTAATAAAGGTTCCTGTAGGAACGACCACCTGAAAAAAAATTGCCAAAAAGGTAGAAAGTCAAACATTTTGGCTGCTTGAACATTGTCCACATTTACTCAGAAAATATAAATCAGAAATGTTTGCCGGAAGGACATCATGTGTGACTAACCCAAGACTTGAGGACTAAGCTTTCTTGAAACTAGAACACCTGGAAAGATGACCGTGTGCCTCAACCTACATTCTGCCCAAACGATGTTTGACCAGTTGCGCCCCAATCTATGGTCGGGACTCTCAGACAAAATTAGCCCTACACCATTACAGACCAAGACAAAGCTACCGGCTGAATGCCTGCGGAGAACATTTGGAAGATAAAAAGGACATTAGAAAAATGACCCCCCCCCACGTGGATGAAATAAGTGGATTATGGTTCTTAAATTACTGTCATAAAAAATAACCATCTACTTGGATGACTGCCCATAGATCCGCATAAAATCCCATAGATCAAGGGCGTAATCACAGCACTAGCACCCTGTAAGTCATATCCAAAGATTCTGGGAACGATGTCTATAGAAGAGACCAAGCCTTCTTCTGGTCACCTTCTCTATGGTCAAGAATACACATTATTTCAAGAACCAGGCTGACATGGTATTTGTTGAAGGAAACCTCAAGAGAGATGCTTTGGTGTGAACCATTCTGGGGCAAAATAAAGATGCCAAAAAAAAAAAAAAAACAAAACCAACCACAATAGCTAATGCAGACAGCCACTGCCCTGGAAATGGCTTCCCTGGCAATAACATCAGTCAAGTTCAAGTCACATTTTTGTTGATATCTAAAATTGACGAAGCGTTGACTAGACCTGCAGGATGGCACTTGGCCACATGCTGTGTTAAGGTGTCCATACTGATTCGTAAGCTGTTGTCCGACTGATAACTTTCGGCTCAGACCCCATATACATGTGCACTGTGTTTTATCATTCATGTGTTCTCAATGAAGCTAGGAGAACAGTCACGAGTCTTCTGGCGATATCACCCATGGTGAAAAGAACTGGCCAGTGAAATCCATGCCAGATTCTTCTCTCCCCAAAATCATTTGCCGAGAGAGATATCCAAGTCAGGAGACCCCATACACATTAGCTAGTTGGCCAAACATGTCGATTTCAGCAGAAGCAGGTGACCCAATGGTTCCGGTTGCCTTCGATCTCTTGCCCGATGTGCGTTTTGGGGCTTTATTGGTCCACTTACACAAATAGTAGAAAACACAGACGCTGATCGTCATGACCAAGATGTTAGGACATCCTCCACATCATGCACTGCAGACTAAGATTTTTATTTTATTCGAAAGCGTACACTATTTTGGATTGATGCTTTTGTTTGTTTTTTTTTAAAGAATATTCGACAATTTTTACAAGCCATTGCTGGGGAAAAAAAATAAAAAATCTGGTTTATCACATCACACAAAATTCTAGGAGGTCAAAACAACCCATACACTAAAATTAGGCTTCAGCAAAAAGGATGGTGGTGCGTGTACATTGCCAGACGAGTCTAGAAACTGCAACACCGGTCGCCACCTTCTCAGAGCGGCAATTAAAGCGGGTGTGACCATTTCATCCAGAAGTCATCGGGCTAGCAGCCATAAGAAGAAACGTTTCCTGGTTTTTGGACAAGCTTGAAGGGGGCGGAAAAGGGGCATTATGCCAATTCACTAGCATGTCAACATATGGTAATTACAGAGACAGTCAAGATAAACGCACAGAATATACAGATCTAGTGCAACTTCATGCTGGTGATTTTTAGGTTTTCTTTTTTTAGATTTTTAAGCGACTAGTCTAACAGAGTACTGTTTGTATGTATTGTACACTCACAATACTGAAAAGACGAGTTTCATACTAGCACGTAGAGTTGTAGAAATGTCAGGTCTATTTACAGATCCACATACACGGTTTGTTTTTTTTACTAAGACTGGAATCTCTAGTGTTACTACGTTGTGCAGAACCTTTGCGATGCCCTGCACTACTGGAAGTGCAGAGGATGCACCGAGTGCAGGGACGCGGTGCCCCCCTCCGGCACGTGAAGGGTTAGTCATCCTTCTGAAATACTTTTACACTGTAGCCGAAAGGAAAAAATAAAAATATGGAAATGCCTCATGTGTTAGCAAGTCACACTAAACAACATCAAAGGCAATTAAAGTGCACACGTAAAAGAGAATTGTTCCAGCACAATTGCATATAACGCATTAGTCAGTCTAAAATACTTTGGTATACACTTGAAATGGTTTAAAAAAAAAAAGGAGAAGGGGAGGAAGGTCACCCCGACTATGCTTTGGTACAACAAAATTGTTGGGCATGTCACTGGAGTCTAAGTGATGGGTTAGATACGTTTATAACACCCCCGATCATCACTTCAATACCTCTAAAATAAACGGTATTAAAAGATATTAATGGCAAATGCCATACCACACCTAGTCCTATGCAAAAGGCAACAACTCGCCTTGATCTCCTGACAGATGATTTTGTGGGTAGGGGGCATAAAACGACGCCTAAACCTTTAGGTCACTTGTTTCCATAAAATGAGAGACCTGTTGCTGGCTGGTAGGCGTTGGGCAAGGGAAGGGGAATCAATGTGGATTGGGTATTATTTTACAGCGCAAAAGTTTGTTTCACCACTCGTGTCGCACTGTAGGCTCAGCAACTAACCGTGGAGGCGAGAGATCTACAGCCGCTGATATTTTACAATATTGATCTCTGCTCTGCTAGTTAGTAGTAGGGACATCACATGATAATCCATGTAATTAGAAACTTTATATTTAAGCTCCTCAAAAAAGGGAAATAAAAATAAAATTTACATGTGTAGGATTGAATGCATATGATTTATAAAAGGATCTTGCGTACATATTTCCCTTCTGTGGTCATTGTGTTATTCCAATCCATATTCACAATCATTGCCTATAATAGGGTGTCTATAAGAGGGTGCGTGTGTGTACACATATATACACATGCTTGTTTGCGTGTATGTGTGCAGATCTATGCGTGTGCATGCATATGTATGTACGCATGTATAGCTACGTGTATGTATCCGCACTTGTTTGTGTGCATGTGTTGTATCTGTTGCGTGTGTGTACATGAATGTGTGTGCGTACGGAGATAAATTTTATTTATTTTTTTTATAAATGTTTACACTTTGTGTCCTGTAACAGCATAAAATAAAACACTTATGTTTGGGAGGGTTGTGCAGAACAGGCTACCTATTCTGTGTCTACACAAAAAAAAAAAAAATACAGGTTTGATTAAAGAGATGTGTAGGTGAAGAAATGCAAAAGTTCTACTCTAGATAAGTGACTGGAGGAAAGGCGTGGGAGGATCAGCTGCTTCGCTTATGTAGACTTAAAAGCAAAAAGCCCCAGAGACGAGGAGACTAAAAGGGAAATAAAGGTGATGAAAAAGGCACAGGAAGCAATAAACACTTCTTGTTAGGTTTGCATAGAGATGCAGCATCTCAGAACTAAACTTTAAAGAGTGTTATCAGTACGAATATTGTATAACAATTTCTTACATCCATCGCACTTTCCCCCGTAGGAGCCCATTTTGCCAGCTGAACCAATATTCAGAATATAGCCTATCAATTTACTAATTACTAGGGGTCATTACTAAGGCATGAAGCGAGGTGGTCCAGCTAGCAAAATATGCAATTTCAACTGTGCTTGAAGTGGATCGGTCATCAGTTTCCACAATACAAAAACTGCGTACATTGTTAAATAGATCTGAGGCCTGATGAGGCTTGTGGGCTTACTTTGAAAACTTCACAATGGTTTTTGAAATTTGATCAATCTCTGTCCACCTAGTCTGCTGATTTCCTCAGTGGCCCTCTTCCCTGCTGCTGCCAAGATCTCACAATGCTCAGTACAAGCTGCAGCTGTCAGTCAGGCTGGGTGGGTGGAGATTGAATATATTTGGACTCAAGAACTCTCACTGTTTAGCTGGTCGCCCAAAAAGGATTTTGCTGCCATTCCAACAGCTTTTCAAAGTAATTACACCAGCCTCACGCGGTCTAATATTTATCAAATAACGTAAACAGACAGTACTGTGAATTTTGGTACCAGATCCACTTTGAAAAAGAAGGATACACTCACAAAACCTGAGCAGCCATGCTCATACTAACACCGACATGTACAAGAATGAACACAAATTTTTTTTTTTATATATATATATAAATGCTCGGCGGGGAGCATTTTCAACACTGTCCAATGCCAACAATGCGTCTGTCCCAGACAATGGCGGAGTACACCATTACCCCTAAAAGGGGCTAAAATTTAAAGTGCCAATGCAGTCTTAAAAACTATATACAATTGCAAAGAATGCACAGTACCTTAAACACCTAGCGGAACAGAGTTCCAAAAAAACGTAATGGCAAGGGTGAAAAAAAAAAGTAGTTAAAAAGGTCTATAGATCTGATGCTTTTCCGTGAAGGGGTAGAACGGTTAAGATAAAAACTAAAGTAATGCAAGAAATATTGTCACTGGGGTTCGTGGAGGAACGGGGCGCTGCAGTTGGGTTCGCACCCTCGGACACACAGGGTGATCGTGGTTTGTTCTGATGAAGAAGTTTAATACTTCGAAACGCGTTAACAATCCACATTACTTGGATTCCTGTCTTTTTATCATCCGTCGACGGCAGCGCAGGCTACACCCATTAGTTTCTGTTTTTCCCTTTGAAAACCCAGACTAAAGCATTAAAGGGGTTGAGAAAACTGTTTGCCACGGGTACAGATCTCAAGAAGCTTAAAAAAAAAAAAAAAGAAAAAGAAAAAAAAAATTATTCTGCCTGGGAATATATTAGTCAGGGTAAGAAAGATTTAAAGGGGAATATTTACAAAGCTAAATATAGCAAAATTCTGTTGCAATTTGCCTCTTTTGACAAAGGGGAGTGACCTAGATGGGAAAGGGGTGTGACTTCCAGTACCGTACTGGACCAAAACTTAGGGGCAAAGTAAGCCAACCAACAGGAGGTGGAAAGTACAGATGCCTTAAGTTCATCATCCGGCATAAGCCTGGGACATAAATTTGGTGCATTTTCAGATTGGGTAGTTCAAGCCCTGTGATATTAGAAAGAAAAAAAAAAAAAAAAAAAGGTCACGGAGCAAACTACTAAAAAAGTAAAAATTTAACAAAAAAAAACAACTTATCACCTAAACACGGTGTATAAAGCCATTTAGTGGGCTAGGTCATTACTTAGCCCATCAATACACTATTGTGATATCATTCAGGCGTAAAACCTAATATGCCAAGTCATACCCACGAAATGGACAATGTCGCTGCGCTCGAGTATCAAGTCCCTGAAGCTCTGCACCAAAACCCCCCACAAAGAGTTAACTAAATGAAGTGGTGTAGATTCATCATTTATCTATAGATGTAGTAGATATGCAAATTTCTGGCATTTTCTCTCCCTCAAGATGAAACGTTTCTTGCATTACTTCAGATTTTATGACACCGTGTTTCAATAGGAAAAAAAAAAAAAAAAAGTAGTGACGGAATAAGTCCTGGAACCAAAAGTTATAAAGCTCCCAAAATAAAGCAATGGAAATTGCCAAAAAGACAGTTCTGCCACCTATTTGCCAGACTCGAATGAAAGTGTTTACTACACCATATAACTAGTTTGGAAAAATACTATGAATCCCTTAAGGAACGATCTTCCTGGTCGATGACATTATTGCACAAGACTCATCACGAATGGAAATGCATATTTGGCTCCATGTCAAGGACCTGCCGTTCTACTCAAGTCTGCATTTAGGAAATCCATTAGAAAGGGACCCCGAATTCACTTGTGTGATAATAGAACACAAATATCATTCACAGGTGAACCTGTAGAAAGATGGAGGTCACACAGGATCCGCCAGTCAGTCATTATTCACATCTGGTATGCTTTTGACAAAATCAGGTTTCCAACGAAAAACTCAGTGATCGAACAAATTAACAAATTTACAGTAAGGGTGAGTGCACACGTTGCGGATTTTGCTAAATCCGCATATAAAACGTCCTGCGTTTTACCTGTGGATTTCCCCTGCGGTTTTACACCTGCGGATTTCTATAATGGAGCAGGTGTAAAACTGCTGCAGATTCCGCACAAAGAATTGACATGCTGCAGATTCAAATCCGAGTGGAAAAATCCAGTGTTTTTTTCTACATATGTTATAACGGTACTGTACAACGCAGCAGAAACTGCTGCAGATCCGCAGCAGAATCCGCAACGTGTGCACAGACCCTAAAGGATTCCCCTGTTGAACACCAAAACACTTAAGAGCCGCCATTTACTAAGTAGAAGTCATAATGTGATGGTGAAATGCAAAAAGGATAGAACCAATTTGAAAAAAAAAAAAAAAAAAGTGACAACCGAAATTGTGGACCAGAATTTTCCTTTAATGTTGACCGAGCAGTCATACCTGTGAATGTTATTTGTGGATGGGTCACATCAGCCCAAAAATTAACCCCTGGTAACCAATATAATCAGTACCACCCTGGATGTGAAAAATCAAACTGCTGGCTACATTGAAATTGCACCCTATTGACTTTTAGCTTCACGAAAAAAAGGCATCAAAATGTATTTCCGTAGCAGCCGGATGGCCACCATCTGTCTAGTGTGTAAGGAATCAGGGATTGGGTCACGTCGGGAACATTTAGCGTTTTAATTTTTTTTTTTTAAATCCTGAAACACTTAAACTACCGTTACTGGTAAGAAAAGAAGCCATGTAGACACCTCGGGTTCAGCTCGAGAATGAAAATGGAGAACATCCAAGTGTTAGGATGATAGTGTCAGCATTCGTAAGAACATGCAGCGTAAAAGGATCCGCTTTGTAGTTTCAGAGAATGCACGGCGGCCTCCCTTACCGGCAGATTATAGTTAACCGAAAAACTTAAAGCTCGAAGTGTCATACACTATTTCTAAATTACAGGTACATGTGCTTTAAAAACTGAGCATATCCTAAGTCTATGAGGTGATAATTATTATTATTTTTTTTTTGGAAGGTAGAGACCGGAGAACAGAAATGTGTTTTCGGTTATTTCGACTTAATGGGCTCCCTCTCCAACCACCGAACTCTGACCTTCTGCTTATAATGATACTCCTTCAGGAAGTCTTGTAGCATGGATGGCAGAGGAAGTAAATCGATACCATCGTAGGTGGTAGACCTGCAAATGACTGACCTGCAGATGTACTGCAGGCTGAACGGGAAAGTTCTATTTAAGGGTACCGTGAGTAAGGGTTCGAAGAACATGCAAGAACTCGGATCTTTGTAATGTTCTAAGAGTCCCGTAACAGTGGAGGAGTGAAACACGCAGGGATCATGGGCGTCGAAGCTGAAGTTATGATTCCACTGCTCAATCCGAGCGTGCAGAGATCGGTTGTAGCGACGGAAGCTCACAGAGAAAAGGTAGTCCTCTTGTGCTGAATCCCTGAGCAAAAAAGTGCCTTCTGGCCTGCCTTCCAGCAACGCTTCTGCTTCATAACGATCCATGACTCCCCAGTAGCAAGGGTTACCTGTAATTTCCACTAGATCGGGCACAAGGCAGTGAATATAATCAATCTGTGTGTGGACTTTCCAGGCTCCCTGTCTACTAGTTTGCATATGGCTGTCTCCAGAGAACTGTCGCTGCTTCTGTCGACGTGACTGTAGACAGAGAGTTGTGCCATCTTCTTCAGACTCGCAACCACCATGTGATGCTGCACCATTGTCCACCGACATGTCAGCCATGCCCGGGGCAAGTTTTGGTCCAAGCTTATATACTGGGTTAACTTGTGCTGTAGCTTCGAATGTGTGGATCTGGGCATTGGGAGGAGGGTCAACACCTTCTTCAATGCTAAGTCTACGTCTTTCACGTAACCTATCTTCTTCATCTTCAGTGGAAAGAAGGGTCTGCTCAAAAGTATCCAACATGCTTGAGTGTGGACTAACGGGGGCTGTATGTTGTTTAATAAGGTGCCATTTCTGGGCAAGGTCTGAACCTGGCGGAAATGGGCATTTTTCAAGCATAAGCTCCGAAAGATGGATTTTTCTCTTGCTTGCAAAGAGTGGCTTTGACGGTCTGTTATATGTTCTAATAGGAAAGCACAATCCCACAGTCTCATTGAGTCTCTGCCTTAAACTGCGACTCCCGATCGCTCTAGTAGACACAACCTCCATGTCGTGAACTGATCCTACTAAATATCTTCGGTCTCTTCTTGGGAGACCACTCCTCTGCCTAATGATTTTCTTATCAGGATCAAGGGAGTTTTGAGCTTTGGTGGAGCAAGAATGCTTCTTTTTCCCAACCCATGGAGCATGCCTGGTATACGAGTCCCGTCGTGCCAAACGGGCCCCTGCACTAAGGCCCATGTCACTGTCTTTTTCAATACTAATTTCAACTAGCTGCGGCATTTCAGAGACACAATTTGGATTTCTCCTATTGGAGCTGCTGCAGGCAGTCAAGGTTAGTTCAGAAGACATCTGCAAAGGATGGGTAGAGGGCAAGGGCGACTGACTACAGGAAGCTTCTGCTTTCTCCCCTCCACTGAAACACTTGTTTGCATTAACATCCACTGCATTGGATTGATTTCCATCATCTTCATGGCTAAATAGATTCTGGCACCGATATTTGAATGTATTCCACATTTTCCCAACTTTATCCATTGATCAGTCAACCTGAAAAAGAAAAAGAAAGAGGCACATTATAAGTTAATGTGATGTGGCAAGAAGTCACATAGTCCTCCAGAGTCAACAAGAAGTTCAGTACATAAAGAATTTCTTTAAGGGAATATGTCAATGGCTATATGTAGGAGTCTTCCCACGCTGAGTAAATCTATATCTTTGGCGTAGAAATCAGCCCAGTCATTGCTGAGAAATATGGAGATAAACGCTCCTGGCCCTTCTACTTACTCCCCGCCTGGGGCCGGCCTTCTGCGTCTGATTGACAGGTCATTCTTGCCTTTTAACTGCTACCTCTTGCAAAAATCTCAGGCAAGCACAGGACTGACCTGTCAAATGCAGGAGGCAAGCAGGATTTTTTCACCAAAGGTTTCGATTTTTTCAGATGTGAGCGCCCATACAGACATGCCTTTAGTTTTAGGTAGAAATTCATCAATTCATCCCATCATCCTGGCCAGTTTAGTTTAAAGTTTTAATTAAAGGGAATCTGACGGCTGATACAAGTTGCCCGACCTGTATGACACTGACTGTATGATTTCAGCCAGGTACGGTTGACATCAAAACCTGTGACACTTGAAAGAAAAATATACTTTAAAAGTGACAAGAGGACTGGGCTGCATGGAACAGTAGTCGAACAGAGAGGTGCCCGGCGGCTTTTCACTTCCTGATCACCTGAAGTGACAGGTTTCGCCCCATGCAGGGAGAGACCTGTCACTCCAGGGGAGCGTGCGGGAAGAAGTTGCCTAGGACCAGCCTTTTTGACTAGTCTCCTGTGCAGCTGTTACAGTATGTTTTATTCTCACAACAAAAAAGAATAAATAAAAATGCACCCGAGAAGCGCGGGCTGGACATAACGTGTGTGATGACAACTACGCAATAACTCCAAGAGACAACCAACTCTGTTGATGTCCCCGATATAACAGAATAACACCAGCGGCTGCCATGTGAGAGCTGCAGGCACAGGAGGACGATTACATAAGGGAAAACACAAATACCGGCAGATCGGCATTTTCCTTCACTCAGATCTGGGCTTGGAAAAAAAAAAACCCCATCCTTGTAAAGAAATGGAAAATCAGATTTTTTACTGAATATAAAATCCTTTTCAGATTTTTCTACTATACCAAATGTTTTAGAGGGAACCAGGTAAATACAAGTCAAATATACAGATGTCTAATTACGAGCGCGGTTATAGGGAGAAAATTAAGTTCTATTCCGCTTGCTTTCAGTCTTCGGGGCAGCACTGAAGGCAGTGATCATTGTGGATAGCACTTACTAAACAGGGAGTCCTGCTCAGTTCATACATGCATGATGTAGCATGCTAGTGGACGAAGCAAAGAAAGTTCCAGTACCTATAGTGCAACCACAATGCTGACCAGTAACCCCAAAGAAAAAGTGGATGGCAAGTTACTGAACATGAGAATCAGCACAGTCCCTGGACATATTAGTCTGGTAGGTGTGCTAAAGAGGTTGTACCTGGTTAAGAGGCGGTAGGGCTGCAGGACCGAGCCATCTAGAATTTTGTCAGGAAGAACGGTTCCAGTGGGTCGACAATTGGGATCAAGAGGGAAAGATTTCCTATTTTGGGACGGATTGATCGCATCTTGCCCTTTCCCATCCCTCGTATGAACTTGACGGCCATTTGTCTTTCTCCAGCGGTACTAACTATAACAAGAAATGTAGTTCTCCTGACGCGTCTTAGTAAATACTTGATTCGTTCTTGTCACTTCATGAGGTCAGACACTATCGGCGCTGCCATTGTAAAGGTGTCCGCTCACTTCCAGGAGCAGTCGGCTGAGCACTCATAGGTCTTTTGGTGCAGGGAAGCTTATCCAATTATATTACAGCAGATCTCTGGGACCCCTTGCGATTAAGGCATTATTGTGGGGATAAAGGAGAAACTGTGGGCTGTAAGCCCTAGCCAGCTCACCAACCACTCCTGGAGCGCGGAACCTCATCCAGACCAGACGCTGCTCGACTGAAGAAGAAAAAAAAAAAGTTGTTCCAGCTTCTAAAATTTTCCTTTATTTTCCAAAGTTAAAAAGTCATGTTAGGTTGAATTCCTCGTTTGAAAGTGGATGTGATCGCAGGCACCAACCAGACAGCTACGCGTTTCGATCCCCTATGGATCTTTGTCACAGCTTGTGACAGCGTAGCTGTCTGGTTGGTGCCTGCGATCACATCCACTTTCAAACGAGGAATTCAACCTAACATGACTTTTTAACTTTGGAAAATAAAGGAAAATTTTAGAAGCTGAAACAACTGTTTTTTTTCTTCATTATTGTGGGGAACCTTTTACCAAAAAGTGATGGTCAAAAGCAAACAAACCCTTCAATGAATGTTGAAGTTAATGGTATTTATTAGTCATCGTTCTGAACTTGCCTGAACTTCTGGGCGTCTGTTAAACGTGTTATACCCTAAACACAGAACTCTATCCACACAATAGGGGCTAAATGTAGGATTGGTGGGGATGCAACCAGCGAGACCATAACAGACCCAGAAGAGGGGTTGTGACCCCCGTGTGAACAGTAGTGTGCATGCATGCCCACTGTTCTCACATACAGCCAGAGGAGCTATGGTGGCGCAGGCTCCCTAGCCCTCCATTCACCCAGTTTTTGGGATCGTTGGTTGTTACAGAAATTCTGATCATAAGCATTACATATTCTACACATAGGTGATGGATGCTGTTAATAGGACAAACATTAAAGTAAAATTTCACCGAACAGGCAGAACAAGGAGACAAGTCAATGAAGAATATTTCTAACAATCACTTTACTTGGGGAAGTTTCTCCACCCTTGTATTTTACATACTTTTCCATAATGAGCAGAATCAATCCAGGATTTGTCATTTCTCCTTAATTCCAGATTAAAGGAATACCACAGAATTAAGCCCATCCCTACACATCTTAACACGTCTCCATCGCCCTCCTCGTCCTAAGAAGTGACATCACCTGCGTTCCTCCACTTCATACAGCCAAGAATATGCGAGGTCCTGCCACAGAGGCGCAATAGTGAAACACGGATCGGCAAAACACGGATCGGCAGAATGAAGCCTTTACAATTAAGAGAAATTGGAAGCAAATGCAAAGCAGACAAGCCAGCTCAGCTTATATCAGATACAGTCCGCGTTCCCACGTAACGCAACCCTGCTTTTCCCACAAAGAATCTGCTGCATTTAACAGTTCAAGCAAAGTGGGTGCGACTTCATGAAAACTCCTGCCCACCGCGCTTTTAAAGACGCTGTTAAATTGTGCGTTTTTTCCCACTAAAGGGAAAGTGAAAAACGCATGTAAAAAATACAATTGTGGTTTTCAAGTTCAGATTCCCAGAAATTCACACCCACACACAAAAAAGAAGCATTAACAAACGCGGCATCAAATCTGCACCTAAGAAAGCCAGAAAATACATTAGCAAAAAAATACCAAAAATGCAATAATCAGAGAACATTGCTATTGTGTATTTTAGGAGGGAAGAAACAAAAAAATTAGAGTTTTGAATGTGGAAACATGTCCATACTGTGGATATACTACAGAATAGTCATATTAGGACTTGTTTTTTTGTGCGACAAATTGTCGTTTTGAATGACACCATTCATTTTGGATATTCTGGTCATGAAAAGTTGGTACCAACTCGTAGATGCAGGACTGTGGAGTCAGGAAGCCAGATGCCAGACCCCACTGGTCAGTACTGAGCATGTGCATAAAGTGCAGCACAGATTCATCTCATTTACAACCCCACAGCACTGGTCAGTACTGAGCATGTTCATAAAGTGCAGCACAGATTCATCTCATCTACAACCCCACAGCACTGGTCACTACTGAGCATGTACATAAAGAGCAGCACAGATTCATCTCATCTACAGCCCCACAGCACTGGTCACTACTGAGCATGTACATAAAGTGCAGCACAGATTCATCTCATCTACAGCCCCACAGCACTGGTCACTACTGAGCATGTGCATAAAGTGCAGCACAGATTTATCTCATCTACAGCCCCACAGCACTGGTCACTACTGAGCATGTGCATAAAGTGCAGCACAGATTCATCTCATCTACAGCCCCACAGCACTGGTCACTACTGAGCATGTGCATAAAGTGCAGCACAGATTCATCTCATCTACAACCCCACAGCACTGGTCACTACTGAGCATGTACATAAAGTGCCGCACAGATTCATCTCATCTACAACCCCACAGCACTGATCACTACTGAGCATGTACATAAAGTGCAGCACAGATTCATCTCATCTACAGCCCACAGCTCTGCCTCACTACTGAGCATGTACATAAAGTGCAGCACAGATTCATTTCATCTATGACCCCACAGCACTGGTCACTACTGAGCATGTACATAAAGTGCAGCACAGATTCATCTCATCTACAACCCACAGCACTGGTCACTACTGAGCATGTGCATAAAGTGCAGCACAGATTCATCTCATCTACAACTCCACAGCACTGGTCACTACTGAGCATGTACATAAAGTGCAGCATAGATTCATCTCATCTACAACCCCACAGCACTGGTCACTACTGAGCATGTACATAAAGTGCAGCACAGATTCATCTCATCTACAACCCCACAGCACTGGTCACTACTGAGCATGTGCATAAAGTGCAGCACAGATTCATCTCATCTACAACTCCACAGCACTGGTCACTACTGAGCATGTACATAAAGTGCAGCATAGATTCATCTCATCTACAACCCCACAGCACTGGTCACTACTGAGCATGTACATAAAGTGCAGCATAGATTCATCTCATCTACAACCCCACAGCACTGGTCACTACTGAGCATGTACATAAAGTGCAGCACAGATTCATCTCATCTACAACCCCACAGCACTGGTCACTACTGAGCATATACATAAAGTGCAGCACAGATTCATCTCATCTACAACCCCACAGCACTGGTCACTACGGAGCATGTACATAAAGTGCAGCACAGATTCATCTCATCTACAAACCCACGACTTTCTCGCATCAACACCCTGCACAGACGCCCGCTCTCGGACCCGAGTGTGCGGCTCTATGTATTTCTATGCGGGAGCGAGCGGCCGTGCCGGGTGTTGATGAGAGTAAGTCGCACGACTTTCTCGCATCACACTCGCCAGTGTGACGCCGGCCTAACAGTTGTTGTAGAGATGTGTCTGCTGCTAGAACTCTGTGTAGCATTGACCTGGTCTCTAATCTGAGCTGCTGTAAACCTGCGATTTCTGAGGCTGGTGACTCGGATAAACTTATCCTCAGAAGCAGAGGTGACTCTTGGTCTTCCTTTCCTGGGGCGGTCCACATGTGAGCCAATTTCTTTGTAGCGCTTGATGGTTTTTGCAACTGCACTTGGGGACACTTTCAAAGTTTTCCCAATTTTTCGGACTGACTAACCTTCATTTCTTAAAGTAATGATGGTCACTCGTTTTTCTTTACTTAGCTGCTTTTTTCTTGCCAAAATACAAATTCTAACAGTCTATTCAGTAGGACTATCAGCTGAGTATCCACCAGACTTCTGCACAACACAACTGATGGTCCAACCCTATTTATAAAGCCAGAAATCCCACTTATTAAACCTGACAGGGCACACCTGTGAAGTGAAAACCATTCCTGGTGACTACCTCTTGAAGCTCATCCAGAGAATGCCAAGAGTGTGCAAAGCAGTCATCAAAGCAAAAGGTGGCTACTTTGAAGAACCTAGACTATAAGACATAATTTCAGTTGTTACACACTTTTTTGTTAAGTACCATATATACTCGAGTATAAGCCAACCCGAGTATAAGTCGACCCCCTTAAATTTGCCACAAAAAACTGGGAAAACTTATCGACTTGAGTATAAGCCTAGGGTGGAAAATGAGGCAGCTACTGGTAAATTTCAAAAATAAAAATAGATACCCATAAAAGTAAAATTAAGTAGGTTAAATGTTTTTGAATAGCCATATTGAATCAGGAGCCCCATATGCTGCTCCACAGATTATGCCCTATATGCTGCCCCATATATTATGCTCCATAGATTATGCCCCATATGCTGCACAAGTATTGTGCCCCATATGCTGCCCCATGTATTATGCCCCACAAGATGCGCCATAGATTGTGCCCCATATGCTGCCCATGTATTATGCCCCACAAGATGTTTCATTGATTATGCCCCATATGCAACCCCACAGCACTGGTCACTACTGAGCATGTACATAAAGTGCAGCACAGATTCATCTCATCTATGACCCCACAGCACTGATCATTACTAAGCATGTACATAAAGTGCAGCACAGATTCATCTCATCTACAACCCCACAGCACTGGTCACTACTGAGCATGTACATAAAGTGCAGCACAGAGTCATCTCATCTACAACCCCACAGCACTGGTCACTACTGAGCATGTACATAAAGTGCAGCACAGATTCATCTCATCTATGACCCCACAGCACTGGTCACTACTGAGCATGTACATAAAGTGCAGCACAGATTCATCTCATCTACAACCCCACAGCACTGGTCACTACTGAGCATGTACATAAAGTGCAGCAGATTCATCTCATCTACGGCGCCACAGCACTGGTCACTACTGAGCATGTACATAAAGTGCAGCACAGATTCATCTCATCTACAACCCCACAGAACTGGTCACTACTGAGCATGTACATAAAGTGCAGCACAGATTCATCTCATCTACGGCGCCACAGCACTGGTCACTACTGAGCATGTTCATAAAGTGCAGCACAGATTCATCTCATCTACAGCCCCACAGCACTGGTCACTACTGAGCATGTACATAAAGTGCAGCACAGATTCATTTAATCTACAACCCCACAGCACTGGTCACTACTGAGCATGTGCATAAAGTGCAGCACAGATTCATCTCATCTATGACCCCATAGCACTGGTCACTACTGAGCATATACATAAATAGCAGCACAGATTCATCTCATCTACAACCCCACAGCACTGGTCACTACTGAGCATGTGCATAAAGTGCAGCACAGATTCATCTCATCTACAACCCCACAGCACTGGTCACTACTGAGCATGTGCATAAAGTGCAGCACAGATTCATCTCATCTACAACCCCACAGCATTGGTCACTACTGAGCATGTGCATAAAGTGCAGCACAGATTCATCTCAACTACAACCCCACAGCATTGGTCACTACTGAGCATGTGCATAAAGAGCAGCACAGATTCATCTCATCTACAACCCCACAGCATTGGTCACTACTGAGCATGTGCATAAAGTGCAGCACAGATTCATCTCAACTACAGCCCCACAGCACTGGTCACTACTGAACATCACTACTGGGAATCTGGCTCCTGCGCAGTGAACAATTCAGCTCATCCTCATCAGATGCTGCAGAGGGAGGAAAACTAAAGAGGAGGAGGGAGAAGGGGGCAGGCGCAGCTATAGTTGTCCACTGCGCAGGCGCCAGATTCCCAGCCCCGCAGTGTAAACACATAACACACTGTGGGGCAGGATCTGGGGCCTCCGAAACACGCAGGTGCGATAGCCTGATGTCAGTTCCTGGGCAGCGCGAAAACTGTTGGCACAGCGCAGGCGCCTGCCGGCATGTAACGACAACAGCTACGCAGGAAAAGGCGGCGCAGTGACTCAACAGGGGATGATGGACGGCTGGGAGGCAGATGATACAGGGGGACAGGGCCGGCGTCAGCACCCGGCATACCCGGGCAAGTGCCGGGGCCCTGAGCAGGTGGGGGGGCCCACTCGCCGTCGGGCACCCCGGCGCCCGTTAGCGGATGAGAGCGGTGTCAGCGCCGCCACTGGGCCCCCCCCCCGCTTGCTCAGGGCCCCGGCAGCAGCCGGCGCAATACTCACCTCTCCCCGTGCCTCCGCTGCCGCAGCTCCGGGCTCCAAGGGGCGCCTGCAGGACGCCAGCGCTTCCTCTCACAGCAGCGCCGCTGAATGACGTCATCATTCAGCAGCTGGCTGTGGCAGAGAGCGCGCAGACGCCGGACAGGTGAGATGTGTGTGTGTCTCTATGTAGTGCGGTGCTTTGTGTGTGTGTGTGTGTGTGTGTGTATGTATGTGAGAGTGCTGGTGTGCTGCGGTGCTGTCTGTGTGTGGCGCTGTATGTGTGATGGTGGTGGGGGGAGGGCAGTGATGATGATGATGGGGAGGCATTGATGATGATGGGCAGGCAATGATGATGGGGAGGCAATGATTATGGGCAGGCATTGATGATGGGCAGGAAATGATAATGATGGGCAGGCATTGATAATGATGGGGGGACAATGATGATGATAATAATGGGCAGGCAATGATGATGATGGGGAGGCATTGATGATGATGAGGAGACAATGATAATGATGAGGAGGCAATGATGATGATAATGGGCAGGCAATGATGATGGGGAGTCTTTCCACAGCGCCCTTTCCTGAGCCCTAACAGTGAAGAACGCAGCACAGCGCAGAGGAGAGCTCCTTATTTTGTATGGAGCATTATATGGGGACCAGTATCCTGTATGGAGCATTATATTGGGTCCAGTATTCTGTATGGAGCATTATATGGGGGATGGGGGGGGTGACATCCTGCATGGGGTATTATATGGTGATGAGGGGAGACTATGTGGTGCCCTTAATATTGTATGGAGGACTATACTGTCCAGTCTACTGTGCGCTGTGAGGATTTGGCGGTTTTTGAGCTATTGTACAATTTACAATAGATATCACTCATGTAATGGAAGAAGTGAAGTATTTGGCATTGTACTATACCTATATTTCTCTGCAGTATCTGTGCATCATGAATCGTGGTCTGCGTTAAAGGGGCCCACTGAGGCTCTTTCGCCCCGGGGCCCATAAAAACCTGGAGCCGGCCCTGCAGGGGGACACACCATACCTATGGGACTCAATACAGGTATGGGGACCTATTTATAAAAGTCAATAATTCGGCGTTACTGGGGATCAGAAACATAAGAGCCACCTTCACAGACTGCAGCCTTAGTGCTGCTGAAGGTGGCTCTTTTCATTAAAACGCCCTGGGGGAGTGACAGGTTCCCTTTAAAAAAAAAAAAAAATAATGGCTTGGCCAGGAAGGTGAAATATGGATCCAGCAAGGAAAGAGTTGAATACAATTTAGAAATATAAATCCACGTATAGAGATGCAAAAGCTACTTATTTGTACAAAAACACAGCCTACAATACAAGCAGCGATGCCGCAGACGTATTCTATTATTTACACACAAATACTGGGTGACAACACAGCTGCAATATGTGCAGTAACAATTCTTAGAAATATCCAGACGACGGAAAGGAGCTGAAAATTTTCCACTGATTCATCTAATTTAGGTGTTCTGCATGTATGGCCGCTGCACGCAATCCGGAGGAACCACGCACCGGGAGGCAACCTACAGATGCAACACATTCCTGCCAATATCCCAAAACATGTAGAGGAGTACACATATTGATTTGAAAAATGTACATGTTATAAAAGGTTCTAATTGTGACTTTATTATTTGCGTGTTTTTTAAAGTTGCCTTTACGTGATTTTGTCCATTTTCCACCCATCAGTAGTGATCTAGAGAGTGCTTTGGCTAATTTGTCATTTGCGACTTTTCGAAAGCTGCCAAATTTTGGCACAGTTGGAGTGTAGTATAAAATTTATTTCTTTTTCCTTGCACAGTTAATGATTAACATGCAGCTTTTTAGAAACTCTTTATTGGGTTGTGCAAAATGTATTCAAAAAAGCTGCAAAAATCAAAGTCAAAAAAAATAAATAAATAAGCATCTTTGATTTTACACCAATACAAATGAATGGTGCAAAATCCACAATTACAAAAAAAAGAAAGAAGAACAGATCATGATATAAAAGAAAAATGATGGAATTTGGGCTTTTTTTTGGCTTTTGATCCTTAAACATCATCAACTATGGAGCCTACCTTCCATCAGTCAATCCTCCCAATATATAATTTTTTTGGACACTGAAATATAGTGCGAAAAGAGCCCTCCACGTGGTGCCATCCAAATCTGCACTAAAGTGTACTGCGAATTCTGCTGTGTAAATACTGAGGTTTTACCGCAGATTGCACCTCTTGCATTGCACAGTGAAATCTGCAACGAACACCCGCAGCCCAGCACACGGGACAAGCTGCAGATATTAAAATGGCGATGCCTGACAATTTACGCTGTGGGTTTTCTCCAAATTTTTAGTTTTGCCAATAAAACGCACAAAAAAAAACAGGCAAAAAAAAAAACAACAAAACACACACACGTGGCTTTTTTTCCAGCAATGCGGTTTGTGAATCTTCCCATAGGCCGGGTTTCAAACATCCATGAAACATGGACGGTGTTCAGATCACAACGCCCCGGAGCTGCAGGTACAAATAAGTTCCCTTTTCCAAAATCATTATGTACAGGGGTTAATCGCCCTCCTTCCTCCACTACCGGGAATCTCTTATCTTTCTACACATTAAATACTTCTCACGTCCACAGGAGACGATTTTCACTTGTCAATGTTGTTAAGTTTTCATTTTTCCCAAATGGAAAAGCAGCGGCACGGACACGACATGTGCTTATAATACACACATGTGGGACGAATATGTTGTGGTAAGCTCACATGCACGCACAATACTACTGCCCTGCACACTGGTGACGAGAATCATCAGAAAAACTATTCTACCGCTGACGCTCCATCCTGGCAGTACTACAGGACAAGAGAATAGAAGAAATGTTACAATATATCCTAGAGAAATCCGCTTTCTACACCTATAAGCCACTTCTCCCTTAGCCCTCTAAATCAACATACCCCTTGATGAACAGCTCAGTCGTGCTGAAAAAAAAAAAAAAAAAAAAATGGACTACTTACTCAGTGAAGAGTCAGGTATACTCCATACAGAGGGAGGAATAAGGAGCAGAAGGAAACTTTGTAACAAGTCTTTTACCTAACTCCAGAGCTGGATTCACATGTACACTGCTCACTGCTGCATAATGTCCTGCATGCTGCTTCACTAAGGAAAAAAAAGGTCAGGAATCCCTGTGTGTGTCGAGTATAGGACACATCATAGCAGCGAATCCTATCACACGAGTTCAGAGCCAATTCCATTTAAACAAAAAATGGCAGATTCAAATCACAGGATGGTCAAAACCGTATCAATCTTGTTGTATGTACAGAAAAACTTATTATGAAAAGTTTCTCGAACGTTTAGGTATCCTTTAAATGCATGTATTTTGGGAAAAATTTTTTTAATTGGGCTGTGTTGGATTGTTTCAGTTTGCCTTTGTGTTGCAAACTGCAGAACGAGACAACGTAGAATCCTTAAGTGAGCTCATAACTCTGTCGAACATTTATCCATTCTGCATAGAGCAAGCACAGGGGAATTCACAAGAGAAGTTAGATGGCTGCCCATTGAACCCACAAACACCAAACTGATCTGATTCACTGTAATTCTGTACAAATCTTAAAATATATATGAAGAAAAAAAAAGTCTCCATCTCAAACAGGAAGGAAAGGAGACTCCATAATTAGGTTTATTCTTCATTTAAACAATCACTCAAGCCCATGCTGTACGCCATAAACTCAAGTGCTCGTAAAAATGATTTTATTGATCTCGGCATTAATTCACAGGTCACAGTGAGCGTTCAGCCCCACGTGGATTCTACATAGATTCCCTTTTACACCCTCCTACACTTTATTAATCATTCAAAGAAAAGACTTAAAGGGGTATTCCGTTCTGTCCTCTGCGTGGCTGGGATTTGTTAGAAGCCTCCGATGTCCAAAATGACAATTACACATAATAAATAAATTAAAAAGAAATTTAAATATTATGCATAATTGTCATTTTGGACGTCGGAGGCTTCTGCCTGGTTTCTGCTGACTCCATTCTCGTCATTCGCTCCTACGATGTATAGGACCGGACATGTCGTCTGGTTTAGTGAATCCTTGTAATTCCCCATAAGAATTATAGAGTATCTTCTCTTAAAACTTCTACAAGGAACAAACAGAAGACTGGTACAAGGCCAAGTATAAATTGCCAAGTGGGTGTTCCAATTGTTATATAATATGTGAGTTACATGAAGTCATCAGTTTTCTGGGCAGCTCAATAACAGCGGCCAGCGACCGTCACCGGTCTCAAAGAGCGGCCATCCAGGTTTGCACTTGTGATTACTTTGCCGATCACCAGCACCCAACACAACTTTTTACCATCATTGTGAAGACCACGTTCTATGAGTGGAGGAGTCGGCTGTATGTTTGGGAGTAAAGGGATTCAGTAAAAAACACATTTCAGGCATCACAGCACTTCTCCAAAGTGTCACTACTCCGGATTCCTGGCTCACGTGGGTAATGAGGGGCAAGGCCGGACCCTGCCCTGCTCTATAATTGGAGCCTAAGAGGGACATTTAAAATAATCCTGCGTTTGTCGGCTCATTAAACCAAAGTTACTCAGATGAGGTGGTAAATACTCTCCCACGACACCGACATCTCAGATGATTACAGAAGTGTAGAGACAAATGGAAACTTACTGACCGCCCCGAAATAATGAAAATGCCAGGCCAATATGAGCAAAGTCACTGGCTTTGGCTGCAGCTTCTCCCGGTTAAGACTTTGCATAGATATGCCCCCATCTCAACAAACAGGGTACATTATCCTGACCGCAATTTCCAGGAGTTAAGAGGATCAGTACAATTTAAGAGGAACTCCAATGATAGCAATTAATAATTTTTTGTGCGTCAGACAGGCCAGCCACCTCTCCACGCGGGGCGAGACAGGCCAGCCACCTCTCCCGGGGCGAGACAGGCCAGCCACCTCTCCCGGGGCGAGACAGGCCAGCCACCTCTCCCGGGGCGAGACAGGCCAGCCACCTCTCCCGGGGCGAGACAGGCCAGCCACCTCTCCCGGGCGAGACAGGCAGCCACCTCCCGGGGCGAGACAGGCCAGCCACCTCTCCCGGGGCGAGACAGGCCAGCCACCTCTCCCGGGGCGAGACAGGCCAGCCACCTCTCCCGGGGCGAGACAGGCCAGCCACACACACCCTTCCAGAGGAGCTGACATTTTTATTGATACCACAAATACGATGATTTGATCGCCTGTTATGGCGACCCAAATACTTGTAATTCTGGAGATTTTATTTTATTCTTTTTACGCCAATTACCGATCGGACTAATTTAGTTTATATTTTGATAGATCGGGCAATTCTGAACGCAGCAATAAGAAATGTATATTTTTTCATTATTTTATTTCGAAAAGGGGGGGCGATTTGAACTTTTACATTTTTTAAAAAAACAAACATTTTTTTTCCTGCTTTTTACTTGCTTCAATAGTCCCCTTAGGAGACTTGACGCTGTTATTGTCCTGTGTAGCAGGGCTTCAGCTATGAGTAGCAAAAATCATCATCTGTGAACGATGTCCACAGGCTGGCGTTCATAGGAGATCTGCAATGATAAGCACGGGGGTACTGCGGTCATGTCAACCAAGCGGCGCCCTGTGACAGGGGCGCCGATGGGCGGGGTTTGTGATGCACTTCTTGTAAGCACAAGTTAAATGCCGCTGTCAGAGTCTGACAGTGGCATTTAACATGTTAACAGCCGTGGGTGGATCACAATTCCACAAGTGACTGTTAAGAGCACATATCAGCTGTCATGTGCAGGAAAAGATGCAGGCTCAGTGCCGGAGCCCGCATCAAATGCTGGAACACGACCTATACGTCATAGGATGTAAAGGGACTAACAGGTGCAGAAAATCCGCAAATATTAAAAAGTCACCAGAAGCTCATCCTGGGAATGTAGCTTATGGAGAGGCAGGTAAAAGTGACTCCATATCAGTTTTTACATACCAAAAAACACAAACATAACCCAAGTCCAGCACAATAGTCTTTTATATTAAGTGTGATGAACTACACCATTATAAGCCTCATTAAAAGGAGCTCCTCTGTTTTAAAGGAGTTGTTCATAACACCTTTCACATAGAAGACTATTGTTCTGAAAAGTCAGCAGGGTCAGCGCAGTTTTGGAGGTGGTTCAAAGCACGTGGAAGCAGCGTCTGCACACATTAAAAACACTGAAGAGGCAAAAGACCAACCGGCACAAAAGGGAGAAAGGGCCAGAGCATTTAGCTGTGTGCACGGTCACATACTGAAGGCTCCTGTTAAGGATTCACCAAAATGGAGCTGGACAGCCTGGTCCACGTGCCTTATCAAGATGTAGATTGCATGGAGGGGGTCCGCCGTTCAGGAATTTGCTGTTAATAAGAATCACTGGAAAAAGCGTCTCCTGTAGAGTTGAGCGAATATGTTTGAAATTGATCACCGAACCTGAATTTGCCACACAAGTGCCATATTGGTACCCTAGTTGTGCCGAATTTATGTTTGATGATCTGTTCCGAACATATTAGTTAATTTCTACTCCAAGGACGTTCAGCGAATATTGCAAATATAATATTCGCCGCCGATCATAATCGGTACCGAATTTTGAAACACTTGCTCAACTCTAGTCTCCTGCTCTGGCAAATAACGCAACCTCGCATTACAACAGTGTGATGATTGCGACGCGGGAACCCAAGTGACAACATATGATCAGACAACAGAAGAAGAACACAGCAATTTCAGCAGGTGCGGACAGCCATTGGATGTGTCAGGGGGTGTGCGGGATCTCCCACAAAGCTAGGAAAGAAGGATCAGACATTTTGGTTTTCAACATGCCCAGTCCTATGTTCACAGTGAGGGGTATCTACAGTCATGGCCAAAAGTTTTGAGAATGACACAAATATTATATTTTCACATGATCTGCTGCCCTCTGGTTTTTATGTGTGTTTGACAGATGTTTTTATCACAGACAGAAATATAATTGCAAACATATGAGTAACAAAAGCTTATATTGACAGTTAGAATGAGTTAATGCAGCAAGTCAATATTTGCAGTGTTGACCCTTCTTCTTCAGGACCTCTGCAATTCTCCCTGGCATGCTCTCAATCAACTTCTGGACCAAATCCTGACTGATAGCAGTCCATTCTTGCACAATCACTGCTTTCATTTTGTCAGAATTTTTAGGTTTTTGTTTGTCCACCCGTCTCTTGATGATTGACCACAAGTTCTCAATGCGATTAAGATCTGGGGAGTTTCCAGGCCATGGACCCAAAATCTCTATGTTTTGTTCCCTGAGCCATTTAGTTATCACCTTTGCTTTATGGCAAGGTGCTCCATCATGCTGGAAAAGGCATTGTTGATCGCCAAACTGCTCTTGGAGGGTTGGGAGAAGTTGCTCTTGGAGGACATTCTGGTACCATTCTTTATTCATGGCTGTGTTTTTAGGCAAGACTGTGAGAGAGCCGATTCCCTTGGCTGAGAAGCAACCCCACACATGAATGGTTTCAGGATGCTTAACAGTTGGCATGAGACAAGACTGGTGGTAGCGCTCACCTTGTCTTCTCCGAATGAGGCGTTTTCCTGATGTCCCAAACAATCAAAAAGGGGATTCATCAGAGAAAATAACTTTACCCCAGTCCTCAGCAGTCCACTGCCTGTACCTTTTGCAGAATATCAGTCTGTCCATGATGTTTTTTCTGGAGAGAAGTGGCTTCTTTGCTGCCCTCCTTGAGACCAGGCCTTGCTCCAAGAGTCTCCGCCTCACAGTGCGTGCAGATGCACTCACACCTGCCTGCTGCCATTCCTGAGCAAGCTCTGCACTGCTGGTAGCCCGATCCCACAGCTGAAACACTTTTAAGAGATGGTCCTGGCGCTTGCTGGTCTTTCTTGGGCGCCCTGAAGCCTTTTTGGCAACAATGGAACCGCTCTCCTTGAAGTTCTTGATGATGCGATAGATTGTTGACTGAGGTGCAATCTTTCTAGCTGCGATACTCTTCCCTGTTAGGCCATTTTTGTGCATTGCAATGATGACTGCACGTGTTTCTTTAGAGATAACCATGGTTAACAGAAGAGAAACAATGATTCCAAGCACCAGCCTCCTTTTAAAGTGTCCAGTGGTGTCATTCTTACTTAATCATGACAGATTGATCTCCAGCCATGTCCTCATCAACACCCACACCTGTGTTAATGGAGCAATCATTGAAAAGAGGTTAGCTGGTCCTTTTAAGGCAGGGCTGCAATGATGTTGAAATGTGTTTTGGGGGATAAAGTTCATTTTCTAGCCAAATATTGACTTTGCAAGTAATTGCTGTTAAGCTGATCACTCTTTATAACATTCTGGAGTATATGCAAATTGCCATTAGAAAAAGTGAAGCAGTAGACTTTGTAAAAATTAATATTTGTGTCATTCTCAAAACTTTTGGCCATGACTGTACACGTGTAAGGCGGGGTGGGAAGAAATAGCAGTAGCACTATTCCGAGGGACACATCAGCTATACAAACTGCTCTAGACAGCGTGAGATTTTGCCCTGTATTATGCACACCAACACAAGAAAGCAGAGATTGTAATGCTCTGCAGTTTTATCATCTGTGCACCGTGAGAATAGGTACAAATTGCTGTGCCCTTGATCAGCTACAGTGGCATGTAAAAGTATGGGCACCCATGGTCAAAATTACTGTTATTGTGAACAGTTAAGCAAGTGGAAGATGAAGTGATCTCTAAAAGGCCTAAAGTTAAAGGAGACATTTCCTTTGAATTTTAAGGGCCCATCTCACATAGCGATCTCGCTACCGAGATCGCTGCTGAGTCACTAGTTTTGTGACGCAGCAGCGAGCTCACCAGCGATATCGCTGTGTGTGACATTCAGCGACGATCAGCCCCCTGCTGGGTATCGCTGATCGTCACTGAAATGTCAGGACATTTTTTTGATCGCTGGTCTCCCGCTGACAGGCACGCATCGCTGCGTGTGACAGGCGGGAGACCAGCGATCCGCTGGTAACCAAGGTACACAGCGGGTTTCCAGGCGCGGGGCTGTGCCTAGAAACCCGCTGTGTACCTTGGATACCAGCGCCCTGATGCGGGGGAGCTGGTATCCAAGGTACACAGCGGGTTTCCAGGCACCGCGCAGCGCTTGGAAACCCGACGTGTACCTTGGTTACCAGCTCCCTGCATCAGGGCGCTGGAATCCAATGTACACTGCGGGTAACTAAGCGATGTTACCCGCAGTGTCGCTGTCCCAGATCGCTGCCTGAGCTGCCTGTTTGACAGCTCAGCAGCGATCATATAGCGATACACCAGCGATCCTGACAAGTGCATATCGTTGTCGGGATCGCTGGTGTATCGCTATGTGAGACCCAGCCTTTAGGCCAAAAATACATTTTTTTTTCATTTAAAAATTGCAAAAAGGAAAATGAGCTGATGCTAAAGTTTGGGCACCCTTGGAGATTTGTGTGCTCAGATAACTTTGACCAAGGTTCCAGATCTTAATTAGCCTGCTAGTGTTATGGCTTGGTCACTATCATCATTAGGGAAGGCCAGGTGCAAATTTCCAAGCATTCTAAAAACCCAGCCTCCTCTAACCTTGTGCCAAAAAAACAGCAGCCATGGGTTCTTCTAGCACTCTGAAAATGGTGGAGGCCCACAAAGCAGGAGAAGATAGCAAAGCTTTTCAAGTTGCCCTTTCCTCAGTTCGAAACGTAATTAAGAAATAGCAGTTAACAGGAACAGTGGCGGTCAAGATAAGGTCTGGAAGACCAAGTAAAATTTCAGTGAGAGCTGCTGGTAGGATTGCTAGAGGCGCAAATCAGAACCCCCGCTTAACTGCAAAAGACCTTCAGAAAGATTTAGCAGACTCTGGAGTTGTGGTACATTGCTCTAATGATCAGAGACACCTGCACAAACATGGCCTTCATGGAAGTCATCAGATGAAAACCTCTCCTGCGTCTTCATAACATTTTGCACAGGCCCATTTTCCTTTTTGTAATTTTTAAAATGCAAACCTTAAGCCCTTTTAGAGATCATTTAATCTTCAACTTGCTTAAACTGTTCACAATAACAGTAATTTTGACCAGGGATGACCAAACTTTTATGTGCCATTGACAGGGCGTCTAACTGCTAAAAGAAAGATGGGGTGGTAGGTTGGTGGCCACTTTCCAGATTACGCCCCAAAAGACCTGGTAGAGAACGGTACTTAAGTTGACTACAGGGTTATTCTCATGACTGCAGTTTTCACTCAGCAACATCCACTGCTGCTTGTTTCTGGAAAACACTTATGGAGTCAGATCATGACTTCTGTAGATAAATTCCCAAAGGAGTATAATTTCCAAAATGGGGTCACTTGAGGGGGATTCTGCTCTTCTTGCACTTATGAGCTCAGTATATGGAGTTTGCAAACTATTCTAGGAAAATCTTT
>JARQOD010000005.1:517097077-517114484 GCA_033576555.1 Oophaga sylvatica
GGACGACCCCTTTAATATGTGGATCAGTGGAATGATTTGTGCCCCCCATGTTCCTGCAGCACGGGCTGTTTTCTTGCCTGGACCCCACTGTAAGTCTTATTGCTACAGATAATCGCAGATTGTACAAGTCGGGGGACAGTGGAAATCTAATTGGTAAAACCATAAATATTTACCCTCAGACCCCCGTTATCTCCTGTGTATAGTGAGTATAGACTTTCCTAATGGGGGCAGGGTCGGGGTATTGAATAATTATTATTTTTCTTCTGAGAAGCATTTGTAATAGTTACATTGTTAATTCGGGGATCTTCCTGTTCACTTATCACTTGCAATATTTGTATCGCAGTCCCTCACCTTTTTAACAGCTGCTTTATTAATGAATTGATATTAATGAAAGTTATCGCTAGGTGCCCCCCGATTCTCCCTTGGCACAAGCTTATCGCTAGGTGCCCCCCGATTCTCTCTTGGCACAAGCTATATCTCTAGGTGCCCCCTGATGTGACGCTCTCCCTGCCTGTCACTCTGCAGTGTTCAGTGCTGACTCCTGTCTTTCCAGCTTTCTCCTGCCTGAACCCCACTTTGTCAGCTCTCCCTATGGCACAGAATACCTCCTTTGCCCCCCGTCTTCTTGCACCCAGCATTAGATGTGTAGATGGAGGGTGCTGTGCTCTCCCTGCACCCTCCTTTCCTGTTCACATTTTCTTTCCCTTTCTTTCTGTTCCTTGCTCTGTGATTTTCCATCAGGTCGGTTTTGACACCACTCCCTTCTCTGTTTACTAAATTTGTGGGTAATGTGATTTTTTTTTTTTTTTGCAAATTGTTTTGTGGTTGTGCCCTGGCAAAGCAAGGTGGCCTCCATACCATTCTTTATAAATGAGGTCTGTACCCTTTCTTTCCTCTGCATCGTACAGATGTGATTGGCACTTAGTGCTGGTACGCAGGTGATCAGTGATACTGTCGTCTTTGTGTGTTGTACCCAGGTTATTTTTGGTGTCACAGTATAATTCTGGTATCGTTCACACTCCCCTGATTGTATCCAGTCCTATAAACATGACCCCTGACACAGCAGTGATAAGAGGGTCTCTATTAGTGATGACGTACTGTACAATTGCCCATATAACAAGGGCGCAGTCAGACGCCACATAAATGGAAGCGAGATCTGACCACAGTGCACGTGCCCACAGCTCTCCCAATCGGTGTGACATCATGAGCAACTGTCACTTTTGGGTCGGGAGCGCTGCCGGCCAGTCCATGCGCTGCGGTCAGGTCTCGCTCCCACTTATATGGCGTCTGACTTTGCCCATAGGCTGTTTAGGGATCGCACCTCAACTGGTGACAGCCCGCTGCCAATGAAAGATTTCTCGGAGGTGTAACAGAGGAACAGCGTGACCCCAAGTCCTTAGCAAAGCTGTAGAAGTATTAGCACAGACATGTCTGGAGAGCTGATCGATCCGCTTTCTAGGGGTTGTCCAGGGATAGAAGCAAGCTCCCCCCTCACAAACCTCACTGACTGATGGGGGCGCTCATGGGTAATGTCTGGTACTGTTTTAGGACCTGGGATGGCTGACCCAATTTAAATAATCTGCATAATTTCTGTATAGCAGATGTTGGACCATATAAACAGTGCGGGATTGGGTGGTGGGTTTTTATTGAACATTTTCACACTGTTTGTATTTTTTAGGTCCTTTTTTTTTTTCGTTTTTCCTCAGATTAATTTAGCTCTAGGTTTGGTTTTTTTCCCCCCCCCATACACTTCTCTACTTAAACACCACCAGAAAAAGCCACCAAAAGCCCCGTTTGTATAAAAAGCTCTAAATTCTAACTACAGAGATGATGACCCCAACAATCCCTGTATATTAGAGCGTGAATGTGTAATTCAACTTTGGAAAAAAATCAGTATGTTGCGACCCCTCTGATGCTGTTGATTTATTGAGGATCCATTTCATGAGATCGCTTCGACCACCAGGCAGGTGCCTGAGCTCATGCAGGGATGGGTAGGGGTGGCCCCTGCGCGGCGGGGGTGGGTAGGGGCGGCCCCTGCGCGGCGGGGGTGGGTAGGGGCGGCCCCTGCGCGGCGGGGGTGGGTAGGGGCGGCCCCTGCGCGGCGGTGGGTAGGGGCGGCCCCTGTGCGGCAGGGGTGGGTAGGGGCGGCCCCTGTGCGGCAGGGGTGGGTAGGGGCGGCCCCTGTGCGGCAGGGGTGGGTAGGGGCGGCCGGGCTGCATGCTATAGCTGAGCCTTGTTCAAGCCACTAAGCAAAAATCATTTGGGGATGGTGTGAGTCTAGGACATGACCCCCCACTGATCAACTGTTTATCAGAGGGACTATGTAAAAACGTTGGGTCTGTTCACCTGTAGTTCTTGGGGGCAGTGGACACTCTGTAGCTTAAGTGATAAACTCACGGAGGTTATTTCTATTTGCACAGATAATAGATTTAGAAGATCATTTGTAAGTTCCCATAAAAATCTGCTTTGGAAACACTTTGGGAGAACAGTGACCTGAGCCAAGTAGTCGATCAGTGTTCTACTGGACGAGATGAGCAACAGCGGTGGATGGCGATATTCTGCTATGAAGGGGTTGTCCTAGTTTAGAAAAACATGGCTGCTCTTGTCCTAAAACCGTGCCCCATGATTTATGGGATGTATCTGGAGTTTCCTTTTGAAATGAATGGAGCTTGGCAATAAAGCCACAACTTCCAGATCGGTGTGATGCAATTTCTGGAAGAGAGCAGCTATTTTTTTTTTTTCTGCTATTTATCTTGTTTTCACCAGACAACCTCTTTATCACGTATCGATAGGTTAAGTGATGACTTGTTGATATGTGGACGTCTGATCGCTCAGGCCGGCACCGATCGTCAGAAAGGGAAACTTTTATTCCCGTTACAAAATGAGGCACGACCCCTGCTCCATTCACTTCCCATGCGGATGCTGAGCGCTGCGGTTGTGTTTTTGCGGCAGCCACATAGGGAACAAATGGAGCAACGGTCGGGCGTTCAACCTGCCACATCCCCAGCGGTGGGGCACTCGCCAATCCACACATTACCCTGCAGACGGGGGATAACTTGTTTTCACTGGATATCCCCTTTAAACACCTCCCCCTCCCGCCCCCATAGATCAGCTACTTTTGGCATCCTAGTTTTTATGAAACTACAACTCTCAGCATTTCCTATCAAACATAGGCTTAGAGTTGTAGTTGCACACCTGGCATGCCGCCGGTTAATGACTGACCCATGTTGCCAGTGCACGTCAGATTTTTGCATGAGGTTTTCAATATCGTAGTCAGTTTTGTCCCTTTTAATCAATGTCGGGGGCCATATTGACAAAACTGCAAACCCACTAATGATACATCTGTAAATGGCATCAGAAGCCACCAGCACATCGCTGCATCTTACCAAAAATACAAGGTCTGGTTTGTAAATGAAGAGATTAGCTGGAGATTGATCAGTTACTCCCCGCAACAGACGCTGCCCCTGCCGGAATCCTCTTCGCACAAGGAGAGTATGGCTGCGCTGAGAAAATACAGAAGCCTCCAAAATACGCTCCCTGTCCGTGGGACAGTAGGGTGGCTGAGGTCCTGCCGAGCCTCCTTGCCCCCACTGTACCTCTAGTCCAGTGGCAATTCTGCCTGCTGAAGACTTGAAGGCAAAACAATGGAGTTATCCAACACTAACATTATTATTTATTTTATTTTTTTTACTGTTAAAAAAAAAGTTGTAAACTTCAAGATTAAAAATCGATTACTGCTCCTATGCCCCGGCGGTCCAGTGTTCCTCCTATCTTTGTCTCCACAGCCAATTAGTGGCCCCAGCTGTCACTGTTCTATTGGCATCACTGCTCAGCCATGACACCACTGATTGGCTGCAGCGGTCACTTACAGCTCAAAGGAGAACCACTGGATCAATGGGGGGGTGTGGTAAGTATTTTTTCTTTTTGCTGTTTTATGGGATTTGCCGCTTGCTTTTTATTTAATGTTACTGCCTCCAGTCGCCTGATGCACAGACGCTTATTGGATGGAAGGACGGGGCGACTGGAGCTTCATACCGGACACCGGCTGCAAGATGAACGTATATCTTCCAACCGTACGGACAAAAAAAAAAATCTCATAGTGTAAAGTTTTTGTATATATTTTTGTTACTTTTGTGGTGTCTTTTTGTATGGAGACATTCAGTCTACATTCTTATGTAACTATACAGTATGCAGTGTAATATGGTGACAGTAAAGGGTATGCCACACTAAACAACATCGCTAACGGAATTGCTAAAAAACGTCACTATTTAGCGATCCCGTTAGCGATGTTGTTGTGTGCGGCAGCTTCCAGCGACGAGCTTCCTGCTGTGATCTCGCTCGTCGCTGGAATCGTTCTGGACCCTATTTTATCGCTGGCGCCCCGCTGGGTAAGTATATATCGCTAAGTGTGCACCTTTTTTAGCGATTTAGCGGTACTTTTGTACCGCTAAAGTCGTTAAGGAGATCGCTAACCGCGATAGCGTCCTAACGACATCGCTAAAATAGGTAGCTACTAGCGATATAGAAACAATCCCGCTAGCGATCTCATTAGTATGCGACGCTAACGAGATCGCTAGCGGGATTGTGTAGTGTGGCAGTACCTTAATGGAAGGGGGGGGATGCTGCTGCAGAGGCGAGCAAAATTAGGAGGCATCTGATGGCTGAGCCAATGGATAGGAAAGCTGCACAAAAAGCCACTTTCTGTCTGCGTTACATTCATCCCCTTCCCCCAGTTTATGGCATATATTCAGCAGCTCCTTTACTCCTGCCCCGGGCAGTTCTGTCCCAGGCTGTGAATAGGTTGAGCTTCGCCGTTTATTCAGGTTTTGCTCTGTCAGCAATATGATATTTCCTGCATCTGTAGCTCAGGTGATTCGCTTTGTTAGTTCAACGGTGACGTCTAATGTCCCAATTGTTCCAAATTTTACACTGAGCCCAGAGGCCACGCTAGTGTCAGCAGAGGATGGCGGCTGATGAGTGACTTTACCAATAGCAACCACAAAGGTGAGTCATCTTCGGTGAAGACACCTGCTGAGATACAGTGTCTCCTTCCCCCTCATCCTGGAGGAACCTGTCCATGAGTAACACCGCCTGCTAATGACATTGGGAGAGAATTGGGAACTGCTAAAAATTGTTTGACAGTGGGATGACCTGATGCCTTCTGAGCTGCATTCTCAATTCTGCTAATCATTGGAAACGATCTCCAATGTTCAGGTTGCTTTTGATTGAATGCACTTTGGACTTTAATAAAAGTGATTACTGTATGTAAATCAATGTCATGGATATATAAAATCAGCCAAGTGACATGCTAACATTAGAGCGAGACCTTGTGTATGTTGGGGGCTGCGTCACATTTTCAATGCTGTCTTTTGAAGGGTGGATGAACAAAAAACGCCAGCTCTGCCATTGTGTTTCATTCGATTGGCACCATGTGGGATGTTATTTCAAATGTAAAATATACCATGCTTTTTTTTTTAATTTTTTTTTTTTATTTATTTATTTTATATACCTCCTACATTTTTTATTTTGTTTTTGGTTACAGGACATGCTCCCTTACATAAATGCACTACATTGTTTCTGCATTGCCATGTTTTATGTCTGCCTTTTTGTCAGTCTGGCATTTACAGGCTTTGTTTCAATGCACATGGCTAACTGCAGAATGGGTTAACTGAGAATCTGTCAGTGTGTTCATTCAAAAGGGGCGTTTTGTAAGTTATATCTTGTCTTTTTCTGAACCCCTTTGTGTTGTTTTAAGACCATAAACCTCATCAAAGCTTAGTTGAAATTTTGATGTGGTTATATATCAGCTAAGGGAAAATTAGAAAGACACATACAAGTTACTAACTCCCATCAGAATAAGCTCACTAAAGGATTCTCAGTTAACTCATTCTGCAGATGGAAACAAAGAGCTTGTAAACGCTAAAATGAGCTATATGCTCTTGCACCTATACGGTAGAGTGGGAGGGACGCTCTTGCACCTATGCGGGGGTGTGGTGGGGGGAGCGACGACACTCTTGCACCTGCATGGGGTGGACACTCTTGCACCTATGCAGGAATCGGGAGGAACGATGATGCTCTTGCACCTATGCGGGGGAGGGGGCCGACGACACTCTTGCACCTACATGGGGTGGATACTCTTGCACCTATGCAGGATGGGGGGGGATGATGATGCTCTTGCACCTACATGGGGTGGACACTTGTGCACCTACGCTGGGATTGGGAGGAATGATGATGCTCTTGCACCTACATGGGGGGACGCTCTTGCACCTATGCGGAGGAGGAGGGGGGCGACGACAACGACGACACTCTTGCACCTATATGGGGTGGACACTCGTGCACCTATGCAGGGATGTGGGGGGGTGGACGACGCTCTTGCACCTATATGGGGTGGACTCTCTTGCACCTATGCATGGATTGAGAGGAACGATGATGCTCTTGCACCTACATGGGGGGACGCTCTTGCACCTATGCGGAGGAAGGGGGCGACGACGACGACACTCTTGCACCTATATGGGGTGGACACTCGTGCACCTATGCAGGGATGGGGGGGTGGACGACGACGCTCTTGCACCTATATGGGGTGGACTCTCTTGCACCTACATGGAGTGGATATTCTTGCACCTACGCAGGGATGGGGAGGAATGACGACGCTCTTACACCTACACAGGGGTGATAAGCTCTTCCACTTACGTGGGGGCGACGATGGCACTTTTGCACCTTCGTGGGGTGGGGGACGACAACGCTCTTGCACCTACTCAGGGGTGGGGAGGGTGGACGCTCTTGCACGTACGCAGGGATGAGGGTGGGACGACGATGCTCTTGCACTTACGTTAAGGATCTGTACACACCGCAGTAATGCAGAGTGCTGCCTGATCCCGCTCTAGTCCCAGTACCTGAATGTGACCTTTTCGTGGATGGCAGACAGCAGTGATCTTCCTCCGCAGTTGGAGCGACTTGAGCCCTTTCTCTTTCGTGATCAGGCAATATGTTTAATTCCCCATCTGGTGCAACCTGCATTAACAATTAATCAGATCACAATAAAAAAAAGAGTGGGCTGACGATTCCCTGCAGGCCTCGGATCAGTTGGCAGATGCTGGAGCATTAGATAATTTTGCCGGTGCCTGAAGTTGATGTCATTTCTCTAAGTTTGTAGCAGTCGGATTATTTCCCACAGCTTTTTCCTGTGTGTTTTCTGCTGATGAAGTGATGTAAGCGTGGCTGTGTTCCCATTGTAAATGCTCTCGTCTGCTTGCATTTGCAGGGCTTGTTGGAACACCCTTAAGTGGAGGGCATATTTTGCACTAGAAAAGGAAGACCTCGCCTCTTCTCTTCTTGCACTTGTCATCTTGTTGCCTTGGAGCCATAAAGCCGCATCGCACTGGAGCACAGCGACACTTCAGCTCTTGGGGATGAGCGGGCAGGAAAAAAAGTGCTAACTTACATTTCATTCAGCTGCACTCATTCAGGTTCCACAATGAGGATCATGATGGAGAAATAATTAACGGTAAGTCTATGCAAACCGGGCGCGTACCCTTTGTATTAATCTGAACTCTCGCGCTGCGGATGGTAAAGCATCGGCACATAAATATCATTCTGAGTACTTATCCCCTTAAGGACCGAGCCATTTTTAAATTTGACCAGTGTCACTTTACGTGGTAATAACTCGATCGTTTCAGTGGATCCCTCTGATTGTGAGATTGTTTTTTTTTTTTTTTTTTCGTGACATTGTACTTCATGATGCATGTAACATTTTTATATGACTTGTGTGTATTTGTGAGACCAGAAATTTGGCCAAAATTTAGTATTTTTCAAACTTTTAATTCTTATGCCCTTAAACCAGATATGTCACACAAAATAGTTAATAAAATATTTCCCACATGTCTACTTTACATCAGCACAATTTTTGATACATAATTTTTTTTAGTTAAGACATTATAAGGGTTAAAAGTTGACCAGCAATTTCTTCTAATTTTTACAACAAAATTTACAAAACCATTTTTTTAGGGACCACATCACATTTGAAGTGACTTTGGGGGGCCTATATGACAGAATATACCCAAAAGTGACACCATTCTAAAAACTGCACCCCACCCCCCCCCAACCAAGTGACACTATTTTGGAAACTAGACCCCTTCATTGAATGTATCTAGACTTATGGTTAGCACGTTGAGTTCCCGTGTGCTTCACAGTAGATTATAAAGTTGAGCCTTGAAAAATAAAGAAATCAAATTTTCCTACAAAAATGTTTTTTGCCCCAATTTTTTTTTTTTCGCAAGGGTAGCAGGAGAGAAAGCACCATACAATTTGTTGTGCAATTACTCCTGAGTACAGAGATACCCCATATGTGGTCAAAAACTACTTTTGAGGCACGTTGCAAAGTTGAGAAGGGAAGGAGCGCCAAATTGGGAGTTCAATTTTTGCTGGAATGGTTTGCAGGTTCCATGTCACACTGGCAGAGCCCCTGAGGTGCCAAACAGCTGAATCTCCCCATGAGTGACTCCATTTTTCAAACTACACTTCTCAATGAATTCATCAGGGGGTGTAGTGATCATATTGACACAGCGGGTGTGTTACAGAATTTTATACCATTGGGCAGTGAACACAAAATTAATTTTTACCACAAAAATTTTATTTTAGCCCCAGATTTTACATTTTCACACTGGGAAATGGGTAAAAACTGCACGAAAATTTGGTCCACAATTACTGCTGAATGTGGCAATACCCCATATGTGACTATACAATATTGCTTAGCCCCACAGCGAAGGGACGGAGCAAAGATTTTCCTAGAATAGTTTGCAAACTCCATATACTGAGCTCATAAGTGCAAGAAGAGCAGAATCCCCCCTCAAGTGACCCCATTTTGGAAATTATACTCCTTTGGGAATTTATCTACAGAAGTCATGATCTGACTCCATAAGTGTTTTCCAGAAACAAGCAGCAGTGGATGTTGCTGAGTGAAAACTGCAGTCATGAGAATAACCCTGTAGTCAACTTAAGTACCGTTCTCTACCAGGTCTTTTGGGGCGTAATCTGGAAAGTGGCCACCAACCTACCACCCCATCTTTCTTTTAGCAGTTAGACGCCCTGTCAATGGCACATAAAAGTTTGGTCATCCCTGGTCAAAATTACTGTTATTGTGAACAGTTTAAGCAAGTTGAAGATTAAATGATCTCTAAAAGGGCTTAAGGTTTGCATTTTAAAAATTACAAAAAGGAAAATGGGCCTGTGCAAAATGTTATGAAGACGCAGGAGAGGTTTTCATCTGATGACTTCCATGAAGGCCATGTTTGTGCAGGTGTCTCTGATCATTAGAGCAATGTACCACAACTCCAGAGTCTGCTAAATCTTTCTGAAGGTCTTTTGCAGTTAAGCGGGGGTTCTGATTTGCGCCTCTAGCAATCCTACCAGCAGCTCTCACTGAAATTTTACTTGGTCTTCCAGACCTTATCTTGACCGCCACTGTTCCTGTTAACTGCTATTTCTTAATTACGTTTCGAACTGAGGAAAGGGCAACTTGAAAAGCTTTGCTATCTTCTCCTGCTTTGTGGGCCTCCACCATTTTCAGAGTGCTAGAAGAACCCATGGCTGCTGTTTTTTTGGCACAAGGTTAGAGGAGGCTGGGTTTTTAGAATGCTTGGAAATTTGCACCTGGCCTTCCCTAATGATGATAGTGACCAAGCCATAACACTAGCAGGCTAATTAAGATCTGGAACCTTGGTCAAAGTTATCTGAGCACACAAATCTCCAAGGGTGCCCAAACTTTAGCATCAGCTCATTTTCCTTTTTGCAATTTTTAAATGAAAAAAAAATGTATTTTTGGCCTAAAGGCTGGGTCTCACATAGCGATACACCAGCGATCCCGACAACGATATGCACTTGTCAGGATCGCTGGTGTATCGCTATATGATCGCTGCTGAGCTGTCAAACAGGCAGCTCAGGCAGCGATCTGGGACAGCGACACTGCGGGTAACATCGCTTAGTTACCCGCAGTGTACATTGGATTCCAGCGCCCTGATGCAGGGAGCTGGTAACCAAGGTACACGTCGGGTTTCCAAGCGCTGCGCGGTGCCTGGAAACCCGCTGTGTACCTTGGATACCAGCTCCCCCGCATCAGGGCGCTGGTATCCAAGGTACACAGCGGGTTTCTAGGCACAGCCCCGCGCCTGGAAACCCGCTGTGTACCTTGGTTACCAGCGGATCGCTGGTCTCCCGCCTGTCACACGCAGCGATGCGTGCCTGTCAGCGGGAGACCAGCGATCAAAAAAATGTCCTGACATTTCAGTGACGATCAGCGATACCCAGCAGGGGCTGATCGTCGCTGAATGTCACACACAGCGATATCGCTGGTGAGCTCGCTGCTGCGTCACAAAACTAGTGACTCAGCAGCGATCTCGGTAGCGAGATCGCTATGTGAGATGGGCCCTTAAAATTCAAAGGAAATGTCTCCTTTAACTTTAGGCCTTTTAGAGATCACTTCATCTTCCACTTGCTTAACTGTTCACAATAACAGTAATTTTGACCATGGGTGCCCATACTTTTACATGCCACTGTAGCTGATCAAGGGCACAGCAATTTGTACCTATTCTCACGGTGCACAGATGATAAAACTGCAGAGCATTACAATCTCTGCTTTCTTGTGTTGGTGTGCATAATACAGGGCAAAATCTCACGCTGTCTAGAGCAGTTTGTATAGCTGATGTGTCCCTCGGAATAGTGCTACTGCTATTTCTTCCCACCCCGCCTTACACGTGTACAGTCATGGCCAAAAGTTTTGAGAATGACACAAATATTAATTTTTACAAAGTCTACTGCTTCACTTTTTCTAATGGCAATTTGCATATACTCCAGAATGTTATAAAGAGTGATCAGCTTAACAGCAATTACTTGCAAAGTCAATATTTGGCTAGAAAATGAACTTTATCCCCCAAAACACATTTCAACATCATTGCAGCCCTGCCTTAAAAGGACCAGCTAACCTCTTTTCAATGATTGCTCCATTAACACAGGTGTGGGTGTTGATGAGGACATGGCTGGAGATCAATCTGTCATGATTAAGTAAGAATGACACCACTGGACACTTTAAAAGGAGGCTGGTGCTTGGAATCATTGTTTCTCTTCTGTTAACCATGGTTATCTCTAAAGAAACACGTGCAGTCATCATTGCAATGCACAAAAATGGCCTAACAGGGAAGAGTATCGCAGCTAGAAAGATTGCACCTCAGTCAACAATCTATCGCATCATCAAGAACTTCAAGGAGAGCGGTTCCATTGTTGCCAAAAAGGCTTCAGGGCGCCCAAGAAAGACCAGCAAGCGCCAGGACCATCTCTTAAAAGTGTTTCAGCTGTGGGATCGGGCTACCAGCAGTGCAGAGCTTGCTCAGGAATGGCAGCAGGCAGGTGTGAGTGCATCTGCACGCACTGTGAGGCGGAGACTCTTGGAGCAGGCCTGGTCTCAAGGAGGGCAGCAAAGAAGCCACTTCTCTCCAGAAAAAACATCATGGACAGACTGATATTCTGCAAAAGGTACAGGCAGTGGACTGCTGAGGACTGGGGTAAAGTTATTTTCTCTGATGAATCCCCTTTTTGATTGTTTTGGGACATCAGGAAAACGCCTCATTCGGAGAAGACAAGGTGAGCGCTACCACCAGTCTTGTCTCATGCCAACTGTTAAGCATCCTGAAACCATTCATGTGTGGGGTTGCTTCTCAGCCAAGGGAATCGGCTCTCTCACAGTCTTGCCTAAAAACACAGCCATGAATAAAGAATGGTACCAGAATGTCCTCCAAGAGCAACTTCTCCCAACCCTCCAAGAGCAGTTTGGCGATCAACAATGCCTTTTCCAGCATGATGGAGCACCTTGCCATAAAGCAAAGGTGATAACTAAATGGCTCAGGGAACAAAACATAGAGATTTTGGGTCCATGGCCTGGAAACTCCCCAGATCTTAATCGCATTGAGAACTTGTGGTCAATCATCAAGAGACGGGTGGACAAACAAAAACCTAAAAATTCTGACAAAATGAAAGCAGTGATTGTGCAAGAATGGACTGCTATCAGTCAGGATTTGGTCCAGAAGTTGATTGAGAGCATGCCCAGGGAGAATTGCAGAGGTCCTGAAGAAGAAGGGTCAACACTGCAAATATTGACTTGCTGCATTAACTCATTCTAACTGTCAATATAAGCTTTTGTTACTCATATGTTTGCAATTATATTTCTGTCTGTGATAAAAACATCTGTCAAACACACATAAAAACCAGAGGGCAGCAGATCATGTGAAAATATAATATTTGTGTCATTCTCAAAACTTTTGGCCATGACTGTAGATACCCCTCACTGTGAACATAGGACTTGGGCATGTTGAAAACCAAAATGTCTGATCCTTCTTTCCTAGCTTTGTGGGAGATCCCGCACACCCCCTGACACATCCAATGGCTGTCCGCACCTGCTGAAATTGCTGTGTTCTTCTTCTGTTGTCTGATCATATGTTGTCACTTGGGTTCCCGCGTCGCAATCATCACACTGTTGTAATGCGAGGTTGCGTTATTTGCCAGAGCAGGAGACTAGAGTTGAGCAAGTGTTTCAAAATTCGGTACCGATTATGATCGGCGGCGAATATTATATTTGCAATATTCGCTGAACGTCCTTGGAGTAGAAATTAACTAATATGTTCGGAACAGATCATCAAACATAAATTCGGCACAACTAGGGTACCAATATGGCACTTGTGTGGCAAATTCAGGTTCGGTGATCAATTTCAAACATATTCGCTCAACTCTACAGGAGACGCTTTTTCCAGTGATTCTTATTAACAGCAAATTCCTGAACGGCGGACCCCCTCCATGCAATCTACATCTTGATAAGGCACGTGGACCAGGGCTGTCCAGCTCCATTTTGGTGAATCCTTAACAGGGAGCCTTCAGTATGTGACCGTGCACACAGCTAAATGCTCTGGCCCTTTCTCCCTTTTGTGCCGGTTGGTCTTTTGCCTCTTCAGTGTTTTTAATGTGTGCAGACGCTGCTTCCACGTGCTTTGAACCACCTCCAAAACTGCGCTGACCCTGCTGACTTTTCAGAACAATAGTCTTCTATGTGAAAGGTGTTATGAACAACTCCTTTAAAACAGAGGAGCTCCTTTAATGAGGCTTATAATGGTGTAGTTCATCACACTTAATATAAAAGACTATTGTGCTGGACTTGGGTTATGTTTGTGTTTTTTGGTATGTAAAAACTGATATGGAGTCACTTTTACCTGCCTCTCCATAAGCTACATTCCCAGGATGAGCTTCTGGTGACTTTTTAATATTTGCGGATTTTCTGCACCTGTTAGTCCCTTTACATCCTATGACGTATAGGTCGTGTTCCAGCATTTGATGCGGGCTCCGGCACGAGCCTGCATCTTTTCCTGCACATGACAGCTGATATGTGCTCTTAACAGTCACTTGTGGAATTGTGATCCACCCACGGCTGTTAACATGTTAAATGCCACTGTCAGACTCTGACAGCGGCATTTAACTTGTGCTTACAAGAAGTGCATCACAAACCCCGCCCATCGGCGCCCCTGTCACAGGGCGCCGCTTGGTTGACATGACCGCAGTACCCCCGTGCTTATCATTGCAGATCTCCTATGAACGCCAGCCTGTGGACATCGTTCACAGATGATGATTTTTGCTACTCATAGCTGAAGCCCTGCTACACAGGACAATAACAGCGTCAAGTCTCCTAAGGGGACTATTGAAGCAAGTAAAAAGCAGGAAAAAAAATGTTTGTTTTTTTAAAAAAATGTAAAAGTTCAAATCGCCCCCCTTTTCGAAATAAAATAATGAAAAAATATACATTTCTTATTGCTGCGTTCAGAATTGCCCGATCTATCAAAAAATAAACTAAATTAGTCCGATCGGTAATTGGCGTAAAAAGAATAAAATAAAATCTCCAGAATTACAAGTATTTGGGTCGCCATAACAGGCGATCAAATCATCGTATTTGTGGTATCAATAAAAATGTCAGCTCCTCTGGAAGGGTGTGTGTGGCTGGCCTGTCTCGCCCCGGGAGAGGTGGCTGGCCTGTCTCGCCCCGGGAGAGGTGGCTGGCCTGTCTCGCCCCGGGAGAGGTGGCTGGCCTGTCTCGCCCCGGGAGAGGTGGCTGGCCTGTCTCGCCCCGGGAGAGGTGGCTGGCCTGTCTCGCCCCGGAGAGGTGGCTGGCCTGTCTCGCCCCGGGAGAGTGGCTGGCCTGTCTCGCCCCGGGAGAGGTGGCTGGCCTGTCTCGCCCCGGGAGAGGTGGCTGGCCTGTCTGACGCACAAAAAATTATTAATTGCTATCATTGGAGTTCCTCTTAAATTGTACTGATCCTCTTAACTCCTGGAAATTGCGGTCAGGATAATGTACCCTGTTTGTTGAGATGGGGGCATATCTATGTGTATGCAAAGTCTTAACCGGGAGAAGCTGCAGCCAAAGCCAGTGGACTTTGCTCATATTGGCCTGGCATTTTCATTATTTCGGGGCGGTCAGTAAGTTTCCATTTGTCTCTACACTTCTGTAATCATCTGAGATGTCGGTGTCGTGGGAGAGTATTTACCACCTCATCTGAGTAACTTTGGTTTAATGAGCCGACAAACGCAGGATTATTTTAAATGTCCCTCTTAGGCTCCAATTATAGAGCAGGGCAGGGTCGGCCTTGCCCCTCATTACCCACGTGAGCCAGGAATCCGGGAGTAGTGACACTTTGGAGAAGTGCTGTGATGCCTGAAATGTGTTTTTTACTGAATCCCTTTACTCCCAAACATACAGCCGACTCCTCCACTCATAGAACGTGGTCTTCACAATGATGGTAAAAAGTTGTGTTGGGGCTGGTGATCGGCAAAGTAATCACAAGTGCAAACCTGGATGGCCGCTCTTTGAGACCGGTGACGGTCGCTGGCCGCTGTTATTGAGCTGCCCAGAAAACTGATGACTTCATGTAACTCACATATTATATAACAATTGGAACACCCACTTGGCAATTTATACTTGGCCTTGTACCAGTCTTCTGTTTGTTCCTTGTAGAAGTTTTAAGAGAAGATACTCTATAATTCTTATGGGGAATTACAAGGATTCACTAAACCAGACGACATGTCCGGTCCTATAATCGTAGGAGCGAATGACGAGAATGGAGTCAGCAGAAACCAGGCAGAAGCCTCCGACGTCCAAAATGACAATTATGCATAATATTTAAATTTCTTTTTAATTTATTTATTAGTGTAATTGTCATTTTGGACATCGGAGGCTTCTAACAAATCCCAGCCACGCAGAGGACAGAACGGAATACCCCTTTAAGTCTTTTCTTTGAATGATTAATAAAGTGTAGGAGGGTGTAAAAAGGGAATCTATGTAGAATCCACGGGGGCTGAACGCTCACTGTGACCTGTGAATTAAGCCGAGATCAATAAAATCATTTTTACGAGCACTTGAGTTTATGGCGTACAGCATGGCTTGAGTGATTGTTTAAATGAAGAATAAACCTAATTATGGAGTCTCCTTTCCTTCCTGTTTGAGATGGAGACTTTTTTTTTTCTTCATATATATTTTAAGATTTGTACAGAATTACAGTGAATCAGATCAGTTTGGTGTTTGTGGGTTCAATGGGCAGCCATCTAACTTCTCTTGTGAATTCCCCGTGCTTGCTCTATGCAGAATGGATAAATGTTCGACAGAGTTATGAGCTCACTTAAGGATTCTACGTTGTCTCGTTCTGCAGTTTGCAACACAAAGGCAAACTGAAACAATCCAACACAGCCCAATTAAAAAATTTTTCCCAAAATACATGCATTTAAAAGGATACCTAAACGTTCGAGAAACTTTTCATAATAAGTTTTTTCTGTACATACAACAAGATTGATACGGTTTTGACCATCCTGTGATTTGAATCTGCCATTTTTTGTTTAAATGGAATTGGCTCTGAACTCGGTGATAGTGATTCGCTGCTATGATGTGCCTATACTCGACACACACAGGGATTCCTGACCTTTTTTTTTCCTTAGTGAAGCAGCATGCAGGACATTATGCAGCAGTGAGCAGTGTACATGTGAATCCAGCTTGGAGTTAGGTAAAAGACTTGTTACAAAGTTTCCTTCTGCTCCTTATTCCTCCTCTGTATGGAGTTAACCTGACTCTTCACTGAGTAAGTAGTCCATTTTTTTTTTTTTTTTTTTTTTCAGCACGACTGAGCTGTTCATCAAGGGGTATGTTGATTTAGAGGGCTAAGGGAGAGTGGCTTATAGGTTGTAAAGCGGATTTCTCTAGGATATATTGTAACCTTTCTTCTATTCTCTTGTCCTGTAGTACTGCCAGGATGGAGCGTCAGCGGTTTAGAATAGTTTTTTTCTGATGATTCTCGTCACCAGTGTGCAGGGCAGTAGTATTTGTGCGTGCATGTGAGCTTACCACAACATATTCGTCCCACGTGTGTATTTTAAGCACATGTCGTGTCCGTGCCGCTGCTTTTCCATTTGGGAAAAATGAAAACTTAACAACATTGACAAGTGAAAAATCGTCTCCTGTGGACGTGAGAAGTATTTTAATGTGTAGAAAGATAAGAGATTCCCGTAGTGGAGGAAGGAGGGCGATTAACCCTGTACATATGATTTTGGAAAAGGAACTTATTTGTACCTGCAGCTCCGGGGCGTTGTGATCTGAACACCGTCCATGTTTCATGGATGTTTGAAACCCGGCCTATGGGAAGATTCACAAACCGCATTGCTGGAAAAAAAGCCACGGTGGTGTGTTTTGTTGTTTTTTTTTTTTGCCTGTTTTTTTTGTGCGTTTTTTGGCAAAACTAAAAATTTGGAGAAAAACCCACAGCGTAAATTGTCAGGCATCGCCATTTTAATATCTGCAGCCTTGTCCCCGTGTGCTGGGCTGCGGGTGTTCGTTGCAGATTTCCCTGGCAATGCAAGAGGTGCAATCTCGGTAAAAACCCAGTATTTAACAGCAGAATTCGCAGTAAAAACTTTTGTGCAGATTTGGATGGCACCACCCTGGAGGGTCTTTTCGCCTAATTTCGGGTCCAAAAAAATTATATATTGGGAGGGGTTGACTGATGGAAGGTAGGCTCCATAGTTGTGATGTTTAAGGATCAAAAAGCCAAAAAAAGCCCAAATTCCATCATTTTTCTTTTATTTTATGATTGTTTTCTTTCTTTTTTTTGGAATTGTGGATTTTTACCATTCATTTTTTTGGTTAAAAAAAGATCTTATTTATTTATTTTTTTTACTTTGATTTTTTTGCTTTTTTGAAAAAATTTTTCCAAAAAAAAAAGTTTCTAAAAAGTGCATGTTAACATTCTGTGCAAGGAAAAAGAAATTAATTTTTTTTTACACTCCAACTGTGCCCAAAAAATTTTGGAGCTTTCGAAAAGTCGCAAAGCAAAAAAGCCAA
>JARQOD010000005.1:517114584-517254748 GCA_033576555.1 Oophaga sylvatica
AGTGACCTGTTTTGTCATGTGATTAAGGTAAGAGGCGTAACATAGCATATGAGGTAGCCACATTCAATCTCACATGACAAATGAGCAACAAATGGTTTCTCTAGTATATGTGTAGACCAATGAAGCAGGTGGATATGTGGCCCAGCAGCGGAGGTGATTTGTGGGGAGGCAGTGACTAGTGGACCACAAGGCACTGAGATACCACGTAATGGCTTCAGCTAGGGCTACATGGCGACACATGACGCATCACACTGAAGTCGCAGCGACACATTGCAACATTGGATGTAATGATTTCCTATGGTGTCGCGCTGTGACCTTTGACTGAGACCCAGAGTCACAAATGTTTCCAAATGTGTTGGATTTTCAGTCGATGGTCACACACAACACACTTGCCATAGGCTTCAATTCAAGTAGCACACGACAAACGTGCCATAGGCTTCAATTCAAGTCACGCACGACACTTGCTATAGGCTTCAATACAAGTTGCGCACAACACTTGCCATAGGCTTCAACACAAGTCGCGCATGGCACTTGCCATAGGCTTCAATACAAGTCGCACACGACACACTTGCCATAGGCTTCAATACAAGTCACACACGACACTTGCCATAGGATTCAATACAAGTCGCACAGGACACATTTGCCATAGACTTCAATACAAGTCGAACATGACACACTTGCCATAGGCTTCAATACAAGGAAGTTGCACATGACACACTTGCCGTAGGCTTCAATACAAGTTGCACACGACACACTTGCCATAGGCTTCAATACAAGTCACACATGACACACTTGCCATAGGCTTCAATACAAGTCTCACACGACTTCTGGGTGACTTATCTACAACTTGGCTATTTTTTACAGCAAAATCACAGCTCTCTCAGATAAGTTGCATAAATGTGTTTGTGGCTCGACTTTTCAGAGATTTGCCGTCGTGTGACACGTCAGGCTGTAGTACCTGCCTAAAGCTGGCAATGCACATCAGAACGGTGAGCATTCAGCTATCTCCCCCACCATCCATGCATATGCACGCTCAATTTATCGCATCATGTGTTCTGTATACAGAGGGGAAACAAGCTGATGTCAGATACTTGTCTCCATCATCTGCTGGGGAAGAGTCGGGAGGCCTCCATACACGTCGTCCGGATGGTCCAGTGAGTATAGACGACTTTAATTTTATTTGTATGAAGGGGCTTTAGGAAGACATAGTGATAAGAATCCTAACTTTACTATGTCCTAACATGGTGGTCATGTTGAAGTGGCTGGAATTATGTTAAAGGAGTTAAAAATCACGTTTACCCCTTTAATGTTGGCAGCATTTGGAAAATGTAAGAGATTGCAGGTTAATAGTGAGTGAAACCATGCATTTTGACATGTTCAGGTGCAAAAAGATGGCAATGTTGCAAGATCTCCTACATCTGCCCATTATTCAATCGGATATCAGCATCAGATAGAAACCATATAAAAAAATACTATTTTCTAAAATAAATAAACTTACACCCACACAGTCAGAAAACACTAATGCAGTTGTAAGACTACAGCCGATGAGCCACAAATAAGCACTGATTCATCTTTACAAAAAAAAGCCTGAGAAAAACTCCTAGCCGTAAGAAAGCAATAGAAGGCAGACGATGATCCTGCTTCCTCTGGGAACCTGGCGTTGCCCAAACCACGGAACCAGGCGGCTTAAGCTGTGGGGTAAACTCTAATATGGGGAAAGAGGGGCAGTTCCTGACCTTTAGAGGCATTGATGACAGAAGCCGGGGATTAAAGGGCTTTTCTTGGATTACAATATTGATGGCCAATCAAGGGAATCTGTCGGCAGGATTTCACCCCAAACTATTTATATGTGGCTGTAGCTCTCTGAAAGACAAGTCTGGTGTCACGTCGTTGACTCTCACGCCTTTACAGCACCGCCCTACTTACTGCATTCGCTGCTCTGCTCCTCCCTGTGTCAGGCCGCTGCGCTGAGTCCTCATGCAGCACTTCCAAACTCCGCTGCCTATCCTTGCTGACTCCACCTGGCTATTGTGAGGCACGGCTAGATACTGCAGGAATTTAACCCTGCTGTGTCCTGCAGGAATTTAACCCTGCAGGGTTTATCTTCCCCAGCCAATTACCTGGCCAGGCAACAGATATATAAGGCAGCTCCTCCCTCCTCACCTGGCGAATAGCTGTGGCCATGTCTATTCTCACCACCAGAGGCTTTAGCGAAAACCAGGCAGTCGTTTAGTTACACCTCTACAGGGTAAGCCCGGCCAGTGGTGCAGTGGGTACACACCCACGTTACATCCAGCAAAACTTTTACGTGGCCAGTCCGTTCCTCCATCCCTGACAAATCAGCTTTTGAATCGTTTTACAAATGAGAGTATAGATCTGAAGCCTCTGTCACTCCAGCTCTATTCCCCGCCTCCTCCTGCAAGATTCACATCCTCTATGTAGTGGGACTTCGGGCGTTGTCAGTCAGACAATTTCTCACTTATCAAGATGATAACTAATTTATTAATGGGGGTCCGACTGCTGGGATCTGCACTTATCAGCAAAACAGGGGACATTTACCCCTAGTAGAATGAAGTGGCTGTGTGCATACCCGACCACTGCTCCTTTCATTCTCCAAGGGTCTGCCAAGTTCTGCACTATGGTTTTTCCAGCAGCACCATAGAGAATGAATGGAGAAGCGGTAAGGCATCCGATCGGTTGCTCCATTTTGTAATGGGTGTAAAAATGCCCCCCGAGGATCTGCCGATCGGTGTGGGTCGCAGCAGTCAGACTCCCACCAGTCAGTAAGTTATCACCTATCCCGTGGACAAACGATAAATTGCTTTCACTGGACAACCTATTTAGCTCTTCTATCCTTTGGATTTTTCAGCTGATTAATGATCAAAGACCACAACAAAGTTCAATGCACAGTGAACCTTGTTTCCATGGCAACCCCAGAGCGAGCAGATTCAAGATGATGAAAAGGAGTTTTACATGATCAAGTGTCAATAGAAAAAAAAACAAACTATGGGGCACATGATTCCGCGCCACATAACACTCCATGCCTTGTCACATGTCTATTTTAATATTGTGAAATTTACAAATGTCTTGTCCAGACTACGCCCTATGCCCTGACTCATGTGCCTCCCAACCATACTCCCCCTTCACCAAGCCCTGGAAAACAGAACAGCTAAGGAAAATGTGCAGAGGCAGCGTTCATTTACACCTCTCCTGGCAGAGCCTGCACGAAGTTTGGAGGAAATTGGGACATAATGCTGAATACGAGACAATTTAGCTAAAAGACACGCACAACTCTCACTAGTAAAAAATCACAGCCGGAGGGGGGGGATTACTGTAAAATATACTTACTGGTAATTTGCCTCTGTTTAGTATGCCTGTTAGATACTTCTTGGCTTGATGCAGTTTTGGCTCCTTGCTTTCCATTAATGGAATGGAGAATTTGAGTTTGGCAACGTTCTCCCTTAAAGAGAGCTCCAGCAGGGCCTCAGCGAGCAGCAGGTCCGTAAAGTCATCTGCAATGCAAGGGTTAAAGCAGATGTCACGAAGCACTGAATTCCCATATAAAGAAGGATGTGATCCCGGGACTATATGACCACAATGACTACACACAATGCAAAAGGAAAAAGACATTTGCGCAAGTTAGTACCGTGAGTTAAGAAGGCGCTTTATTCCGTTAATCTGGAATCGAGCACTTCCTCTTAATGAGCCGTCACACCGCTGACTGACACAAGGTGATTTAGGACATTACCTTATTTTTATGTGCAAGCTAAAAAAACAATTTCACACTTTTTCAAATCTATAGCACAACAATTTATACTGCAGGTTTCATGGCAGATTTGACTCTCTGCTAGTCTGCAGCGCAGGTCAATTTCTGATGCGGATTTTCTCAACGATGCTGCCGAAATACGCGGTGGATTTTACACCGGCGGATACTCACGTGCACATTCTTAAAGGCTACCATCACGGGTATTTAAGAAGTTTTTTGTTTTTTTTAAGTGGATCCACTCTAATATCTTCCTCCAAAAACACAAAACAAATCTTGGAAAAAAAAAACCTCTTCCTACCCACTTTGCTGTTCATATGAGAAGTTCGTAAAAAATAAAAAATTGGTGGAAAAAAAAAAAAAGGTGCATGACACTTTTTTGAAGTGGCACCTGATGGAATCCACTGCCGACTAAACAGTGTCCAATCAAAAGGTTGCAAAAACAAATCAGGAAAAGAAAAAAAAAAATCACCAAAATGCAGACTTAAATGCCCTGGGCGTGTTCAGAGCACTTCACATACCTCTGCCTCCCTGGCTGTTTTATCCACACAATACCATCTTACTCTACTTATAAGTTATATATATATATCATATAGGTAAGCGTTATTCCAATAGAATAAGAAAAATCTGACAAATGTGTATATACACAACACACCGCTAAATATTTTATGGAGATACACAACTACACAATAAAAATAACATTAAAAAGTTAAATTGGAAAAACAAGGAAAAATGAAATCAAAGGGAGTCCAATGAGAGACATAAAATAATGAACATAAGATTACAATACAAAGGATATCCACCAGATGGCAGAATACCAAGTAGTAATGATAACAGGTACGTATAGGAGTATATATATGTATATCCACAAAATTAATTACAATGTGATTCTGTGAGTTAGATATACAGATATTTTGTGGTGCACTGTAATGCACAAAAGATAAAATCAGTAATGAAAAAAATAAAGATACATTACAATCAGACATACCCCCCAAAAATGATAATAGCCTGTGTCACCACATCGGCCTCCACCTGAAACCCCTTCCTCTACTTTCCTGACTACACAGCCAGAGAGCTGTCACTTCGAATACGACATTAGCTCTTTGTTTTTTCTTTATATCCGAGGAATTTACGAATGATTCTCTTTGGTAAGATTCTGGCATTGTGAAACACGGTTCTCTCTGCTGCAATAAAGTGGCAGATAACAGAAATCTGTGGTTTACCTTCTGGAAATTTCACAATAAAAAAGCAAAATTTTCACTTAAAGGGGTGGGCCACTTCAGCTTTACTTTAACCTGTAATACTTACATATTAGTAAGTGCCACAAAATCTTGTCCCCCAACACAAAAGCGGAACACCGCTGCTCCTGCACACTGGTCCAGGTGCTGTTGATCAGCTCCTAAAATGAATGGATGATCTGCAGTGTACTGGAGCGGTGGTCTCCAACTCCGGTCTACATAGTTAATGACATGGCCAATGCACCAGGTCCTGAGAATCAATTTGCATCATCTTTCTTGAGGAGCTATCCTGCGGACAGTTCATCAATATCCTAGGAATGGAACACCCCTTTAAAAGGGTTATCTCATAACTCCGTCCATGTGCTTTATTAGAGCCATACGGAGCCCATAAAGAAGGAGTAACTTCCTTGGCTCCTCTATGTGTTAGGCTAGGTTCACATTTGCAGGTGGCAGAGCTGCAGAGGGCTGCGGACTTCCTCCGTGAAGCTCCGCCCACTGCCACACCTCCTCCGGTCAACTCCGCCTACGTCTGCACGCGGCCTGCGTACCCTATCTTTAACATTAGGTATGTAGGCTGTGCGGATGTATGCGGCTGCCTCAGAATGTGTCGTTTTGACGATGCGGAGAAAAAAACAAATTCCTACACGGTGCGTTCGACGCGGGTCGCCGCATCGTCAAAACGAGGCATGCTGAGGCATCCGCATACATCCGCACGGCCTGCGTACCTAATGTTAAAGAGAATGCCATGAGTGTGCAAAGCAGTAATCAAAGCAAAAGGTGGCTACTTTGAAGAACCTAGAATATAAGACATATTTTCAGTTGTTTCACACTTTTTTGTAAAGTGTAATGTATAATTCCACATGTGTTAATTCATAGTTTTGATGCCTTCAGTGTGATTCTACAATTTTCATAGTCATGAAAATACAGAAAAATCTTTGCATTAAAAAGGTGTGTCCAAACTTTTGGTCTGTACTGTACATAAAGTGCAGCACAGATTCAGCTCAACTAAAAGCCCAGATACTTAGATGAGGAACAGAACAGACATTTACAGGACATTTCATAACTTTCCCAAATTACAGTATATACTCGTGTATAAGCCGAGATTTTCAGCACCTTTTTTCGTGCTGAAAATGCCCCCTCGGCTTATACACGAGTCATAGGGCAGAAACCAGCGGGGGAGGGGATGCCGCGGCAGGAGCCGGTGGCTGGGATCATACTCACCCCTCCCCGTGCCATCGCTGAGCGTCCCTGCAATCCTGCGTTCTCCCCTTCCTGCAGCTCTCCAGCGCTGAGCGGTGACGTAATACCCGCTCATTAAGGTCATGTAATATGGACGCGACGCCACTCCCATGGGCGTGGCCTCCATATTCATGGCCTTAATGAGCGGTATTACATCACCGCTCAGTGCTGGAGAGCTGCAGGAAGCCGGGGAGAACGCAGGATTGAAGGGACGCTCAGCGATGGCACGGGGAGGGGTGAGTATGATGGAGGAGAGGACAAGGAGCACGGAGCTGGACGGGGGGGGAAGAACGGTGGACGGGGGGGGGAACGGGGACGGGGAAGCATGGAGGAGGACGGGGGGGAGAATGGAGGACGAGGGAAGCATGGAGCAGGACGGGGAAGCATGGAGGAGGACGGGGGGAGAACGGAGGACGGGGGAAGCATGGAGCAGGACGGGGGGAGGGTGAGTATGATGGAGGAGAGGACAAGGAGCACGGAGCTGGACTGGGGATAGAACGGTGGACGGGGGAAGCATGGAGCAGGACGGGGGAGGACGGGGAAAGCATGGAGGAGGACGGGGGAGAACGGAGGACGGGGAAGCATGGAGGAGGACAATGAGCACGGAGCAGGACGGGGAGGATGGAGGGCACAGAGGAGCATGGAGCAGGACAGGGGGGCACAGGAGGACGGAGAAGGAATGGGGGAGTACAGCGAAGGACGGAGCAGGAGGGGGGAGTACAGAGGAGAATGGGGGAGCACAGAGCTGGATGGGGGAGCAAGGAGCAGGACGGGGGCAGCACAGAGCAGGAGGGCAGTTTATACGCCCGGATTATACACGAGTCAATAAGTTTTCCCAGTTATTTGTGGCAAAATTAGGGGGTCGGCTTATACACGGGTCGGCTTATACACGAGTATATACGGTATTATGAAAACATTTACGGTACATCACATCCTGCATTGTACTCCTGTAAAAGAAAGTAAAGGGTATTAACCCTATGCCAGCTCACCAACCATCACCGGAGCACGAGACTGAAAGTCCGGACCAAGACTTTGACAAAGACCATCTAAGGTCGAAACGCGTTGCTGGTACAGCTAGTAGTGCATACTCTACGTTTTTTGCATTTGGAGGACACCGTTATGTGACGATTTTTATTTTTGGATTGAATAAAGAATTGCACTTTCTACAGAAGCTGGACTGCTCCCTTTATTTTCTCTATTGTACTCCTGTACCCAATTTATTATATTTTAAAAGTCCATTTTATACCGACTCCCCCAAAATTGACTCAGACTCCACGACTCTGACTACACAGCCCTTGCACGTCACCACTTCTGTATTTATCACCCACTCCTGATTTTGGCTTACAATTACTGGTGTAAAATACTGACCAAATACTGAACGTGTGAACGTGGGCTAATTCTTCCCACTTTTCATCTCTGCCCATTCAGGGACACTTTTAGTTCTATGCTACCACTGTAGTAGTAGAATAATATATGTTCTACCCCAAATCAGTGAAATTTACCATTTGTCTTAAGTAAAACTCAATGAGCACAAAAGAACAGAATGACAGGCCCTCTCTGCACCCCGGCCTGGTGAAATAAGAGTGAAGAAGGGCAGGGCTTTTCCGAGTAATTCTGTCCACTGATCGCCGCTCGGGTAAATATCCAAAGTTCACTCCACCTAGTCACCGTTTCTATTGTAGGTATTGGATCGAGGGTGGACTATGTCACATGGCGTCACAGGACTGTGTACACGCTGCAAAATCACACACAAAAATCCCTTTCATTGGTCTCCGAGAAGGATTTCTGAAGGAAAAGTAAACTTTCTTGTCACAAAATATGGTGTGACGATTTCCCACGAGTGCTCGGCCATAAATCAGCCGTTCACAGCCTCATGGATTCATCCATCGGACTGGTATTTCTCTTCTCCCAGTACGTTTCCAGTCTACCCACAGCTTCTAATGTAAAACATAAGAATCTGCTTAGTCCTTGCCCATGAAAAAATAAAAAATAATGTGACTAAAGAAAAAAAAAAGTGACTCAGCCAAGATGTTTATATGAAGACTGGAAAAACAGACGCTTCTCGTGTTTTCCATAGAAACTATTACAGTTACTGAGACTATAATTCCAAAATTACCTCAGATTAAAAAAGAAAAAAATCCAAAAAGCTATTGAAAACCCTTCTTGTTTCCGAGAAAGATGGATCACAAGGGCTCCAGGTTTATTTGGGTCCTTGGACGACAGCATCCTAGCGTTCCCCTCATCACTTTGGATTTTTCCTCCTCCATTCACAAGAGCTATAACTTTTTTTTTTACTTTTTGGCTAATAGACTGTCAGATGGCTTGTTTTTTTTTTTTTGCGAAACGAGCTGTAGTTTATACTATTAATATTTTGGGGTGTATACAACCTTCTGATCTCCTTTTAGTTCATATTATTTATGCAAAATAACCAAAAATAGTAGACTTTGCCATCTCATTCTCACCGTCGGAGCCCACATCAAAGGGAGGCTGTCCGACATCGGCGTACATTTAGGCCCGATGTAGGAAAGGGATTGAAAATGCTTCGTGGCTGGGTCTTCCTACAAGACAATGTCCCAAAACATACAGCCAAGGCAACAAAGGAGTGGCTCAAAAAGAAGCACATTAAAGCTATGGAGTGGCCCAGCCAGTATCCAGACCTTATCCCATAGAAAACTTATGGAGGGAGTTGAAGCTCCGCGTTGCAAAGCGACACCCTCATAATCTTAATGATTTAGAGAAGATCTACAAGGAGGAGTGGACCAAAATTCCTCCTGACATCATAACATTTTATTATATTATCTGAATTAATCCCCTTAGGGGACTTGAACCTGTGATCCCTTAATTGTGCATACAATACAATACCGCAAAATTGCGGTGTATTGTAAAATGATCAATCTCCTATGAAGCCGCAAGGCCTCCCAGATGACATGATAACGCCATTGAAACAATGCAATCACGTCGCAGCAACTAGACTCGGTTTGCCGGATGTATAACACAATTGGCAGCCATGCTGTATCGCCGGGCCCCTTGTGACCGGCAAGGCGTAACTAATTATACATGCAGGGGTTGCAATCCCACCCATGCACTGGAACCTTGGGGGCTCAAAATGCCCCTTTGGCCCATATGAAAACACCATTATTATTATAGACTTGTAATAATTGGGAGCTCTTGCATTAGAGCCCACAAAGCTACATGTTACACCATGGGTGACAACAGTGCGCACATCCGCTATATACATACAGCAGATGTCACCAATTGAAGCCTGGGAATAGTGGTTCTGCGGCGCTGTGGGCACCAGCACCAGCCTGGGTTCACCACCTGCTCGCACCCACCCTAAGGTACATGTACACGTTAAGTATTTGCAGCAGAAATTTCCGCACCATTTCTGAATCTCTTGGCAGGAAAAATCTGTACAGAAAAAAACGCGAAAAAACCACAACGTCTGCACAGACCCTAAGGGCACCATTTGGGTCACAGCTTGATATGGAGGTGTAACATGGGTACGCTGTCGTATTAAGGATCCACGTAATATAAAAGTCATAATAGGGCAACTAAAGAAGTTGTGTCTATACGAGTTATTGTTGATGGATTCCATGCCTGATGGAAGCACTATATGGCGGCACGCCCTGTGCAAGACACCTTAGGTAAATGTGCCCTTCAGAAGACTGACGACCCAGAAGGATCACTCTCCCAGTAACAGATATAACTAAAAATAGGTGAAATGATGATTTCTATCTAACTTTAAAAACAGTAACTTTCGTTTGCAGAGAACATAATTTATCTATCTGCATGTACCGCGTGCCTCTACACGTTACACAGTCACAGCCATACTTATCATTTAGGTGCCCCTAGGCAAAACACTTGTACATCAGGTCCCATGGGGGGGATCCTGCCTCGTGGGGAAATGTGCCAATAAACTGAAATAGTCCTGGCACTGATACCCAGATAGGTTCACACTCGAACCATCAGTTTCCTCCCACTCGCATTTTATTGCGCTCATTACATCAAGGAATTGGTCCAGTGAAGTCTAAGGCAGTAATTAGTCGGATATGAGCATTCGTAGGACCGATCGTTCCCTAACAGCGGCCCATCTAAACCCGCCAGCGATCATCTGAAGAGCGAGCAAACCTCTCGACATTAGATAAAAGGCTTATACGCAAGTTCTTTAAAGGCGTTTTTACGTTCAAAAAAGTGACCCCAAATTATTGAATATTCATTAATAAAATACAAAACAGAGATAGTACTCAGCCTTTTACGATCTGGCGCTGACTCCCTGTCGTCCAGTAGGTAAAATTGTAAAATGCTTATAAAATCAAGCAGATTTGCAATTTACTTGTTATTGAAAATTCTCCATGTTCTCGAAAACGGAGGGATTTTTAATGTTATTGTTTATAACTCATTGCCTTGATTACAAGCCACCACTGCCATCTATCAGAGGTGATCAGTCTCTTACACAATGAGTGATGCGCTTACAAACTCTTTGCTATAGAGCTTGTGTGTGCTGCTCTGAAGTAGACTAAATCGCTGGATCTGGACAGCTTCTGTGCTCCTCCGATGCTGCAGAAGCAAAGCTGTATCTGTCTGCAGTGTCAGAGAGGGTACGGTTCAGGCCAGCGCTGCCACTGTGTGATTTCAATTGTTCAGGAGAGTACCGACCCTAATATGCAAGAAAGGCAACAAAGCGCTCCGGAACTTCAATCATCAGAAAAACCCTTTAAGGTCAGTCGACCAGCTGCTTTTAGTAGATAGTCAGAAATCTAATATGTATTGGGGTGTCCTAACTTAGTCTCCCTTGATGCCAGATGTTGAGGGAAAGAAGAACTGGGCTGTGGAAATAGAGCTAGTTTTGTGCGGAATCAGGAATCGGTGTAAATGCACCAACTGCAGCAAAAAAAAAAAATATTATCAATTATTAGTTTCGGATAATTAATTAACAAACTGGAAGTTTTAACGGACTACTATTCCGATCAATGATCACTCAAGATGCAGCGACGACACCAGAAGTCAATAGGAGACGAACTATCGGCCAATCCACAATGAAGTCACTGGACGAGGCCCTCAAATCGAAGAACATTTCACCGGTGACGAAGACATCTTCGAAATGTGGTGTTGAAGAATGATATTATCAATACAATGCATGGCAAAAAGAACAAACAAATCCATTTTGGAACAACTCAAGCCAGACATGTCACTAGAAGCAATGATCACCGAGCTACGACTTGTCTACTTTGGACACATCATACAAAGAGAGCAATCACTGGAGAAGGACATCCTGGCTGGAAAATGAGAAGCAAAAAGTCAAAGAGGAAGACCAGCAACCCGATGGCTTGATACTAACAAGATAACGGCGGAGAAGACCCTGGTGGACCTGTCTCAGTGGACCCTCTTCATTAAATATGATCAGACGATTGGTGGTCATTATAGCACTTGAATCTGTGGGGATCAACTGATCACTGGGACAAGGTGGGAAGGTGCTAAACTATGACTACTCTGCCGGCAATACACAGATGAACGTTGGCCAAATGGTCCCTCGACAATACTGGATGAATGGATGTACTGCTGACCCAACCATTCATATTTTAGTCCACAAAAAAAAATAAAAGACGGCCGACTTCATGCCAGATGATGAAGGTATTTTGTTGATCAAAACGATTGTTCACTCCTAAGTTTTAACTTGACATATGATCATTTTGGTTGAAAGCACTCCCTTTCAACAATTTTAAAAAGGGAGATTGTCAAATCCTCCAAACCTTGAAAAATGTCACCACCAGTGCACGTCAGAGATGTATTCCTCAAATCTCCTTGGCGTCACAGATATCGGAGGTTTGGGAGACCTGACATGTTCCTTTATATCTAATGTAAAGATACTGATTACGGCACACCATTTAATGGACAGTGGCCTGAACAAGTGTTTGCCCCCTTCCTGATTTCATATTCGTTTGCATGTTTCTCACACTTAAATGTTTCCGATCACCAAACAAATTTCAATATTAGACAAAGATAACACAAGTAATCACAAAATGCAGTTTATAAATGAAGATCTTTATTATAAAGGAAATCCAAACCTCCAGGGCCCTGTGTGAAAAGGTGATTGCCCCTAAACCTAATAACTGGTTGGGGCACCCTTAGCAGCAACAACTGCAATCAAGCGTTTGCGATAACTGGCAATGAGTGTTTTACAACGCTCTGGAGGAATTTTGGCCCACTCATCTTTGCAGAACTGTTGTAATTCGGCCACGTTGGAGGGTTTCTGAGGATGAGCCGCCTTTTTAAGGTCATGCCACAGCATCTCAATCGGATTAAGGTCAGGACTTTAACTAGGCCATTCCAAAGTCTTAATTTTGTGTTTCTTAAGACATTCAGAGGTGGACTTTCTGGTGTGTTTTGGGTCATTGTCCTGCTGCATAACCCAAGTGCACTTCAGCTTGAGGTCACGAACAGATGGCCGGACATTCTCCTTCAGGACTTTTTGGTAAAAAGCACAATTCATGGTTCCATGAATCATACGAGACCGGCAGGAGTCTATGGGTCGTACTGTATTCCATGTACAGCCCATAGATTAATGCCCTATACGAAGAGACAATGCAAGGATGAGTTATTCTTCTGAAGAATAATATCCCCATATTATAGCACTGAAGCCATGGGCACTTTGTGTTCCTCTGAACAGCCTCGTGCACACAGCCCTAGCATATGGCAAATATCGACAAGGTGATCTGTGCCGTCATCAGGCGATCCGATGAGATGACGGAGGCTGGCAGGGTTATTGATGTTTGACTACAGTAAAACAGACTTGGCCCATGCCAGCAGCTGGAGGTGCCCGTCTGGGAGGCAGCCGGTACGGGCCAGGTACAGACACAACATACAGCATAGTGGAAACCTCCATGAGCAGAAGTACACATTTATATATAGGACTTTATGCATTTGTATGCTCTTCAGTGAGAAAATACCAATAAAGTCATGTTTCACAGAAATAATTCCTCCGGCCTTCAAGAGTAAAATTGTTTGAAAAGTAAGAGGTGATTTTTATGTACTTTCGATCGCTGAACTCAGTAAAAATATCGAAAAAATACATTTTTTTCCACAAACAGTGACTCCATAGGTTTTTTCTTGCACCATACTTTGTCCCCTTTGCGTGACATCTGGGTCCCGCACCTGTTCAATCGGCAGAATGGGGCACTTTTATTCCTGTTAGAATGAAGCATGGGGTAAAAGTGCCTCGTTCTGCCAGTCGACACGGTTTCCACCAATCTATAAGTTATCGTCTACCTTCAGTGGTCTATCCCTTTAATATTTTCGGGTGCCATATTAATAAGTAATCATATAATTGTTTTGGGACAAATGAGCAAAAATTTGTCTGATAGGAGAATCCTTCCTCGGATAAAACTCCACTATGGATGTCCTATTGTGTTGAGTTACAGGCAGATTACAGACTGCCATGAACAGAAGTCTATACTCTGCTGACAATTTCATTCAGTTTCTCCACCATGAACACTACTTATATGAAAATGTAAATTATTTTATGTTTAACCAGCCTCTATTCCTATGTGGAGCATCACTGGTCACATGGCAGAAAGAGACCTTATGGCCCATATTTAAAAAAAAAACGGCCAATGGGGTCATTAAAGGGTTATTCCTATCTTCATAAATGGGTTGTTGGATAGTACTAGTAAATACAACAAATTTTGCAATTCAATGCTTATTAAAATTTTCCATTGTTCTTCAAATATTAACCTGCATACTCTGTAAATACTCTATATACTCTGTACACCCTGTATATACGCTGTACAACCTCTGTATACTCCTGCATATAACCTGCATACTCTGTGTATACTCTGTACACCCTGTATATACGCTGTACACCCTTTGTATACTCCCTGTATATAACCTGCATACTCTGTACACCTGTATATACGCTGTACACCCTCTGTATACTCCCTGTATAAACCTGCATACTCTGTACACCCTGTATATACGCTGTACACCCTCTGTATACTCCCTGTATATAACCTGCATACTCTGTACACCCTGTATATACGGTGAACATCCTGTATACTCCCTGTATACAACCTGTATATACGCTGTACACCCTCTGTATACTACCTGAATATAACCTGCATACTCTGTACACCCTGTATATACGCTGTACACCCTGTATATAACCTATATATAACCTGTATATACGCCGTACACCCTCTGCATACACCCTGTATATAACCTGCATACTCTGAACACCCTGTATATACTCTGTACACCCTGTATATAACCTGCATACTCTGTACACCCTGTATATACGCTGTACACCCTCTGTATACTCCTGTATATAACCTGCATACTCTGTACACCCTGTATATACTCTGTACACCCTGTATATAACCTGCATACTCTGTACACCCTGTATATACGCGTACACCCTCTGCATACACCCTGTATATAACCTGCATACTCTGAACACCCTGTATATACTCTGTACACCCTGTATATAACCTGCATACTCTGTACACCCTGTATATACGCTGTACACCCTCTGTATACTCCCTGTATATAACCTGCATACTCTGTACACCCTGTATATACGCTGTACACCCTGTATACTCCCTGTATACAACTTGTATATAACCTGTATATACGCTGTACACCCTCTGTATACTCCCTGTATATAACCTGCATACTCTGTACACCCTGTATATACTCTGTACACCCTGTATATAACCTGCATACTCTGTACACCCTGTATATACGCTGTACACCCTCTGTATACTCCCTGTATATAACCTGCATACTCTGAACACTCTGTATATACGCTGTACATCCTGTTTATATCCTGTATATAACCTGTATATACTGTATACACCTCCCTGGCTGTTTCCACCTCCTGTAACTTCCTGTATTGCATCTAGAGATTTACACAACAGTCATGGAGGTGGCTGTGATCTCTGCCAAGTCACCTGCTGCCATTTACTTCACCTGCACACTCCCAGTCACACCACAACTCTCAGTGCAGGATGATGAGAGTCGTAGTCACAAGTTCCTCTTCATTGCCACTCACCACTATTGCCCTGGACCTTGGGTGACAGCTGCCTGACCAGGAGCTGGATCTTCTCCCATTGGCACTCAGCCCTGCAGCGCTCAATCTCCGCCTCCAGCTTCAGGTGAGACTGGGACAGCCGAGAAGCCATGATGTGTCATCCCAGTGCGGGGATCCCGGCAGCCGAGCGATCACTGCCGACCGCGCTGCCGCTCCGGGCACAAGCCGGCCCCTGCTACAGCTGCCCCGCCCACTCTGCGCCACGGCGCTCTCTGACTGGCTGCGGATACAGGGAGAACAGCGCTCATTGGTCAGTGACTATATCCTTGGCAGACACCTTGTACATGTACAGAGGCTGATCTGTCACCGAGCAGAGAATCACAGGTCATCACAGAATGGCAGAAGCAGCCAGGGACAGACAGGTACAGGTGTGCTGGAGACACAGGTACAGGTGTGCTGGAAGTAGAGGCCATTACAGAGAAACATGTGCAGGAATGGCAGAAGCTGCCAGGGACAGACAGGTACAGGTGTGCTGGAGGTAGAGGCCATTACAGAGAGACATGTGCAGGAATGGCAGAAGCAGCCAGGGACAGACAGGTAAAGGTGTGCTGGAGGTAGAGGCCATTACAGAGAGACATGTGCAGGAATGGCAGAAGCAGCCAGGGACAGACAGGTAAAGGTGTGCTGGAGTAGAGGCCATTACAGAGAACAGTGCAGGAATGGCAGAAGCAGCCAGGGACAGACAGGTACAGGTGTGCTGGAGGTAGAGGCCATTACAGAGAACATGTGCAGGAATGGCAGAAGCAGCCAGGGACAGACAGGTAAAGGTGTGCTGGAGGTAGAGGCCATTACAGAGAAACGTGCAGGAATGGCAGAAGCTGCCAGGGACAGACAGGTACAGGTGTGCTGGAGGTAGAGGCCATTACAGAGAAACGGCAGGAATGGCAGAAGCGCCAGGGACAGACAGGTACAGGTGTGCTGGAGGTAGAGGCCATTACAGAGAGACAGTGCAGGAATGGCAGAAGCAGCCAGGGACAGACAGGTAAAGGTGTGCTAGAAGTAGAGGCCATTACAGAGAACATGTGCAGGAATGGCAGAAGCAGCCAGGGACAGACAGGTACAGGTGTGCTGGAGGTAGAGGCCATTACAGAGAAACGTGCAGGAATGGCAGAAGCTGCCAGGGACAGACAGGTATAGGTGTGCTGGAGGTAGAGGCCATTACAGAGAAACGTGCAGGAATGGCAGAAGCAGCCAGGGACAGACAGGTAAAGGTGTGCTGGAGGTAGAGGCCATTACAGAGAAACTGTGCAGGAATGGCAGAAGCAGCCAGGGACAGACAGGTACAGGTGTGCTGGAGGGAGAGGCCATTACAGAGAGAATGTGCAGGAATGGCAGAAGCAGCCAGGGACAGACAGGTACAGGTGTGCTGAGGTAGAGGCCATTACAGAGAAACGTGCAGGAATGGCAGAAGCAGCCAGGGACAGACAGGTAAAGGTGTGCTGGAGGTAGAGGCCATTACAGAGAAACGTGCAGGAATGGCAGAAGCTGCCAGGGACAGACAGGTACAGGTGTGCTGGAGGTAGAGGCCATTACAGAGAAACGTGCAGGAATGGCAGAAGCTGCCAGGGACAGACAGGTAAAGGTGTGCTGGAGTAGAGGCCATTACAGAGAAACGTGCAGGAATGGCAGAAGCTGCCAGGGACAGACAGGTAAAGGTGTGCTGGAGGTAGAGGCCATTACAGAGAAACGTGCAGGAATGGCAGAAGCTGCCAGGGACAGACAGGTAAGGTGTGCTGGAAGTAGAGGCCATTACAGAGAAGTGCAGGAATGGCAGAAGCTGCCAGGGACAGACAGGTACAGGTGTGCTGGAGGTAGAGGCCATTACAGAGAAACGTGCAGGAATGGCAGAAGCAGCCAGGGACAGACAGGTACAGGTGTGCTGGAGGTAGAGGCCATTACAGAGAACATGTGCAGGAATGGCAGAAGCAGCCAGGGACAGACAGGTATAGGTGTGCTGGAGGTAGAGGCCATTACAGAGAAACGTGCAGGAATGGCAGAAGCAGCCAGGGACAGACAGGTAAGGTGTGCTGGAGTAGAGGCCATTACAGAGAATGTGCAGGAATGGCAGAAGCGCCAGGGACAGACAGGTAAAGGTGTGCTGGAGTAGAGGCCATTACAGAGAACGTGCAGGAATGGCAGAAGCAGCCAGGGACAGACAGGTACAGGTGTGCTGGAGGTAGAGGCCATTACAGAGAACGTGCAGGAATGGCAGAAGCAGCCAGGGACAGACAGGTATAGGTGTGCTGGAGGTAGAGGCCATTACAGAGAAACGTGCAGGAATGGCAGAGGCAGCCAGGGACAGACAGGTAACAGGTGTGCTGGAGGTAGAGGCCATTACAGAGAACATGTGCAGGAATGGCAGAAGCGCCAGGGACAGACAGGTACAGGTGTGCTGGAGGGAGAGGCCATTACAGAGAAATGTGCAGGAATGGCAGAAGCGCCAGGGACAGACAGGTACAGGTGTGCTGGAGGTAGAGGCCATTACAGAGAGACATGTGCAGGAATGGCAGAGGCCAGCCAGGGACAGACAGGTACAGGTGTGCTGGAGACAGAGGCCGTCACCCTAGAGACATGGAGTAGGAATAGCTATTATTGGATATCAGATAGATAGGTAGATACAGTTGTGTGAAAAGTGTTTGCCCCTTCCTGATTTCCTATTCTTTTGCATGTTTGTCACACTTAAATGTTTCAGATCACCAAACAAATGTAAACATCAGACAATGAGAACAGAAGTAAACTCAAAATGTAGGTTTTAAATGAAGTTCTTTAATATTAAGGAAAAAAGAAATCCAAACCAACAGGGCCCTGTGTGAAAAAATGGATTTCCCTCCCCCCTTAAAACATAAATTAACTGTGGCTTCTTACATCTTTGGGACTGTTTCTGTAGCCTATTATTGGAGATTGTGACTGCCTCCTTTCTGACTCTGCGCTCCTCCCATCAGCCTAAGGGTTCTTTTAATCAGTGCTAGTTGCTGCTTGCATATTTAAAAGGTAGGCTTACAGCCCAGGAGAGGCATGTTTGATAAGTATCAGAGTAGTTACCCATCAGAGAAGTGTCACCTTGCTATGGTTGATGGGCACACATGAATTGGCCAATTTATTCACTAAGAACCTTCATTTTTGTAAGTATGGTACATTTTATCTAGCAACAATACATTTCAGCTCTCATGTATCCCATGTTTGCATATACTCTGACCCTTAGGCCGCGTCACACTAGCGATGAATACGGACGAGTGCTATCCGATAAAATATCACATAGCACTCGGACCAGTATTCATCTATGGGGCAGCTCCCATCAGCGTTTTTTTTTCTCGGCCGTTTTTCAACGTGCGAGTGAAATCGCAGCATGCTGCGATTGTCACCAACACTCGGCTGAGTCTAGGCGCACTCGCATCCATATAAGCCTATGGGTGCGAGCGAGACAACGCACATGACTCGGATATCATCCGAGTGCTGTGCGATATACGCTGACCCCGGCAATGGAGGAGATGGAGAAATTAGTTTCTCTGCGAGAGGCTCGGAGCACAGTCGCATGACACTTGACTCCCATACGCAGCAGAGCAGGAGCCGAGGGTCATTAGCATATCGCATCCGATGCTCTCGTATCGGATGCCATACGCTAGTCTGACCCCAGCCTTATACAGTGCTGCTGTGCTTTCTTTTTGCATATTGTATTGTCATTGCAGCTTGCACCTATTCACATTATATGGAGGTGCTAGTCAGGTTTTCTGTTTTCTATAAAATTTGATGAAAGTCTGACCTGAATAATCGTTTCATTTTTCTCGTACGTGGAAAAATCGGATGTCTGAATGATCCCCAAGTGTGAGAATTTCAGTGACACTGACAAGGGCCCAATTGTGAGTCTGGACGACTGGGTCAGAACATTTCCAAAACGTCTGGACTTGGACTTTTGGGGTGTTCTAGCTGTGCATTGGTTAGTGCATACCACACATGGTGTAAGGAAGGACGGATCGGGGAACAAACAGCAGTGCTATGGGCACCCCGGGCTCACCGGTGCATCTGTGACAGCTGGATGATATCACCCCACAGAAGATGCTGATTTGCCCATTTACAAGAGGGCAAACAGAAAAAGGAGGTTGCAGCCAATAACTGAGCTCAGAGTCTCTGCCCAGGTAAACAGCATGAGCCACTCACAACCGTTGACCTCAACGATTGGCTGCACGCCAGCTCCGCCTCCACAGTCCCACTCTTGGAAAAAGTCCACTTTTGCACTATGTCCTCACCAATTACACATTAACAATTCCCATCGAACACCTATCACATACATAGCCATCAGCTTTTGTTTTGGACAAAGGATTTTTTAAGCCGCCACAACAACAAGGTAAACTTTTTGCCGGGCCCTATACTAATGTATTAAACATTTATTAAAATATCCATGTTACAGGTCTGCAACTCAGGAACAGGACAGGAGGGGAAGAAGCTGACCCTGCACTAGGACTAGACTCGATCCCTACAATGAGTCCGGTGACCTATTCCTTGTGAATAGACCCACCGACATTTCCTAGTCTAGACTTGAGCGAATACCTAAAGGTGGGGGGAACGGTATCACTGAAAGATCTAGGGACTGGGAACAAAACACAGGTAACCTCCTAGCAGGGAAATAAAGGAAGCTGCAGAAACAAAAAGGAAAAAACAAAAGACTAAGCAAGCAGAACTAGAGTTCCCAGAACTGCACAATGTTAAACACAAAAAGCTATCAAAGCTCCAAGCCAGAACTCTAACAGATTAACACTGATGTCCAGCAAGGACTCTGAGGCAGGTGCAGGATAATAAAGGGTGATACAATCACCTGACCAACGACAAGCCCAGCACCAAGGGAAGAAGACCAGCAGCCAGAAAACCACAACAAGATGGCGGATGGGCAAGCTAAATAGATTCTAACAATCCAATACTTTCTTTAGGTATATGTTTATATATTTTTCTTTAAGGTATTGTGTCACATACATTTTTTTTAATGTACCACATACAAGGAACAAATACCGTCACACCATGGTCAGACCGCATATTACCACCACATAGTGAGCGAATAATACCACATACAAGGAACAAATACCGTCACACCATGGTCAGACCGCATATTACCACCACATAGTGAGTGAATAATATCACATACAAGGAACAAATACCGTCACACCATGGTCAGACCACATATTACCATCGCATATTGACCGAATACTACAGAATTCTGGCTTGAAATCTTTGATTAATCAGGCTGTTAGGGTCTATCATTCCTTCCTGTTCAAAGGTATATTCTAATCTTGTCTTCCCGTTCTGACCCTACTTGTATTCTGACTTTGATTCTTGTCTGCCGCCTACCCTGACCTTCTGCTTGACCGCCATATTGATACATAACATTGGCTCTTCTGGCTGTGCTTCTTGGAATCTCACCTAAACTTTCGTCATCCATTGTAAATGTTGGCTAATCCTAATGGTGAATAATTTGAGATTTTGTCTAGGAAAATCCTGTAGCGCAGTAAAGTTCCTGTACAGGGATTATATGGGCAAACATTAGTATCCTAGGGTTACCCACTGTTCTGTTTTATCCAAGCAAACTACATTGAATTTGATGGAGTCCAGAATTTTCTAGGTAGTCCTCACGTGAAAGGCTTCAGAATTAAGGGCACCATAAAATAATTACCCCTTCCAAAATGGGATGTAAATATACATCCCATGTCTGATGCAGGTTTAGGAGCTGATCGCTGATTATTAAATATTTAGAATCCTTGACAGCAGCATTTAAATGGTTTGGGCGTCAGTTTTGGCACCCATCGTCCCACTGCTAAGCAATCGTTGGGTGCCGATGGGTTACAATGACAGCCGGGGGTTTACTAAAGGCCACTTTGGTGCCCCTGTTGCTGGGATTCATAGGAGTCTTTTAATTTATACTAATCTGGGGGATGGGTTGCGGCGACAAAAAATTATGTAAAAAGTAGTCAGAAAAAGCTGTAACAATATAGAAAAAATATTACAGTAATTTAAATCAGAAAAAAGAGATTTGGTATTGCAGCAGCCATAAAAGTCTGATCTATCAAAATAGAAAATGATTTCATCAATATGGTAAATGTTTTAAAGAAAAAAAACTGTAAATGCTACAAATGCCATTTTTTTATAACCAAACCGGATCAATTGACAAACTATTTTTAAAGTGTATTGATACCTTCACCCCCAAAAAACAATGGCAGAACTGCATTTTTTTCACCATTTCACTGCGCTTGGATTTTTTTTTCAGTACGTTTTAAGGTAACATGAATGGTGTCACTCAAAACTACAACTAGTCCTGCAGTAAATGAGCCCTAATATGGCTGTCAATGAACAAATAGAAAAGTTTTGACTCTCAGAAGAAGGCAAGGAAAAATTGCCGTGTTGGAAAAAGGGTTGTTAATAGAGGACATTCTGATTTGGGCAGTGACGTTCAAGGTGAATCTTACGATCTGACAGCTGAGGATGAACAGAAAATGAGGACAAGATGTCTTTTGTAGACAACAAATGTTCCCTCTCCCAGCACTAAAGCCACTGTGTAAACTGCACCTTCTTCAGTCATTATTACCTGCTGCAGCGATCGCTGCATTGTCTCCACATGATGTATACAAGGTCTCTCTGGAGTCTTAAAGATAAACTGTTTATACTTCAGATCACGACTGTATAACATTAAATGGCTTCGGCGTGAGTTACGGTATATTGTTTATTTCATAGACGTCTTATGCGTGTCAGTACGTGCTAAATAATATAGGCTTACTACAATATTAACTCATATGGAAAGAAAGCCATCGAACATGAAAGATGCAGAGAGTGCTCATGGTTCTGACTGCAACAAAATCAATATTAATTGTGAGTATGTGAAAATACTGTAATCCATGACATCACCTCTCTCTACTTACACACGTGGTCAAAATTGTTGGTTACCCTCGTTTAATGACAGAAAAACCCACAATGGTCACAGAAATAACTTGAATCTGACAAAAGTAATAATAAATCAAAAATCTATGAAAATGAACAAATGAAAGTCAGACATTGCTTTTCAACCATACTTCTACAGAATTTATAAAAAAAATAAAACTCATGACATAGGCCTGGACAGAAATGAGGGAAGCCTTAACTTAATATTTTGTTGCACAACCTTTTGAGGCAATCATCACTGCAAACAATTCCTGTAACTGTCAATGAGACTTCTGCACCTCTGACAGATATTTCGTCCCACTCCTCAAGAGCAAACTGCCCCAGTTGTCTCGTGTTTGAAGGTTGCCTTTTCCAGACGGCATGTTTCAGCTCTTTCCAAAGATGCTCAATAGGAATTAGGTCAGGGCTCATAGAAGGCCACTTCAGAATAGTCCAATGTTTTCTTCTTAGCCATTTTTGGGTGTTTTAGCTGTGTATTTTGGGTGATTATCCTGTTGCAAGATCCATGACCTGCGACTGAGACCAAGCTTTCTGACATTGGGCAGCACATTTCTTTCTAGAATCCGTTGATATTCTTGAGATTTCATTGTACCCTGCACAGATTCTAGACACCCTGTGCCAGATGCATCAAAGCAGCCCCAGATCATAACAAAGCCTCCTCCATCTTTCACAGTAGGTACAGTGTTATTTTCTTGATATGCTTCATTTTTCCATCTGTGAACATAGAGCTGATGTGCCTTGCCAAAAAGCTCCATTTTTGTCTCATCTGTCCATAGGACATTCTCCCAGAAGCTTTGTGGCTTGTCAACATGTAGTTTGGCAAATTCCAGTCTGGCTTTTTATGATTTTTTTTCAACAATGGTGTCCTCCTTGGTCGTCTCCCATGAAGTCCACTTTAGCTCATACAACGACGGATGGTGCGATCTGACACTGATGTTCCTTCAGCTTGAAGTTCACCTTTAATCTGTTTAGAAGTTTTTCTGGGCTCTTTTGTTACCATTCGTAATATCTCTCTCTTTGATTTGTCAAAAATTTTCTTCCTGCGGCCACGTCCAGGGAGGTTGGCTACAGTCCATGGAGCTTAAATTTCTGAATAATATGTGCAACTGTAGTCACAGGAAAATCAAGCTGCTTGGAGATGGTCTTATAACTTTTACCTTTTTCATGTTTGTCTATAATTTCCTTTCTAATCTCCTGAGACAACTCTTTCCTTCGCTTCCTCTGGTCCATGTTGAGTGTGATACACACCATGTCACCAAACGGCACAGTATCCTTAGCCCTCTATACAGGCCACTCACTGATTACAAGATTGTAGACACCTGTGATGCTAATTAGTGGACACACCTTGATTTAACATGTCCCTTTTGTCACATTATTTTCAGGGGTACCATCATTTCTGTCCAGGCCTATTTCATGAGTTTTATTTTTTTTTTAAATCTATTTCATGAGTTTTCTTTTTTTTTTAATCTTGTGGAAGCATGGTTGAAAAGCAATGTCTGACTTTCATTTGTTCATTTTCATAGATTTTTGATTTATTATTACTTATTTAGTATTAGATTCAAGTTATTTCTCTGACTATTGTGGGTTTTTCTGTCATTAAACGAGAGGTACCAACAATTTTGACCACGTGTGTATATACACACTGCTCCAACAAATGAAGGGAACACTTGCCCATCACAATATAACCCTCAAATCAATAAAAACTAAATTTCACTCTGTTTGCTGCAAATTAAAGTGCAACAGACAGCAGCATCACCTATGGTTTTGCATGGGTGGCCACAGACAATTGCTCTCTCCTTATCCTATTCTAGTTTTCCTAATGTCCTTGGCACTGCAAAAAAAATAAAAATATTTCTGGCATTAGAATTTCTGGCAAATGTCTTTTAATTGAGATGCAAATTAACTCTACTTCCAACAGGTGGCGCTATACAGTTCAAGTCCTCTTTTTTTCTGGAGAGGCAATTTGCATATTAAATTTCCCAGAGGAGCATTGCACAGCAAATAAGCCTCCTTACCTTGACACGCCAGAGCTGGTATGTCACTCTCCACAAGGAGAAACCTTACCCTTTTAATTGAGAGACACTCGAATGGGACTACCACCTGTCAGAAAAACAGGGCGTTTCTTGACCAATTTTTGCAGTGGGATTGCATTATGTTTTATCAAATTTGTTTTGTTTCTTTTTTAAAAGGCCTTCGGCTCGATTACAAGCCATGGCAACTGTAGTAGGATCAGTTCTGTGCAAGTCTAGATACAGTTATGCTCAAAAGTTTACATACCTAGACCTGTCTTCTGCCTTCGACACCGTGGACCATTCCCTCCTGCTACAGATTCTCTCATCTCTTGGCATCACAGACTTGGCCCTATCCTGGATCTCATCATACCTAACAAACCGAACATTTAGTGTCTCCCTCTCACACACCACCTCCTCACCTCGCCCCCTGTCTGTCGGTGTTCCTCAAGGCTCAGTCCTAGAACCCCTACTCTTCTCCATCTACACCTTCGGCCTGGGACAGCTCATAGAATCCCACGGCTTGCAGTATCACCTCTACGCCGATGACACGCAGATCTACCTATCTGGACCTGACCTCACCTCCCTACTGACCAAAATCCCACAGAGTCTGTTTGCTATCTCAGTCTTTTCTGCTTGCTTTCTCAAATTGACCATGGACAAAACAGAATTCATCATCTTTCCCCCACCTCATTCTACCCCTCCACCAGACCTATCCATCAATGTCAATGGCTGCTCGCTTTCCCCAGTCCCGCATGCTCGGTGCCTTGGGGTGATCATCGACTCTGTCCTCTCTTTCAAACCACATATCCAAGCCCTCGCCACCTCCTGCCGCCTCAAACTCAAAAATATTTCCCGGATCCGTGCATTCCTCAACCATGAAACCACAAAAACACTAGTGCACGCCCTTATCATCTCCTGCCTCGACTACTGCAACCTCCTACTGTCCGGCCTCCCCTCTAGCACTCTGGCACCAGTCCAGTCCATCCTACACTCTGCTGCCCGACTAATCCACCTGTCTCCCCGCTATTCCCCAGCCTCCCCCCTATGCCAGGCCCTTCACTGGCTTCCTATTGCCCAGAGGCTCCAGTTCAAAACTCTAACCATGACATACAAAGCCATCCACAACCTTTCTCCTCCATACATCTGTGACATGGTCTCCCGCTACCTACCTACACGCAACCTTCGATCCTCTCAAGATCTCCTTCTTGACTCCCCCCTCATCTCTTCTTCCCACAACCGCATACAAGACTTCTCCCAGGCTTCCCCCATACTCTGGAACTCCCTGCCGCAAAACATCAGACTTTCACCAACAACGGAGACCTTCAAGAAAAACCTGAAGACCCATCTGTTCCGACAAGCCTACAGCCTACAATGATCCTCAGTCTACTGAACCATTGCACGACCAGCTCTACCCTTTCCTAGTGTATCCTCACCCATCCCTGTAGACTGAGCCCTCGCGGGCAGGGTCCTCTCTCCTTCTGTACTTGTGTGTCCCTTGTCTAGCACATGTTTATTGCACCTGTTTATATTTTTCCCTTTTCATATGTAAAGCGCCATGGAATAAATGGCGCTATAATAAATGTATAATAATAAAAATAATAATACCCCGGCAGAATTTTTTCTTTCTTGGCCTTTTTCCAGAGAATATAAATGATAACACCAAAACTTTTTCTCCACTCATGGTTAGTGGTTGGATGAAGCCATTTATTGTAAAACTGTGTTTTCTCTTTATAAATTATAAAGACAACCCAAAACATCCAAATGACCCTGATAAAAAATTCATATACCCTGGTGATTTTGGCTTGATAACATGCACAGAAATTGACATAAAGGGTTTGAATGGCTACTAAGGGTAACATCCCTCACTTGTGACCTGTTTGCTTGTAATCAATGTGTGCATAAAAGCTGAGTGAGTTTATGGGATCCAGACAGACTCCTGCATCTTTCATCCGGCCACTGACGTTTCTGGATTGTGAATCATTGGGAAAGCAAAAGAACAGTCATCTGATCTACGGGAAAAGGTAGTTGAACTGTATAAAATACGAAAGGGATACAAAAAGATATCCAAGGTATTGATAATGCCAGTCAGCAGCGTTGAAACTGTGATTAACAAATGGCAAATCAGGAGCTCTGTAAAAACAAAACCACGGTCAGGTTCAGGATGCAAAGAAAAACCCACAAATAACATTAGCTGAAATACTGGACTCTCTGAAAACTAGTGGTGTGGCTGTTTCAAGATGCACAATAAGGAGGCACTGGAAGAAAAATGGGCTGCATGGTCGAGTTGCAAGAAGAAAGTCATTACTGTGCAAATGCCACAAAGTATCTCGCCTAAAACACACAAAACAGCACAGAGACAAGCCTCAAAGCTTCTGGAACAAGGTAATTTGGAGTGATGAGACCAAAATTGAACTTTTTGGCCATAACCATAAATGTTACATTTGGAGAGAGGTCAATAAGGCCTATGATGAAAGGAACATCATTCCTACTATAAAGCACGGAGGTGGATCGCTGATGTTTTGGGATGTGTAAGGTACAAAGGCACGGAAAACTTGGTCAGAGTTGAAGGAAAGATGAATGCAGCACATTATCAGCAAATACTGGAGGCAAATTTGCAATCATCAGCCTGGAAGCTGCGCATGGGACGTACTTGGACGTTCCAACATGACAACGATCCAAAACACAAGACCAAGTCGACCTGTCATTGGCTACAGCAGAACAAAGTCAAGGTTCTGCAGTGGCCATCTCAGTCTCCTGACCTCAATATCATTGAGCCCACTCTGGGGAGATCTCAAGCGTGCAGTTCATGCTAGACAACCCAGGAATTTACAGGAACTGGAGGCTTTTTGCCAAGAAGAGTGGGCAGCTTTACCATCTGAGAAAATAAAGAACCTCATCCACAACTACCACAAAAGACTTCAAGCTGACATTGATGTTAGAGGGGGCAATACACGGTATTAAGAAATAGGGCATGTGAACTTTTGATCAGGGTCATTTGGATGTTTTGGGTTGTCATTATGATTTAAAAAGAGAAAACACAGTAGTTTGACAATAAATGGCATCACCCAACCACTAACCTTGAGTGGAGAAAAAGCTTTGGTGTTATCATTCATATTCTCTGAAAAAAGGCCAAGAAAGCAAAAATCCTGCCGGGTATGTAAACTTTTGAGCACAACTGGAAGTCCACCAGGATCTTCCTCGCCGTTATGTTGATAGTATTAAGCCATCAGGTTGCTGGTCTTCTTCTTCGCTTTGTCCTTCTATTCTTCTGACCATGATGTCCTTCTACAGTGATTGTTCTCTTTGTATGATGTGTCCAAAGTAGGCAAGTTGTAGCTTGGTGATCCTTGCTTTGAGCAACATGTCTGGCTTGATTTGTTCCAAAATGGATTTGCTTATTCTTCTTGCCATCCATGGTATTGATAGAATCCTTCTCGAGCACATTTTGAAGGTGTCAAATTTTCTTCTGTCCTGTTTCTTTATCGTCCAGGTTTCACATCCGTATGTTACTACAGAAAAGACCAGACTATGTAAGAGCCGTGTCTTGATCGCCAACATGAAAAACAAGATAATCTTGTAGTTTTTCACACTGAGAGCATTATTTTTTCAACTGGCTAAGATGGTACCACAACCCTTTTTTTCTTTTAACTTGATCGCCACTGAAATGTTCCTTGATTTGAAGACCTCGTCCAGTGACTTCATTGTTGATTTGCCCATAGTTATTCTCCTATTGACTTCTAGTGTCGTTGCTGCATCTTGAGTGATCAGTGATCCAAATAGGTTGAAGTCCTTTACAACTTCCAGTTAGTTGCCATCCATCTAAAATGTGTCCCTGTTGTACCTGGCGATAGTCAATATCATTGTGTTGAGTAGCAGTCCCATAGTCGAGTTTTCCATTTTTGACACTCCGTAATAAGTCCTTCATTTCATCTATACTTGTTGCCATTAATGTTGTATTGTCTGTGTATTTATCAAATTTGATTACACATCCTACATGGTTTTTTTTATGGAGATTGTTTCCATTATCACATATGGACATGGGCAAGGGTAGGCAGTTGGCTATGTCTAATATAAGAGAGGGGTCACTTGGACACCTTCTACAAAAAATTTAAATGACATCTAACTTTTTTTTCAAAAGCAAAATTTTTTTTGTTGTTTTTTTTCTCTTGCAAGATAAAGACATTAAATAATTCTAATTTCATGGTTATGAGACATTAAAAAAAAAAAGGAACAAAAAGCCATACATGCAATACTAACAGATTCCACCAGATGGTAGTAAATAGCAAGTTGTAAATCCATTTTGTCTTGCAATTAAACATATTAACCATGTTGAATAAAAAGGAAAATACAAAATGTGCCATAAATATGATAATTGGGTAAATAGACCGATATGATGGTACATTAGTGATCTTATGCAAGACATGCCTATACAAATCATTAGGAATATAGCTTTACAATTATTATCTGTGCCATATAAACATTTCCTAGTTGTATGTACCGGAAATACTACTTTATCTAGTTTATTACGTTTGAAAACATTAAAGTATGTGTGCGAATGTAATGAAATATTAGCTGCAAACTTTCGTTTTGACTGTCACACATTTTACATTTTTGATGGAAGTACTCTTTTCCTAATACAAACATATGCAAATATATACAAATATGATAAATGGGGTTTTTTTGCATTTTTTTTATTGTAGTTATGGTGCCAGTAGAACCTCGGGTTTCCAAGAAAAGAAAAACAGTGAGAGACCTGTTTAAATCCAAGGTTAATTGTTTGCAGAGATTTACAGGAAACATCACTTAATATTCTTGTTATTCTTCAGTATTGGCAATTCTGCCTATAGTCAAAGAGTTAACCCACTTTCCGTGCCCTGGGGTGCCTATACTTCTGAGCACATACTGTTCAGTCAGTCATTTCATTCAGCCGGTGAATGAAGTGTATGGAGATGTAAAAAGCAATTAAACTTGTTAATTGGCCGAGTAATCTGCTTAGCATAAAATCAAACTTCACTCTGAGGTTTATATTGATCTTTCGCTTTCTCCAAGTATCAATTAAGATTGACACTGCTGGGTATGTAGGAAGCTACAAGTGGCTGTTTTAGCTTTTGTAGAACAAGAGTATTGTAAAAAAAAATTCAATTTTCAACCCTTGGTTTACATTTTTTTTAATCAGATGAGATATATTAAAAGGGATTGTCCACTACTTTAAAGTTTTATAAAGGGTGTTATAAGAAATAAATAAACCTATGTATGTATAGGAAGAAACCCATCAGTCGAGGGGAGCAGGTGGAGAGTAGCCAGTAAGGATACACAAGTCACCTTCACCCTGCGCTGCCATGTTTTTCATACACACATATTTATAATGCAGGATTCCTGCTGCCGTGATTCGGGCAGCGTGCAATCTTCATCGCTTCATTCATTTTCAGACACCTTGCACATGTAGTATTTAATGAAGACTATTTAGAAAGTTGCATGCCTTTTAGTTTTAGGAAACAAATGAACAATGAAGTAAAATCTCTGCAATGGTGGATTGTTTCAGACTCAATACACAGATCTATGGAAGCCAACTTTAAAACATGGATAGTTGTGGTGTCGCATCAGTTCATTCACCCCAAAGAAACAGCTGCAGATAAACGGTACGGATAAAAAGGCCTTAAATCCCAAGAAAATTTAAGTAAAGCTACTCATTGCTTCAACACTGCCCCTCTCCTTAATATACCCCCGCACAGCCCCTCTCCATCATGAACCCCCCACACAGCCCCTCGCCTTAATATACTCCCCACACAGCCCCTCTTCATCATAAACCCCTAACACAGCCCATCCCCATAATATACTCCCACACTGCCCCTCTCCATAATATACCACCTCACAGCCCCTCTCCATCATGAACCCCCCCACACAGCCCCTTGCCTTAATATACTCTCCACACAGCCCTCGCCTTAATATACTCCCCACACAGCCCCTCTCCATTATGAACCCCCCACATAGCCCCTCACCTTAATATACTCCCCACACAGCCCCTCTCCATCATAAACCCCTAACACAGCCCATCTCCATAATATAATCCCACACTTCCCCTCTCCTTAATATACCCCCTCACAGCCCCTCTCCATCATGAACCCCCCACACAGCCCCTCGCCTTAATATACTCTCCACACAGTCCCTCGCCTTAATATACTGCCCACAGCCCCTCTCCATCATAAACCCCTAACACAGCCCATCTCCATAATAAACCCCCACACTGCCGCTCTCCATAATATACCCCCTCACAGAACCTTTCCATAATAAACCCGCACACAAACCCACACACTGGTGTCCTCTGCAGCCCGATATCATGAGTGCACACAGGACAAGCACACCAAACACACACTGAAGCAGCTACTGACTTCTGTCCCTAAAAGTACAACTTCAGCACCACTTTTTTTGGAGTGGTGTTACTAATCTAAGTTACCTGCCCCTAGTTTTATACTTACCAGCCGACATCTACAGCTCTAACTGGCGCTGCTCCAGTGCTTTGCCATCTTGTGACTGCAACTTCTGACTGACTCAAAGTCAGAGGGTACGGTCACAAAATATCAATGTAAGTCTATGAAAGACCCGTTCTGGCTCGTATAGACTTACATTGAGACGTGACCTACGACTTAACCCAGCAAACACTGGAGCAATGTGGCAGGTCATAAACTGAGGGAGACCAATCGGAGCGGCACCGGGAAGAGCGGCTGATAAGAATAAAACTAGGGGCTGGTAACTTAGATTGGTAGCACCACTCCAAAAAAAAGTGATGCTGGAGTGGTGCTAAGTGACAGAAGTCGGTGGCTAACACACTACTCCAGTGTGTTCCGCATGCTAGTCCTGTGTGCTCTCGAGATATCTGGCTACAGAAGACACCTGCCCATAGGGATTAACCATAGATTCTTTTTTGGAGCAGCTGAGATCTTCAACAGTTCTATAGACGTTTAAACCGGATACCACCAAAAGAGTAAGGCCACGTTCACACGTTCAGTGTTTTGGTCAGTATTTTACCTCAGTATTTGTAGCCAAAACTGGGAGCGAGTGAAAAATACTGAAGTGGTGAGGTGCTTCTATTATACTTTTCCTCTGATTGCTCCACTCCTGATTTTGACTTACAAATACTGAGGTAAAATACTGACCAAATACTGACCGTGTGAATGTGGCCTAATACAGAGGAACATGCACCACTTCTGGATTTTTCACCCACTCCTGGTGTTGGCATACAAATAATGACCAAATACTGAACGTGGCCTACTTTCAGCAAAACTACTGTTTGAGCTGTTCGGTATAGAGTTACAGAGATCCAGTCACCGAGTCAAAAGTGCACGGTTTTTGCTCTTATTTTATTCCCACTGCTCCCCTAAGTATTCTGTTTTTTTCTTTTACATTTTTTTTTTTAAATCCGCCATACGGTTCCAGAGAAATGGGTATTTTTGTTTAGTGCTTATTTTCACTGTCTTAACAACAGGGTGTGACTCACTGGGTAATTATGCAAACCATCTTAAAGACATGCCCCCAGACAATCCTGTAAAGCAACGCCCCCTTGGAAATACAGAAATTATTTTTAATCACAGGATCACACAGAATAAGTTAGTAAATCAATTATGCCATGTTCTATCAGATGAGCCATTTCGTACTAGAAGTAATGCTCAATACAGTGCTGTGAGAATTAGGAGCAGACATACTGCATGTGCAACTTGTGCAGCTGCGGTGGTTAAAGGGACCACTGCTATGGGCACCTTTGAAATGTTACCTTTAATGAATAAAATTACACTAAGTTTCAGTCGGCATCACTCATTCATTCAGACCCCCTAATATGAAGTTTGCAGTTTGATCCAACTTTCAGATTTTTTTCTCTTGTGGGAATGTCTCTCATGTAATATTAGGGTGATCAGTGAGTGGAACAGGCTGCCACGAGAGGTGGTGAGTTCTCCTTCAATAGAAGTCTTCAGAGGCATGGACAGACATCTGTCTGGGATGATTTAGTGAATCCTCCTTTGAGCAGGGGGTTGGACCAGATGACCCAGGAGGTCCCTCCAACTCTACCATTCTATGATTCTAATATAGGCTGGATATTATCTCTTTGTGTATCCACTTAATTTCATTTATCAGAAAAGCTCTAATTGCTGTATGCATTTCCTCTTCAAGTGCTTTTCTAATTACCTGCAGCTTGTTTCCTCTGCCCTCCCTAAGACTTTAGATACTTCCTCCCCTGTCCGAACTGTTGAGATCTATGTATGACTCTTCCTTGAACATGCCTTTTGTTCAGCAATTAATTCTTGTATGGTGAGCATGCATACAGGCCAAGGAGGTTGAATGCATTACTTAATGTTTTTTATGAAACAATTGTACTTGCTAATTCCAGGTCTTTGTGTAGCTCTTTGTGGTCCTTGGACAACTCTACTGATAATTATTTCCCACCTCTGTCTGAAATAATGCGGGGAGCACCTGGTCGTGGACAGTTTATGGTGAAATTATATTCTTTCCACTTCCGCATTATGGCCACAAAAGTGCTCACTGGAACCTTCAGTAGTTTCGAGATTCTTCTGTAACTAATGTCATCAGTATGTTTTCCAAAAATAAGGTTGTGAAGGTCTTGAGACAACTCACCGGTTTTCCCCATCATGAAATGTTTCTTGTGTGGAACCTTGGTAATGAGACACCTTTTTATAGGCCATCGGTTAAACAAGCTGATATTATTTTTTATAGGATTACTTTCTAATTACTGATAGATTTCAGCTGGTGTCATGACTTGCATTGGCTTTTTGCACCTCTCTTTCTTCATGTGTTCAATACTTTTTCCCTTTTGTCATTTTCCATTATTACACATAACATAATTTATGGACAGTTATGGTTTTATTTATTTGACTGTGTGGATTGGAAGTGTTGTTACCGACATCAGGTGAGAATTTCATGTCCATAGCACCTTTAGAAATATATTTACTTAGAAAATGGGTGATGTGTTCATTACTTATTTCACCCGCTGTATGAGACTGTTGAGTTCAGATCAATAGATCAGTGACAGGTTTGGACATTGCAGTCCGTCCGTACACAAACCGTAATTGTTGGATGTGTGAAACCAACCTAAGCTTTCTTTATGGGAAGTCTCCGACAGCTGGCTCCCCTCTCCTGCAGCGCCATGTTTTCTGTGTATCCACAGAATCTGCCGGTAAAGGTAAATGATAAATTATGACTAATAACCCAGGAGTTTAGGTTCGAAACGTGTAACAATCTCCTGAAACTGTTTTAAGAAAATCCAGTTTAACACTTTAGTACCCAAATATATGTAGCAACTCAATCAAATATCCAAAAATGGATAACAAAGAGTCCATGCTACCTCTAAAAAATTACTTGTATTGAAAATGCTTAAAACAACAAAGATGAGTGGGCACATACATAGATTCAGTGGAAAAAACCCACACTGAAGGTTGGAAATGCTGCCCATATACAAACAGTCTGAAATCTGCAGAGAAAATTTGCCTGATGTTTTGTCATCACAGAATAACTAAAATAGCAAAACTATAAGATGTTTTTACATCAAAAGGTTGTATATATCTAAACAATATTCACATGACATATAATTGTAGATATCACACTGCTAAATTGCAGAGGCAAGACACCTGCATACTGTATATTGCTTTGGAGAAACTTACATGACTGATTTTAATCATGATAAATAAATGCATATACGGTAATTGTAATCCAAATAGTAACTCAGTCTATCTCCTCAGTATTATACTGCAAGTTACAAAGATAATAGGCATTCAAAAACATGCAAAGCAGATTTAGCATTGTAAAAGGTAAGTACCCATTATTGCAGTCACGGCAGCAGCCTGTCTCCCCAATGCGCGTCTCGCATGTGTTGCTTTCTCAGGGGGCGCCTCCTGAAACTTTTTTTTTTTTTTATTTGGTTCTGATGGATTTTTTTTTCTAAATACATCTTAGTTTTCTGCCACAGATTTTTCGAAAAAGTGCAGCAGCTACTTTTTCCTTCTAGATTGCCTGTATGACCATATTCTTTGTGCTTAGGACTCCTTTTTTTTTTGCTAATGTCCACCTTATAACACACTGGTATATTTATCAGACCTGACTTTAGGACAGAGTAAACTTAGTCTAGTTTGTCTTAAAATGCACCAAATGTATCAAACATATTTCCACGGTCTAGTATAAGATTATTCATTTTTTTATTGACCGGTAAACCTTGCAGCAATAATGTGAGCCAAGTTTTAGCACCTGATTGCCCATTGCCCACTAAAGCACAACTCAAATTGTGTGAGTTTGAAAACATTAATATTTTTAATATACCTTATTAATTACTAGTGATGAGCAAGTATACTCGCTGCTCGGGTTTTCCCGAGCATGCTCAGGTGTCCTCCGAGTATTTTGGTGTGCTCGGAGATTTACTATCTGTTGCCGCAGCTGCATGATTTGTGGCTGCTGGACAGCCTGAATACATGTGAGGAATGCCTGTTTGTTTGGGAATCCCCACATGTATTCAGGCTGTCTAGCTGCTGCAAATCGTGCAGCTGCGGCGACACAAACTAAATCTCCGAGCACTTTCAAATACTCGGAGATCACCCGAGCATGTTCGGGAAAACCCGAGCAACGAGTATACTCGCTCATCACTATTAATTACATCTTCATTGATCACGTGAGGCTCAGCCTGTACCTCTGGAGACATCCCTAACTATGTGCCATACATTATGAACAAATTATGCACATGATTTTCCCCCGATCAGACTTTCCCCCACTGTATAAGTCATCACATATATGGGCAGCCAGAAGTGCTTTCTCTCACAGTGCCTGCATAATGTTCGAACCATGAATGCATGGTGAGCTATTGCGCTTCAGAATGCCATGTGTGTGGTATCTGAAATACTGTGTCCAGTTTTGGGCTCCACATTTTAAAAAATACATTGAAAAACTGGAGTAAGTTCAGAGAAAAGCCACCAGGATGGTGAGCGGGCTGCAAAGTATGTCCTACGAGGAACGGTTACAGGATCTGGGAATGTTTAGCTTACAAAAAAGAAGGCTAAGAGGAGACTTAAAGGGAACCTGTCACCAGTTTTTGAGCCCATGAACAAATGCCACCACCGTTAACTGCTCCTGTGCTGCATTTCACAAAGTGTCTGTCAGCTCCTGACTCCCCTGTATGCCCCCAAAATTACCATTTGATATGCTCCCGCACTGTATGTAAATAAGAGTGGTCCAGTCGGATGGGCGTCTGCTGCGGCGTATATCCCTCCTCTTTGATCCTAATCGTGTCCTTCTGCCTTGATTGATGTAATGCGTCATCCACATAGCAAACCTAAAGCTCGCGCTTGCGCAGTAGCCTCACAGGACCGCGCAGCAGCACTCTGCTCTGCCCTACTCTGAACAGAGCATAAAATAGCAATGTGCAGGCGCATAGTTGTGATTGATGTGAATGGCGAACCGAGATCTTGCGCCTGTGCAGTAGCCTCATTCAAATGACGTCGCAATGCGCTTGCACAGTGCTGTTTAATAATGCTCTGCTCACAGTAGGGCAGAGCAGGGTGCGCTTGCGCGCTTCTGTGAGGCTACTGTGCAAGCTCTCAGTTCGTTATGTGGATGATGCATCACATCAATCAAAGCAGGAGGACGCGATTAGGAGCAGAGATGAGGGACGTACGCCGCAGCAAAGATGCCCGTCGGACTGGACCACTCTTATTTACATACAGCGCGGGAGCATATCAAATGGTATTTTTGGGGGCATACAGGGGAGTCAGGAGCTGACAGACATGTTTGTGGAATGCAGCACAGGAGCAGTTAAAAGTGGTGGCATTTGTTCATAGGCTCAAAAACTGGTGACAGGTTCCCTTTAATAGCTGTCTACAAATATCTGAAGGGCTGTCACAGCGTAGAGGAGTCATCATTATTCTTATTTGCACATGGAAACATGAGAAGCAATGGGATGAAACTGAAAGGGAGAAGATACAGATTAGATATTAGAAAAAACTTTTTGACAGTGAGGATGATCAATGAGTGGAACAGGCTGCCACGAGAGGTGGTGAGTTCTCCTTCAATGGCAGTCTTCAAACAGAGGCTGGACAGACATCTGTCTGAGATGGTTTAGTGAATCCTGCATTGAGCAGGGGGTTGGACCAGATGACCCTGGAGGTCCCTTCCAACTCTAACATTCTATGACTCTATGTAAGGCCTTATCAGGCCCTGGTTCAGATAGGGTGTAATATGTGTATAAAGATGGCAGATCTGAGGTCTCTAGCTTGCAGCTCGTGATTAGGAAGTGTCAGTACCAAGTGGCAGAAGGATCCTCACTCCCACAGACTAACCGCTTAGATGCTACGGTCACTATTGTCTGTTGGATCTGAGGGACTAAACATCCAGAATTAGTATAATCTCCGATCCCCCTGATCCCTGCTATTGCAGAAGAGAGTCAGCAGTTATAGCAATTCCAACTTCACAAATGTACATCGGGATTGATCAAGTCCTTCCAGACAGTGCCGTAAAGATGGTGATAACGGATTAATATTATATTTAATTTGTTTTTTAGTCTTGTAAATATGAGCAATAATGCTGAGAAAATAATGTAAAAAGGGGAAGAAAAATATTTAAATTCCATAGCGGATTAGTAAAAGTTTTACGGATTTACTTGTGTGAAGAAAGGAACTACCATCTTGGCATAACATTTGCACTAAGTAAGCAGGACACTTTGCACGGTGTCACGCGGTGACTGTGGCCCAGACTCGGGACACATAATACACAGTATTGTTTGATAGACAAACAGTGCAGCTCACTTCAGGATTGCACTCATGACGTCATGTCACCAATACCGGCATTAAAGCCTTACCAACACGGGCAAGAGATAGCTGAAACCCGAGGACACTGCTTAGATTGCTGAGCTTTGGCTTCTTTGTCTCTGGTCTCAAACACACATAGCTTTGCTGATCTGTGCAGATCAGGTCTATGTAAAACAGTTAGAGAAAATTACTTATTTCTAATTTGTCATTTAAACTCCAAGCCTTGAGCAAAATGCCAGCGTTTCTCCTCCGTCTGTGGATTAGAAGGACTTTCACAAAGTTCTGCTAAATGGTAAATTGATCGCTCGCTGGTTTCACTTCCAATAATTTAATATCGTGAGAAAGGACAAGCAGCGCATAGCGGTGGCTGCCGACAATGGGACTAATTTATCAAGAAGGCAGTCCGGATTTACAAGGGTTTTGATTAGAAAGAAGTTTAGAAGGGAGTGACCTGAGAAGAAAATTCTACTGATGCAAAGCTGAGCCAAAGAAAACAGACTCGCGATACAAAAGGCTTCTTGTAAAGCAACTGTACAAGACAAGAAGGTTAGAATATTAGCTTTCCTCCTCCTTAACCAGAAGCTCCCCCATTACCTCTTATTTTGTCGCTTTGCGCTCCCTGCCTCAAGCTTTGGTTCCCGATCCACATACAGAGGTATTCTAATCTTGGACAGTGATAGCATTTCACTAGGATTATAATCCGTGGTATTTCCATTGAATCGGACATGCAACCATTCCCTGTACAGTTTGGTGACCAGGAGAGCCACTGCGCAGTGTAAAGCCCCCCATACACATTAGATGTCCGTTGGCCGGACTATGCTTTGGTTGATTGTTCCGCTGACAGCCGCCTGAGCCGACATTCTCACACACAGGAGCGCTTGTTTGGCCGAGTGATCCTATTTCTTTATGAGAAAGCCTTTCGGCTCATGGCTTATCTATGGGAGAACAATACGATCGGCAGTTAAATTAGACATGCTGAATCAACATCTCCCCTGACTATAAGATGGCCAGTCTAGTGTGTATGGTAATTTTTGAGGCGGATGAAATAATATGCCAGTGCTGAAGCCCTTTTATTCTCAGGATGTGAACTCCAAACATGTCCCATTCATGAAGCAAGGTGAATACTTCATGCATCGTTTCATTTTTGTAGCTATAAAGTCCTTCTTCGCACTTTTGATCATGCAAGAAGCACCCGTGTCTCAACAATATGCACTTTCAGCATCTGCAGTCAATTCAGCTGGTGTGCAGATCTGGTTGTCACGCTTTTTCCCTAGAAATCATAGAGGTGCATAGTTAGTGATACAAGTATCCTGCATTACCAGCCCATAAGATAGTAGACAAATCAGTCAGACTGGACTTTTTGTCTGGTTCACCAGTGGGCCAAGAACTCAAACTCTATCCATACATTATATGTAGGGAATCACCTTATTTCATCAATAAGAGCTTCGGATATTAGCTATCATCCCTAGGGAAATGGATCCAAGTGACAAGTGGTTGGCTCAAAAGTCAGTTTCAAATAGTTTTGCCTATGGCAGGACTTTTGGGGTCTATTGTTCTGTAAGATTCTGGGCCCAAATACCCTAGTAGGCCAGTCCAATAGTGAAAGGAATAATGACAGTAAGTAGTGACATGTCCTCACAATATATCTCATCTTGTACTTGTTTAATGTAAGGGAAAAGTAATGAATTATTCAAATTAATTGCAGTCCATGTAACATATTGATCTGCCAGGTCAACCAGAATGGGAGCTTCTCTTACAAATGCAAATTTACAAAGATTATCTCTATGAGATAACAACTTTCAATACAATAAGGGGGTACAAAGATGCAGTCATTCCAAAAGAGCTGCCTCACCAAGGAATCTCAGGCCCAGTGCACACGTTGCGGATTTACTTGCGGATTTTTCCGCGCGGATTTTGCTAAAACCGCTGATTTACTGCTGTTTAGCAGCGATCTCGCTATGTGAGAAGGGGCCCTAAGTCATTCTGGGCTGTAAGGAAAAGGATGTTTCAGCTCCTATAGTGCTGGCAGAATGCTGATGAAGAGTAAACACTCATTGGAAAGGAGAGAGTGTATTAGAGTTAAGCCCCTGTTTCACACAGCGATCTCGCTAGCGAGATCGCTGCTGAGTCACTAGTTTTGTGACGCAGCAGCGAGCTCCCCAGCGATATCGCTGTGTGTGACATTCAGCGACGATCAGCCCCCCTGCTGGGTATCGCTGATCGTCGCTGAATGTCCTGGACATTTTTTTGATCGCTGGTCTCCCGCTGACAGGCACGCATCGCTGCGTGTGACAGGCGGGAGACCAGCGATCCGCTGGTAACCAAGGTACACAGCGGGTTTCCAGGCGCGGGGCTGTGCCTAGAAACCCGCTGTGTACCTTGGATACCAGTGCCCTGATGCAGGGAGCTGGTAACCAAGGTACACAGCGGGTTTCCAGGCACCGCGCATCAGGGCGCTGGTATCCAACGTACACTGCGGGTAACTAAGCGATGTTACCCGCAGTGTCGCTGTGCTGATCGCTGCCTGAGCTGCCTGTTTGGCAGCTCAGCAGCGATAATGTAGCGATACACCAGCGATCCTGATCGTTGTCGGGATCGCTGGTGTATCGCTATGTGAGACCCGGGCTTTACAAAACATAAGACCAGGGAGAGTCTCTGGCACTCTAAAATTGGATTATATGATAAAAGAAGTTTGAACTTGGTGGATGAAGGCAGCAAGAAAATGCTTTTCTATTGTTTTTGTGTGGAAGTAGCGGTACATTTTGGAGAGAATCATTACACTTGTGATCATCTTTGTCTCCATCGCAATCACAATGTTATTTGTTCAGCGGTTGGATGTGCTGCTACTAAATCACAAAGGTTGTGTTGATTTTATATTTCTTATCTGAAAGTTACTTAATAATTAGCCCCATGCACGCTCCATACTACGCAACTCCAAGCTATCGCAGTGATTGTCATCAAGGTTTACAAGTCTCGGGAATGGTAAATTCTACCTAGTAAGTGCAAAACTAGACAAATTTGATAATCAGGAGTCTAGGAAATTTGAGGGACAGTTTACAAAAATGGTGGTTATATTGTCATTAGATGCCTCAAAATGACCATCTCAAAAAAGCTTCCTCAGAGACAGTGGCGTACCGCAAAAGGTGGCAGGCCACGCGGCCGCTATGGGGCCTGGTGCCAGTGCCTTCACCATCATTCTTCCTCAGCGTCTGACATCTCAGTGCAGCGGGCGTGATGACGTCACTACATGGCACCTGCTGAGGTGAGATGTGCGGAACTTTTTGAACACTTGCTGCAGAGACCAGAGCAGCGGGGAACAAGGAGGAGAGGTGAGTATTGTGTTTTTTTTTTCTTTTAAATCAATAAGAACATTTTGGTGTATTGAGGACTATGGGGTGCATTATACTGTATGGAGGACTTTGGAGTGCATTATACTATATGGAGGACTTTGGGGTGCATTATACTATATGGGGGACTATGGGGTGCATTATACCATATGGAGGACTTTGGGGTGCATTATACTATATGGGGGACTATGGGGTGTATTATACTATATGGAGGACTATGGGGTACATTATACTATTTGGAGGACTATGGGGTGCATTATACTATTTGGAGGACTATGGGGTGCATTATACTATATGGAGGACTATGGGGAGTGCATTATACTGTATGGAGGACTATGGGGAGTGCACTATACTATATCTTGGACTATGAGGCCTGCATTATGCTATATAGAGGACTATGGGGAGTGCATTACACTATATGGAGGACTATGAGGAGTGCACTATACTATATGGAGGACTAAGGGGAGAGCATTATACTATATGGAGGAATATGAGGAGTGCATTATACTATATGGAGGAATATGAGTGCATTATACTACAGTATATGGAGGACTATGGGGAGTGCAATATACTATATGGAGGACTATGGGGTGCATTATACTATATGGAGGACTACGGGTAGTGCATTATACTATATGGAGGACTATGGGGTCCATTATACTATATGGAGGACTATGGTGAGCATTATACTATATGGAGGACTATGGGGAGTGCATTATACTATATGGAGGACTACAGGCTGTATTATACTATATGGAGGACTATGGGGTGCATTATACTATACGGAGAACTATTGGGAGTGCATTATACTATATGGAGGATTATGGGGGTGTATTATACTTTATGTAGGACTATGGGTGCATTATACTATATGGAGGACTATGGGGTGCATTATACTATATGGAAGATTATGGGGTGCGTTATACTATATGGAGGACCATGGGGTGCATTATACTATATGGAGGATTATAGGGTGCATTATACTATATAGAGGACTATGGGGTGCATTATACACTATGGAGGACTATGGGGTGCATTATACTATATGGAGGACTATGGGGTGCATTATACACTATGGAGGACTATGGGGTGCATTATACTATATGGGGAGTGCATTATACTACAGTCATGGCCAAAAGTTTTGAGAATGACACAAATATTAATTTTTACAAAGTCTACTGCTTCTCTTTTTCTAATGGCAATTTTCATATACTCCAGAATGTTATAAAGAGTGATCAGCTTAACAGCAATTACTTGCAAAGTCAATATTTGGCTAGAAAATGAACTTTATCCCCCAAAACACATTTCAACATCATTGCAGCCCTGCCTTAAAAGGACCAGCTAACCTCTTTTCAGTGATTGCTCCATTAACACAGGTGTGGGTGTTGATGAGGACATGGCTGGAGATCAATCTGTCATGATTAAGTAAGAATGACACCACTGGACACTTTAAAGGAGGCTGGTGCTTGGCATCATTGTTTCTCTTCTGTTAACCATGGTTATCTCTAAAGAAACACGTGCAGTCATCATTGCAATGCACAAAAATGGCCTAACAGGGAAGAGTATCGCAGCTAGAAAGATTGCACCTCAGTCAACAATCTATCGCATCATCAAGAACTTCAAGGAGAGAGGTTCTATTGTTGCCAAAAAGGCTCCAGGGCGCCCAAGAAAGACCAGCAAGCGCCAGGACCGTCTCTTAAAAGTGTTTCAGCTGCGGGATCGGAATACCAGCAGTGCAGAGCTTGCTCAGGAATGGCAGCAGGCAGGTGTGAGTGCATCTGCAGCACTGTGAGGCAGAGACTCTTGGAGCAAGGCCTGGTCTCAAGGAGGGCAGCAAAGAAGCCACTTCTCTCCAGAAAAAACATCATAAACAGACTGATATTCTGCAAAAGGTACAGGCAGTGGACTGCTGAGGACTGGGGTAAAGTTATTTTCTCTGATGAATCCCCTTTTCGATTGTTTGGGACATCAGGAAAACGCCTCATTCGGAGAAGACAAGGTGAGCGCTACCACCAGTCTTGTCTCATGCCAACTGTTAAGCATCCTGAAACCATTCATGTGTGGGGTTGCTTCTCAGCCAAGGGAATCGGCTCTCTCACAGTCTTGCCTAAAAACACAGCCATGAATAAAGAATGGTACCAGAATGTCCTCCAAGAGCAACTTCTCCAAACCCTCCAAGAGCAGTTTGGCAATCAACAATGCCTTTTCCAGCATGATGGAGCACCTTGCCATAAAGCAAAGGTGATAACTAAATGGCTCAGGGAACAAAACATAGAGATTTTGGGTCCATGGCCTGGAAACTCCCCAGATCTTAATCCCATTGAGAACTTGTGGTCAATCATCAAGAGACGGGTGGACAAACAAAAACCTAAAAATTCTGACAAAATGAAAGCATTGATTGTGCAAGAATGGACTGCTATCAGCAGGATTTGGTCCAGAAGTTGATTGAGAGCATGCCAGGGAGAATTGCAGAGGTCCTGAAGAAGAAGGGTCAACACTGCAAATATTGACTTGCTGCATTAACTCATTCTAACTGTCAATATAAGCTTTTGTTACTCATATGTTTGCAATTATTATATTTCTGTCTGTGATAAAAACATCTGTCAAACACACATAAAAACCAGAGGGCAGCAGATCATGTGAAATATAATATTTGTGTCATTCTCAAAACTTTTGGCCATGACTGTATATGCTGTCCCTACGCTTGATCAGAGAATGGCCTCTCAACAAACTTTATTTGGCACCGAACCCAAACAGTAACCGGATTTCCGGTAAAAAGTCTGTGTTCGGAGATCAATACCAGACATTAGTTGTCCGGTATGAGCCTCGAACTTTTACAGTTTGGGTTCACTCATCCCTACTCCTATGTAATAGCGTGCAGTACCCGGCTATCGTCCTACAGCTTAGTGACGTCTGCATTCATCAGCCACTTCTCATCATTAGGGAAGCGGTGTCCAAACTCGACTTCCCCTTTCACAGCCATACATTGCTACTTTTTTTGGTTGCTAGGGGCAACAAGTTTCCTTCCCACCCATGAGGCCATGATGATTACCCTCACTGCCCCTCAACAGGAAGCCTTTCAGTATCGCGATATCAGGCTCCGCCCCTCCGCTCAGGTGTCATCCTCCCCCCGAGATAGTAACACGTTTCTTCCACCCACTGTACACTGATCGAGATGACACTATCTGCTACTGCGCATGCCCTAAAGATCCCAAGACAGGCCAGAGCAGCAGAACGCCGATTAATCGATAGCGTCCGCTGTACAGTCCATGTGAGTACTCGGAGCGCAGATAGTACTGCCTGGAGAGTTACTGGCTGAGGCTGTAGTCAGCGGTACCGAGGGGTGAGAGGAGATCGGTCCCATATAAGGCTGAGCGCTGTACCGAGCTGTGCTGTGTCCGGTAGGTGCGTCACTACGTGTATGCATGCACGCACCGTACATAGCAGTGTGGGGGCATCACTTGTGTGTACTTTACCTAGTAACTGTAAGTGGCAGCCGCTCATTGGCTGCTGAGGTTCAGCTCAGAACTTGACCGGTGCACACAGATATATAGTCGGAGGAATGTACCATTCTGGAGGTGTGTACCATTGTAGAGGAATGTACCATTGTGTATTTATTCTCATCATCCTAAAAAATACCTCCCTACCTGATCAGGTAATCATGGCGCGTGCTGAGGACGCTGTATGGCGGCACAGATAGCCCCTATAGGCGGGTGTTATCGGGCCGCGGGAACTGTATAATGTGCTGTAAGGGGCCACATGCTCCCCAGAAGCGGCACCTCAAGGATAAATGACTCCAGGCAACTGTGGGAACATGGCGCATTCTACTTTATGCATCTGTCAGGGCTTCATTGCTGGGAACCGTAATCTATATATATATATAAAGCTGAGTGTGTGTATGTATCAAGCCACACCCACTCCATAGAGCCCCTCCCACTCCGCATAGCTGCACTCACTCCACACGCAAAGCCCCGTGTACACGGCCCACGTTGTTAGCGCACACGGGCAGACACATTCACCTCGAAAGCCACCCTGCAAAACTCACCGACTGCGACGTCCCAGCCGCTGCGAGCTACAATCAGGGCCGCCGCCTTCAGATTATCAGTGCTCGGCAGGCACAGGCCACATCTAGCTCCGTCCTGTCTAGAATGGAGCTGCTCCTGTGAGGCATGACGTCAAGGGAAAGGGAGGAGCCTCATGGATTACACCACTGTGCTCATAAGGCCGGCGTCACACTGGCGAGTTTGATGCGAGTTAGTCGCACGACTTTCTCGCATCAACACCCGGCACGGCCGCCCGCTCTCGGACCAGAGTGCGCGGCGGCATAGAAATACATGCAGCCGCGCACTCTGGTCCGAGAGCGGGCGGCCGTGCTGGGTGTTGATGCGAGAAAGTCGTGCGACTAACTCGCATCAAACTCGCTAGTGTGACGCCGGCCTAAGGCTGTGTTTCCACCGTCAGGAGACACAGCGCTTTAGATGAAGCGGAAAGTCCGCTCCGCCCAAAGCCCCGCCCCCTAGTGAACGCGCGGTGAATCCGGATGTGTTCATTGAACACATCCGGAATGACCGCAGGGCTACACAGGCCTGTGTATTTCCCTTGCGGCGACACTTGTGACGTCAGCTAACTGCTCCACCATTCACCTGTGCCGTCAGCTTCCTGCTCCGCCATTCACCTCTGCCGTCTCTCTGCTCCACCATTCACCTCTGCCGTCCCCCTGTTCTGCCATTCACCTGTGCCGTCAGCTAACTGCTCCACCATTCACCTGTGCCGTCAGCTTCCTGCTCCGCCATTCACCTGTGTCGTCTCCCTGCTTCACCATTCACCTCTGCCGTCCCCCTGTTCCTCTATTCACCTGTGTCGTCTCCCTGCTCCTCCATTCACCTGTGCCGTCTCCCTGCTCTGCCATTCACCTGTGCCGTCTCCCTGCTCCGCCATTCACCTGTGCCGTCTCCCTGCTCCTCCATTCACCTGTGCCGTCTCCCTGCTCCGCCATTCACCTGTGCCGTCTCCCTGCTCCTCCATTCACCTGTGCCGTCTCCCTGTTCCACCATTCACCTGTGCCGTGTTTCTGCTCCGCCATTCACCTATGCCGTCTCCCTGTTCCGCCATTCACCTGTGCCGTCTCCCTGTTCCGCCTTTCACCTGTGCCGTCTCCCTGCTCCGCCATTCACCTGTGCCGTCTCCCTGTTCCGCCTTTCACCTGTGCCGTCTCCCTGCTCCTCCATTCACCTGTGCTTTCTCCCTGCTCCGCCATTCACCTGTGCCATCTCCCTGCTCCTCCATTCACCTGTGCTTTCTCCCTGTTCCGCCTTTCACCTGTGCCGTCTCTCTGCTCCGCCATTCACCTGTGCCGTCTCCCTGTTCCGCCTTTCACCTGTGCCGTCTCCCTGCTCCTCCATTCACCTGTGCTTTCTCCCTGTTCCGCCATTCACCTGTGCCGTCTCCCTGTTTCGCCATTCACCTGTGCCGTCTCCCTGTTCCGCCATTCACCTGTGCCGTCTCCCTGTTCCGCCATTCACCTGTGCCGTCTCCCTGTTCCGCCATTCACCTGTGCCGTCTCCCTGTTCCGCCATTCACCTGTGCCGTCTCCCTGTTCCGCCATTCACCTGTGCCGTCTCCCTGTTCCGCCATTCACCTGTGCCGTCTCCCTGCTCCTCCATTCACCTGTGCTTTCTCCCTGCTCTGCCATTCACCTGTGCCGTCTCCCTGCTCCGCCATTCACCTGTGTCGTCTCCCTGCTCCTCCATTCTCCTGTGCCGTCTCCCTGTTCCTCCATTCTCCTGTGCCGTCTCTCTGCTCCGCCATTCACCTATGCCGTCTCCCTGTTCCGCCATTCACCTGTGCCGTCTCCCTGTTCCGCCTTTCACCTGTGCCGTCTCCCTGCTCCTCCATTCACCTGTGCTTTCTCCCTGCTCCGCCATTCACCTATGCCGTCTCCCTGCTCCTCCATTCACCTGTGCCTTCTCCCTGTTCCGCCTTTCACCTGTGCCGTCTCTCTGCTCCGCCATTCACCTGTGCCGTCTCCCTGTTCCGCCTTTCACCTGTGCCGTCTCCCTGCTCCTCCATTCACCTGTGCTTTCTCCCTGCTCCTCCATTCACCTGTGCTTTCTCCCTGCTCCGCCATTCACCTGTGCAGTCTCCCTGCTCCGCCATTCACCTGTGTCATCTCCCTGCTCCTCCATTCTCCTGTGCCGTCTCCCTGTTCCTCCATTCTCCTGTGCCGTCTCCCTGCTCCGCCATTCACCTGTGCCGTCTCCCTGTTCCGCCTTTCACCTGTGCCGTCTCCCTGCTCCTCCATTCACCTGTGCTTTCTCCCTGCTCCGCCATTCACCTGTGCCGTCTCCCTGTTCCGCCTTTCACCTGTGCCGTCTCCCTGCTCCTCCATTCACCTGTGCTTTCTCCCTGTTCCGCCATTCACCTGTGCCGTCTCCCTGTTCCGCCTTTCACCTGTGCCGTCTCCCTGCTCCTCCATTCACCTGTGCTTTCTCCCTGCTCCTCCATTCACCTGTGCTTTCTCCCTGTTCCGCCTTTCACCTGTGCCGTCTCTCTGCTCCGCCATTCACCTGTGCCGTCTCCCTGTTCCGCCTTTCACCTGTGCCGTCTCCCTGCTCCTCCATTCACCTGTGCTTTCTCCCTGTTCCGCCATTCACCTGTGCCGTCTCCCTGTTCCGCCATTCACCTGTGCCGTCTCCCTGTTCCGCCATTCACCTGTGCCGTCTCCCTGTTCCGCCTTTCACTTGTGCCGTCTCCCTGCTCCTCCATTCACCTGTGCTTTCTCCCTGCTCCGCCATTCACCTGTGCCGTCTCCCTGCTCCTTCATTCACCTGTGTCGTCTCCCCGCTCCTCCATTCACCTCTGCCGTCTCCCTGCTCCTCCATTCACCTGTGTCGTCTCCCTGCTCCTCCATTCACCTGTGCCGTCTCCCTGCTCCGCCATTCACCTGTGTCGTCTCCCTGCTCCTCCATTCACCTGTGCCGTCTCCCTTCTCCGCCATTCACCTGTGCCGTCTCCCTGCTCCTCCATTCACCTGTGCCGTCTTCCTGCTCCGCCATTCACCTGTGCCGTCTTCCTGCTCCGCCATTCACCTGCCATTCACAATATGTTGTAGTACCTGGCCTCACAGAGAACTAACATCTCCGCTCATCGTGGGAATGGGGCAAGGTGGGTATTTTTTCTTGTTTTACCAATGGTGAGGTGGGCACTTTGGGGACATCACACTGCGTGGGGGATGGACTGTAGCACATCGAACTGGGTGGGGGATGGGCTATACAGTGAGGTACTATCACTGTGGGGCACATAAGCCCATGAGATGCACGCCTGACAGTGGCCACAGTCTGGATGGATTCTTAGACATCTGTCCACCATAGAGATCTGTTGTGAAAAAAACAAGCATGTAGCGCATAGTATATGAATTTTTGCAGTGGTCCACTGTGTGGGAGCACGCTGTCTGCCGCACTCACAGGCCAGTGACTCACACCTTTGTATCACCTGTACTTTAAAAACAAAACGCTGAAGTGGTGCTTTAAGTCTCTTGACTCACTCACATTACACAATTATTGTGACAGATGTTTCATTATTGTATGTGAAGGATTATCGGCCAGTGTAATTGTGCTCTTACTCTGTAATGTGTGATATTGTTTGTGCGCCCCTTTGAATTGCAAAGTGCTGCAGAACATTTTGGCGCTATAGAAATTATTTATTACTATATGCCTTCTCACACGTCCATTTTTGTTCCGTTTCTGCTTCGTGTGCCTGTTTTTACCCTCCATTTTTCTTGTACACAAAAAAGCAAAAAAAAAAAATAGGGCTATAGGGGTTTTTTCTAAGTCTGTGTTAGCACTGGTCTAATAAACGGACATCGCATTAAATAAATAGTAATAGAACGTGTAAATAGCATGGGGAACTTAATTGACACTATTTTAATCAAAAGAGCCAATCACCAACAAGGTGTACCGATCATCAACAAGGTGTAGCCAGTCACCAGCAAAGTGTACCCAATCACCAACAAGGTGTAGCCAGTCACCAGCAAAGTGTACCCAATCAACAACAAGGTGTACCCAATCATTAACAAAGTGTACACGATCACCAAAAAGGCGTACACAGTCACCAACAAGGAATACATAATCACCAACAAGGTGTATCCAATCATCGACAAGGCATACCCAATCATCAACAAGGTGTACCCAATCACCAACAAGGAATACATAATCAGCAGCAAGGCGTATCCAATCAGCAACAAGGTGTACCCACTCAGGACAGTCCCTAACTCTAGTATTTCACCTCGCTATGTGCCAACAGACGTCAAAATAGATGGGGGCAGAGCCGGACTCAGACCTGACTGTTTTGCACCTGGCCATGGAAATGTATGGACATGATGCCAAACCCAAAAAGGGGGAGCCACACCCCTGTATGCACAATTTGCAAAAAACTAAGCTCCCCTTTTTGGGCTGTGCAAAAAATTGAGATCTGGTTCCTACTCTGCCCCCATTTATGTTGAGGCCTGCTGGCACATAGCGAGGTGAACTACAAGATTTAGGGTCCATCCTGATGGGGTACACTTTGTCGCGGTGGGATGGCTTTTATGCTCTTTTGCTTAAAATAGTGCCAGCTAAGTACCCAATGTAATTTCCATGTATTACTATTCACTTAGTGCAGGGTATATGCTCATTTTGTTGCGTATACTCTGCAGTGAAATGTTGTATTGCACAAAGGCAATCCATACTCCTCACATAATGCATGGACGTGGGAGCGCCACCACATCCAGGGTATGCCATATTCATTATCTCCTCAGCAGTCCTGAGAATAAAGGCGTCACTTCGCTGGTGTAGCACAGCGTTCCTTCTGCTGTTTTCCTCTCCTGCACAGTGGCGCCTTGACTATCTGTCTGTGCGGGGACCTGTAGCCCGCCCCATTCAAGTGAATATAACCATGCGGTAGATCTCTGCACAGTAGGTGGGCAGGTTTTTTTTGCAGGAAAACTCTCACCTCTATATTATTATTATTATTATTTATTTATATAGCGCCATTAATTCCATGGTGCTGTACATGAGAACATTACCCGTCGAGAGAGCACAGGTTTTACTATTACCCAACACATCGCCACCACCGGTTAGATCTGTCCGATTGATTCTCCCACAACCTGTTTGGAGCGGAATAAGATAATCCCTATTCTCTAGTGCAATTTTACTTATTTGCAAAGCAATTTCACAGAATCCTTTAGCAAACAGTTCATACTTTAGAACGCAGTAAACTTGACAAAGTATTGGCGCTAGAAATTGGCCGCTGTCCAACTCAAAGAGTGCCAGCAAATTCCCCAACGTTCCTCCCGTACGTTACCTAAATGACGAATCTGAGAAATGTTCGAATAAGAGTCTTAAAAATAAATTAGGGGAATAATCGTAAAAATAAGACAGCACATGCATGTTTGAGACCTCTCCTTGCCGATGGTGAATTGGAGCATTCTTGAGGACATCCATAGGCCGTAGGGATTACTGTCGCTTCAGTGTCCTTGCTCAGGAGTCTATGTCCTCTTTCTTTATTCTAATTTTGTCCCTTAGGAATACAATGGCGTACCACAAGATCCACACATCCCATCTTTTCTGTTCTCTGGTATCTGCAGTATTGATATTGTCCTCCGTAGCAGAAGACCATGCACATCTGAAAGTGGAAGAGGAGGCGCACGGTGGCGGTCGTTTTGACAAAAATGTGGTGCATGATAAAGAGTAAGTAACATATAGCCTTAAAGGGGTTGGCCAATGGCAAATGTTTATCACCTTAGGTGACCAATGTATGATCGCTGAGGGTCTCGATGCTGATCCCCATGTGTGTGCAGTGGTGACCATGATTGCACACTACCACTCCAATCTATGGGCCTAGCAGAGATGGCCAAGGGCAACCACGGCCATCTCTTGTCTTTCCCCCCAAAAATTGAAAACAACAGTGGTGCACAAGCATGATAGGACCCACAGTAATAACACACGGACGAGGGCTGATGGTAAAGTGATGTGTAAATCTCTGGGAACTGTCTCACGGCTGTAGATACAGATATTGATCAATTGACAATGGAGGCTTTGAGCTAGAATTGGACATGGGTCAGTCAGCTTGTATGTATTTTGGTTGCACCATTAATATTTGGATTTCCCTTTTTTTCCCGCAGCCACATAATGGAACACTTAGAAGGAGTTGTGCCGAAGCCGGAGACAGAAATGTCCCCTCAGGAGCTGCAGCTTCATTACTTCAAGATGCATGACTATGACGGCAACAATCTATTAGACGGCCTCGAGCTGGCGACAGCCATTTCTCACGTCCACAGGGAGGTCTGTGATCAAAGTATAAATGTGCAGAATACGGTTTTGTGTCCAGTACCTCCTCACCTGGTGCTATTACTATATGACAGACATGGAGCCCCAATTAGTGCCATGCACTAAACCAGTAATATGTACAGGTTGTCTACATCTTCAGGCCAAGGACACCCCAGATTAGCTGGAGATCCCATTATGGACACCTAATCTGTCGTCCATATGGATGAAAATGTTCCCTTAATACGTTGGTCGTGTTGTCCATGATGACATTCTCTCTGAGCGATATATGGTCAATGCACTACCATTGATGAATTTGCCGGCTGTGCCCAGCCATGGTCCTTTGGAGCAAAGCTATGTCCACTTTTGTTGGAGCTGGCCAGGACTGGCATGAAAAACTCCAAAAGGGTCAACATTTTTGCACAACTATGAATTGAGTTGCTCAAAAATTTACAACATTTGACACAGTTTTACTCTCGAATTTTGGAGAAAACTGTCTAAGACTATGCCACTTCATTCAATCCGTACGTCTTGAGGACCCATTCATGAACTTGGACAGAATTTCCATTACCAAGGCACTAGAACATCTTATTGTGGAGTGTTCACAGTGACATATAACTCTTTGGATAAAGTTTTGCTTCATAAATACAACGCGTTTTGAAGCGCTATTGGCTCTTGTCAAGCTCAAGAGATGTATATATCTAAGCTGAGCATGATAAAGGATCCCATTGTGCCCCGAAACGCGCTGTTCTCGTGAGACTAAATTTTGTGAAAACACATTGTGACTTGTACGTCTCTATGGACGTAATGCAGTTCTTCTGTCTGAATCATTTGCGCCCATGTGATATTCTGGTACCTTGGTAATGGGAAGTCTCTCAACCACTGAGCCTAGCACCTCAAAGAAGAGGATAAGGACATCAGGCAGCATTGTTTTGGTTTTGTGGAGGGTCTTCAGTAGCATTGTGCCTATTTATGACATGGTCTTAGTTTCTCTTGGGTTACTGGGACTTTCTGGAAATTGTATGTGTATTGGTGATGGGACCCCCCCCCAGTGATCAGACATGTATTACCTATTACCTATGGATAGATGAGAAATGGATTTCATGAGGAACCCTCTTGCTTATTTTCTCCAATCATCATCAACTGTCTAACCAGTACCACTTTAGGTAATATTTTCTATTTCAGTGGGTTCGGAAAGTATTCAGACCCCTTTAAATTTTTCACAGTTTTTCTTTTTTAATAAATTTGCAAAACTGTCTACATTTCTGTTTTTTTCAGTAAAGATGGGGTGCAGAGTGTACATTAATGAGAAAAAAAATGAACTTTTTTGCATTTACCAAATGGCTGCAATGAAACAAAGAGTGAAAAATTTAAAGGGGTCTTAATACTTTCCGCACCCATGTAAGTGATTTTAAGTTTGGTTTACTAAAACCTTGGGCGGTGCAGTATTTACGGACTTAAAGGGAACCTGTCACCATGAAAATGCAGTCCAATCCGTAGGCACGATGTTATACAGACGGGTGAGCAGGTCACAGATGTATGGAGGAGACAGCTTGTGGATGGCTTTGTAGAAGTTCCCACACTTCCACAACTTGGCTGCTGTCAGTAAGGTTATTATTAAATCCACTGCTGGCAGCTTCTGTGTAATTTCTGACCAATGACGATCTAAATGTGCTTGATGGGAGACAATTCCGGAGACGCTGCAGCCATGGTTGGGATACATAGGTTGCTCACAGTTTCTCCAGAAACATGGAACCTGGCGTTATCGGGTCGTAAAACTCCTCTCGGGACATTTTGGAAATAATAACCGAACTACTGGTTCAACGATTGATCCCTTTTGCACTGTGAGTGAAATTGAATGTCACATACAAAGGTGTCAAACATGTCTACACAAACTATTGGAAGATGCTTGCAGAACATTGGGCACGTCCAACTACTGGAATGGAGGTCTATCCTCTTCAGCAATGAATCATGCTTTTTTTGCTAGGACACAGTGTTGACCGTAGATTGACTTGGAAACCGTTTTGGCAACATCATGAAAAGGTCTTCACAAGACAACGTGAAAGTGTCCTAGGAGCCGTTTTTCAACAGGACTATTGTAAGCAGCCTGCGTGGGCTAAATGTGCCACCATAGCCAGCAGCGTCGCACAGTCATTGGTTGGTAATTGCCAGGGAGCTGCCAGCAGTGGATCTTGATGATTTTCCAAGTGCCATCAGCAAGGCAGGACCTTCCTCAGACAACAATTATTAATAACCTCGTTGATAGCAGCTCAGGGGTAGCTGAGACCCCAGAGAAAATGATTCGGGTCAGTTTTTACCAACCCCAGTGTTGTGATCACTGTTATTCACTGAATAACGGCGACCTCAAAAAAAAGAAAAAAAATTTCAGATTTCCCATTTAATTTCTCTCTCCTCTGATATGATCTAGCACATCAGAGGAGAAAGAAATGGGGTCCCCCGAGCTCTCCCCGGTACCTCCGGTGTCCCTGGACCCTCCTACATCCCACAGTACTGTTCTCTGGCCGTCGGCGTCTTCTTCCGGGAAGAAAATGGTGGGCACATGCGCAGTGCGCCTGCCGAGATCTGCCGGCCGGCACCCAGCAACAATAGGAAATTTTTCCTATTGGTTCATTTTGATCACTGTGATAGACCCTATCACAGTGATCAAAATAAAAAAAATAGTAAATCAAACCCCCTTTATCACCCCCTTAGTTAGGTAAAAATAATAAAATAAAAAAAGTATTTATTTCCATTAGGGGTAGGGTTGGGCCTAGAGCTAGGAATAGGGTTGGGGAAAAGGTTAGGGTTGGAGCTAGGGTTGTGGTTAGGGTTATGGTTGTGGTTATGGTTGGGATTAGGGTTAGGGGTCTGTTAGGGTTAGGGTTGGAATTAGAATTGGGGGTTCCACTGTTTTAGTACATCAGGGGCTCTCCAAACATGACATGGCGTCACCATTGATTCCAGACAATTTTGCGTTCAAAAATCAAACGGTGCTCCCTGCTTTCTGAGCCCTGCCATGCTCCCAAACCATGGCTTTCCCCCCACTTATGGGGTATAGGCATACTCAGGAGAAATTGCACAACAAATTTTGTGATCCATTTCTCCTGATACCCTTGTGAAATTAAAAAAATTTGGTTCCAAAGTAAATTTTTTGTGACAAAAGTAAAATGTTCACTTTTTCTTTCCACATTGCTTTAGTTCTCGTGGAGCACCTGAAGGGTTAATAAACTTCTTGAATGTGGTTTTGCGCACCTTGAGGGGTGCAGTTTTTAGAATGAGAAATCGCTGGTCAACTTTTAACTCTTAGGCTAAGTGCACACGTTCAGGAATATTTGCGTTTTTTCCGCGATTTTCCGCGGTAAAAACGCGAAAAAAGCGCAAGCATTAAGCATCCTATACATGTTAATTGATTCCGCATGTTTTGGCCACATGTTGCGTTTTTTTCCGCGAAAAAAACGCTTCGTGGAAAAAATAGCAACATGTTCATTAATTTTGCGGAATGTAAGCGGTTCATGTGCGATGGTACCCAGGGTCTGGAGGAGAGGAGACTCTCCTCCAGGCCCTGGGTACCATATCCCTGGTAAAACAATAATTAAAATAATAAATAATGATATTCTCACCTTCCGGCGGCCCCCGCAGCCTTCCCACCTTCAGCGACGCTCCCGGCAACTCCCGGTCCCAAGAGTCCTTTGCGAGAATCACCCAGATGGCGTAGCGGTCTCGCGTGATGCTACGTCATCGGTGTGATTTGTCGCAATGCATCCTTGGGACCGGGAGTTGCCGGGAACGTCGCTGAAGGCGGGAAAGCTGCGGGGGCCGCCGGAAGGTGAGAATATCATTATTTATTTTATTTTTTTATTATTTTTACATTAGATCTTTTTACTATTGATGCGGCATAGGCGGCATCAATAGTAAAAAGTTGGTCACACGTGTCAAACACTATGTTTGACTCGTGTGACCAACCTGTGAATCAGTTTTCCAAGCGATGCTACAGATCGCTAGGAAAACGCTAGCATTCTGCAAGCTAATTACGCTTGCAAAACGCTATTATTCTGGCGGGAATACGCATACAAAAAAAGTGCGTATTTCCCGCGGGAGAAGTGCGGGATTGCCGCGGAAATTTCCGCGGCAATTCCGCAACGTGTGAACTTAGCCTTATAATGTCCTAACAAAAAAAAATTATGTTTCCAAAATTGTGCTGAGGTAAAGTAGACATGTGGGAAATGTTATTTATTAACTATTTTGTGTGACATATCTCTCTGATTTAAGGGTACAAAAATTAAAAGTTTGAAATTTGCAAAATTTGCAAAATTTTTGCCAAATTTCCGTTTTTTTTCCATAAATAAATGCAATTTGTATCAAAGAAATTTTACCACTGACATGAAGTACAATATGTCACGAAAACAAAATCTCAGAATCAGTGGGATACGTTGAAGCTTTCTAGAGCTATAACCTCATAATGTGACAGCGGTCAGAATTGTAAAAATTGGCCTGGTCATTAAGTAGTAAATTGGCTCTGTCACTAAAGCCTCCGTCGCACACAGCGATCTCGCTAGCGAGATCGCTGCTGAGTCACTAGTTTTGTGACGCAAAAGCGATCTCCCCTGCGATATCGCTGTGTGTGACATTCAGCAACGATCAGCCCCCTGCCGGGTATCGCTGATCGTCTCTGAATGTCCTGGACATTTTTTGGATCGTTGGTCTCCTGCTGGCCAGCACGCATTGCTGCGTGTGACAGGCGGGAGATCAGCGATCCGCTGGTAACCAAGGTATACATCGGGTTTCTAGGCGCCAGGTGGCGCCTGGAAACCCGATGTGTACGTTGGATACCAGCGCGCTGCTGCAGGGGAGCTGGTAACCAAGGTACACATCGGGTTTCTAGGTGCCGCGCAGTGCCTGGAAACCCGATGTGTACCTTGGTTACCAGCTCCCTGCACCAGCGGGCTGGTATCCAACGTACACTGTGGGTAACTATGCGATGGTACCCGCAGTGTCGCTGTCCTGATCGCTGCCTGAGCTGCCTGTTTGGCAGCTCACCAGCGATCCTGACAAGTGCATATCGTTGTCGGGATCGCTGGTGTGTCGCTATGTGTGACGGGGCCCTAAGGGGTTAATCCCTTCTAATTGTATACATAATATAGTATAAGTGCATCACAGTACTCACTGATTGCCATCTTGCCTGGTTTCCAGAATCGCTCAGGTCCTCTTCTAAGTCACATGACTTCAACTGCGACTCCGCGGATCACTTAGGGGTTTATGTCTGGCCCAGAAGTGGCTTTCATTGTGAGGTCTCATAGGACTTGATTGGTGGAAGTAGCACCACCCCACACACCGGTCTCTGTGTGATCCGGCAAAGATGAGGAGCGATGACATGACCCAGAAGAGGACCATAGCGGCAGTGCAAATAGGAAAACGACGACCGCTGAGTATTTTTTGTGCACCTATACTATAGTATAGACATATTTAGAGGGGTTTAGCGGATACATTGTTTGCTGTGAGGGCTTCTATAGCTAGACTTCCCCATGTGATAGGCCTTGCTGAAATTTCCATTACTGAAATCTGTCCCATTGATCTGATCAGGTTTGTAAAGATTGCATGCACAGACTGCAGAAACAACCCTCTGTAGATGAATGGAGCAAAGTTTCAATTTCTGTACTAAATAGATGTATAACCTGAGTATTTTAATTCCTATGGAATTTATTGAAATGGATAGTCCAGTATTAGTCCCAATGCAGCTTTACAGCTGCCTACAAGTGGTGTGTAGTATTGCAGCTCCACTCCATTGAAGTGAATGGGGCCGAGCTGTTGAACCAAACCCAATTTGTAGACAGATGTGACACTGTTTTTGGACAAAAGCAGATCTGTTTGTCTAATTTTGGACAACCCCTTTAAGTAATCCACCATCTGAAAAAGTACCGTAATTGCCCGTCCACTAATAGATAAGCTAATCCTAACTATGTTTTTTTTCTTTCAGGGAAATAATGACAACACCCAGACAATATCTGAGCCAGAACTGATAGCCATGATAGATGACGTTCTCCGGGATGACGATATGAATAATGACGGATTCATTGATTATGCAGAATTTGCTAAATCGATGCAATAAAGACTTTTTACCAATGAATGTTATCTCGCCTAAATGTGACCATTCCGTACAGTTTCTCTCTCTGAGATGTAACTCTCTGCACCACGCAGCTGTCTGTGTCTTGTTGTGGGTTCACAGTCGTGATTTCCTGCTGTTATTGGTCCCGGAATATTGAACGTGGATGAGGAGATGCATCTGTCTGTCTAAATGCCCCTGTAATGTGTTTTAAAATATATATCTATTTATTCTATTCCTGTTTCAATTAGAGATCATTTGTTAGAGACTGAGCTTTTAAGTGATCTGTCCTAATCTAGCAAGGGCAAAAACATGAAAGAACAGGTAGGATTTGCTGCTTTTAGATCCGGTATCCTTTATGCTTCCAGAGGACATGGCAGGAAATGTCATGGAGGCACAAAGAAAATTCAACATATAGTACACCTGTAACTGTAAGGCACGAAGCAAATAATTGAGAAAAAAAAGCCCCGTTCACATGAGACAGCTGTTTTCTCCATCCCCACCATACACAGGAACCTCTGCTCGGCCGAGCACTCCTGTGTTTTTTAGTAGATAGCCGTTGCCAAACTCCCCCGTCCACGGTTTATCATAGCGCTGAACAAAAGGCTCCAAGAAATCCAAACAGGCCAGATCCTTCTGCCCCCAATAAGGGGAGAGTTGGGAGGCCCCCATACACATTAGACTGTCATCTGATATCGCCGAATTTGGTTGACTTTAGTCTAACATGTACGGGGGGTAATTAAGACATTTTTAAGCATAAATTACGGCCTAAAGCTATAAAATATTAGTAACATAGTAACATAGTTATTAAGGTTGAAGGAAGACTTTAAGTCCATCTAGATCACCCCATATCCTATCCTAACCTGCCCTAACATGTTGATCCAGAGGAAGGCAAAAAAAAACCCAAGTGGCAAACAGTAAGCTTCACATTGGGGAAAAAAATTCCTTCCCGACTCCACATACGGCAATCAGACTAGCTCCCTGGATCAACGCAGTATCTAGGAAACTAGTGAATATAGCCTGTAATATTCTACTTTTCAAGAAAGGCATCCAGTCTCTTCTTAAATTTTAGTAAGGAATCACTCATTACAACATTTATATGAAAAAATAAATATATAACACTTTGTAATATATCTTAAAAATCTGTTTTGTTTCCTTAACGTTCTTCTCACAGTTAGGTCCAGAAATATTTGGACAGTGACCAGATCTTTGTGATTTCAGCTCTGCAGGCCACTGTTTAGACTTTCAGGTTTAATTAAAGGGGCGGAATAAAAATATCCTGTGAAACATTTGGGAATTGCAACCATTTTTCTACAAAACCTCCTCATTCCAAGGTGCTAGAAGTAATTGGACCAAATAACTTAACCAGAAATAAAATGTTCATTTTTAATACTTTGTAGAGAATCCTTTGCAGGCAATGACTGCCTGAAGCCTGGAAGACATGGTTCCCAAACGCTGGGTTTCCTCCTTTGTGATGGTTTGTCCGGCCCTTTTCTGCGGCTGACTTCAGTTGTTGCTTGTTCATGGGTCTTTTTGTCTTAAGTTTTGTCTTAAGCATGTGAAATGCGGCTCGATGGGGTTGAGATCTGGTGACTTGTCCATTGCAGAATATTCCACTTTACCTTAAATTCCTGGGTTGGTGTCGCAGTATAGTTTTGGGTCATTGTCCATCTGTGAAGCACCGTCCAACAACCTTGCTGCATTTGAATCTGAGCAGAAAGTATCACGCTGTACACTTCAGAATTCGTCCGGCTGCTTCTGTCTTCCGTCACATCATCAATAAACACTAGTGGCCCAGTGCCTTTGGAAGCCATGCATGCCCATGTCATCACATTACCTCCACCATGTTTTATAGAGGGTGTGCTGTGCTTCAGATCATGAGCCGTTCCAAGCTTTCTCCATACTTTCTTCTTCCGATCATTCTGGTACAGGTTGATGTTAGTTTCATCTGTCCAAAGCAGGGCTGTGGAGTCGGAGTCGGTGTCCATTTGGTGGAGTCAGGATAAAATGACCCAACTTTGATTCCTAAATATATAATAAATTGGGTACAGTAGTTCAATGCATGATGTGCTAATAAGAATTTGGGATAGTTATGAAATGTCTGTTCTGTTCCTGATCTAAGGATTTCAGCTTTTAGTTGAGATTAATCTGTTCTTCACTTTATGTACATGCTCCGTAGTGAAGCATGTATGAGGAAGTCGGAGTCAGGCATATTGAGGAGTTGGAGGTTTGGCTTGCTTCCACAGAATGCTTATCCAAACCTGGCTGACTTTTTTTTAGATGTCTTTTTGATAAGTCTAATCTGGCCTTACTATTTTTAAGGTTGATTACCGGTTTACACCTTGTGGTGAACACTCTCATGAGGTCTTCTCTTTATGGTAGACTTAGATACTGATACACCTACTTCCGGGACAGTGTTTCGCTTGGGTGTGAAGGGGTTTTCTTTACCAAAGGAAGGATTCTGCGATCATCCACCACTGTTGTCTTCCATGCACATCCAGGCCTTTTTGAGTTCCCAAGCTCAATTGTCAGAACTCTGTTATCGGAATACCCGGGCCTGGGAAAACCTTCCCTGTTCCTAATGCTAGGGGCGCCCTAGCTGTCCTTGCTCCCCGGATTACTTCTGATGGTGAAGACGCTGGGGCAACGTACCATGCTGACTTCCTGAGTTAGCCCTATGTCTGTCCTCCACCATCCAGGGAAGTGGGGAGTAATAGTGTATGAATAACACAAACCAGTCTAACAAGGGAAGATATACAGGGATAAATAAAAATACCAAACATACAAATATGCACTCACAGACAACAGAACGGAACACCAGGGAGAATAGGGAGGTAAATGAAATAAGAGGATGAGAAATCGCAACGCCTCTACCAACAACCAACACCTCCACGCCAGGCAGTTCAAGAATAACAACAGCCACCCAGATTGCCAGAGGCGAAGATATATATCAGAGGGGAGTGGCTAATACTGAACAGCTGAGATCCAAGCAGCGGGCTTCAGAGACTCTTAAGCTGAACCATTTAACCACTGCACTGCTAACAGAAACTGCACCATTTAACATGAAGGGGAAGTGCTTCTAATCAGTGCAGGAGTACGTGAAATCAGACGGTTCGATCTTTTGGTCCCTCTCTGTTGCGGTAAATCCGTGACAGCACCAGTTGGTTTATGCTCCTTTTTTTTTCAGAATATACCAAACTGTTGATTAGCCACTCCTAACATTTCTGCTATCTCTCTGATGGACTTCTTTTTCTTCAGCCTAACGATGGTTTGTTTCTCTTCCATTGAGAGCTCTTTTGACTGTATGTTGTGTGTTTACAGCAACAGCTTTTAGTGCAAATGCCACACCTGGAATCAGTTCTAGACCTTTTATCTGCTTAATTGATGATGGATTAAAGGGGATATCTGGGTCTTAAAAGAAAAAAAAAGGTGCCCAAGCACTAACAGGCATGTAATGGCTAACAGAGGCAACTATCTGCCTGTTGTGCTTGGCACATGTCAGTCACCATTCCTTGCGGAGAGTCAACTACTCCCTGTCAAAAGAACAGCGGTTTCTCTTCCTGTTGGCAGGGCAGGACTACTGGCTTCCTGCTGATTGACAGTCAGCTTCCCCCAATTAGGCTGTGGAGAGAAGCAGTCTCGTGACAAACGTATGCTTATTCAGCTGCCATGATTACTCGGACCAGTGATTTGGAGTGAAGCTCATTGAGGCAATTATCGATATATGTGACGGGGCCCTCACTCATATTTACTCTTGGTTGTATTTGCGGCTACTGTACAGGATCCTGTAGCTAACCAGTAGATCCTGACTACAAACAGTCTTCTCTGTAGTCGGATTTTTACTCTTGGGGTATGTTTTTAAACTTGGGCACAAACCCACTGGGTTTTCCAAGAGGAAGAATCTTTAGGACATGTCGAAAAATATTTAGACTTGAGAGTCCTCAGTGGTTGATACCTTTTAATGGCTAACTGAAAAGATGGTAACAAATTGCAAGCTTTCAAGACTACTCCGGTCTCTTCATCAGGCAAAGACTAAAACAAAAACTGAAGAATCACATATTTATATACACAAGAGGACACAGGAATAATGCAATAGGTAAGACAAGTGACGTGAAGCAGAACTGTCATTATGGCAGAGGAATGAACATAAATATTGGAACAGATCTACTGGCTAACACGGTACGAAGATACACATCTTTCCTATAGGACATGTCGGGCATTTTCTGTCCTGAAGCGTCTTTTTTGAGTTGTTTCCTGAGTGCTTGTTTTATGCCGTTTATGGGTTGTCTTTTTTTTTTTTTTTTACTGATGTTTTCCTGTAATTTTTTTTTTCTGCATTTGAAGAAACCTCCAGTGCTTTCCAAAGCAAAAAGACACTCAACAAGACGCCTTCCCATTGACTTGTAAAGTACAGAATGTCTTCTGAGCTGAAAACGTCTGAAGAATGGTGAGACCATTTCTTTTAGCCCCTTGGTGTCTTTTGAAATCTGAGGCGGTATAAAAAAAACACTCAAAAGATCAAGTGAATGTAGAAATGCATATATCGTGTGCACGGACCCTTAGGCTCGCATGCCCTGCTTTTTCTACGGGTAATCCTGCAGCCTCATCCTCTCATTAGGGAGATACTGTGCCTCGTCTTAGTAAAGGATGTTTAGCAAGTGCCACAATTGAGTCAAGGATCTGTTCACAGTGGAGTATCTTGACCGTTTTGGGTTATTATTGAAAGTCGTGGCGCTGGCCCTACTGAATCACATGACAGGGCAGAGAGGAGTGTGTGAGACGCATAACTCTGAAAGCAAATGACTACTGAGCTCTGAGTTTGAAATCCAGTATGGCCGATCTGAAAAGGTTAAAGGGGTATTCTCATCCCCAAGATATAGTAGGTGTAATAATAATATTAGCAAATACCTCCAATTAGAAATGTAGTATAGTTCTTCTGATTAGTCATATGTGCAGAGAGAAAAAGATCGGCACTGCTGCAACACTCCTGGACTCCCAATACGATACCAGATCAGGACTTACGGGTGCCTGGCCACAAGAAAGTGCAAAATGCAAGACAACTGACCAAAATACTCCAAGAAGAAAAAAAGTGGCAAATGGGACTCACCGTTCTCAATTGTCCTTTATTGGATATCACGTAAAACAAGATCATGAAGTGAAAAAGTACCGGACGACGGCCGTTTTGCGCACATAATGCGCTTCTACGGATCCTCAGAAGAGCATTGTGTGCGCAAAATGGCCATCGTCCGGTACTTTTTCACTTCATGTTCTGTTTTATGTGATATCCAATAAATGACAATTGAGGACGGTGAGTGCCATTTGACACTTTCTTTCTTGGAGGATTTTGGTCAGTTCTTCTGATTAGCTTACCCCATGTGCATGTCATTGTAGTAGCATGGTTACAACCACTCCTATACTGACAATTGTTAGTGCTTGTAACCATGAATTTCACAAGACAAAAAAGGAGAAAAAAAAAATTACAAACGATGAATCTGGCCCAAAATCTGCTATATGCCAACCGTACAGATAATAATTAGTGATGAGCGAACGTGCTGGGATAAGGTGGTATCTGAGCATGCTCGGGTGCTAACCGAGTGTCTTCGGTGTACTCGAAAAATATGCTCCATTCCCCGCAGCTGCATGTCTCATAGCTGTTCGACAGCCGCAACACATGCAGGGATTGCCAAAAAAAAACAGGTAACCATGCATGTTTTATAGCTATCAAACAGCCACGAGTCTTGCAGCCACAGGGACTCGAACATATTTTTCAAGCGCACCAAAGTCACTCGGTTAGCACTCGAGCATGCTCAGATAACACCTAATCCGAGCATGCTCGCTCATCACTATTAATAATACCTTTAATAAAGTGCATGGTGTCACATTTATGAATAGGACATTAAAAGGAAAAAAAAACCTTAGCTGTCAGACTCCACACCATATGAAAACTTACCATGTTTTTGCAGTTTTTGAACATTTAGTACAGCCAATGAAAACAAGCGTTTTTGTATAGCAGCTATTTATTCTGAACATTAAATCAGATAAATTGTAAAAAATAGATATTATGGCGAGCGAGACAGATTAACAATTCCATTTTTTTTTGTAGACTACACTGTTTTATATCCAGTAATAAAAACGTATGCGTGGACTTTTAGTAAATGTTTTTTAACACAGGAGTTTATGGTTTACGGATACATTTGTTGCTTTTTCCAGCGTATACATGTCACTGTGATCTCATTAGGCCGCGGTCACACGCTGCGCTGCCATAGGCGATAACATAGACACGCCCACCTGCAACAGCGAATGACTACATGAGTTTGCAGTGCACGCCTGCACTCATTGGTGGTTACGTGGGGCGTGGCTTCTGGTCGTACAGAGCGGGATGCCAGCTTTGAGGTTTTTACACCGCAACTAGGATCTCTTATGTAGTCATTTGCCCTTACCTACACTGATACATTGTGACAATTATCAGCTGTGTGAGCAGCTCGAGGAAAGTAAAGAATTTCAGCGATTTTTTTTTTTTGTTTTTTTTTTTAAACCGTAAAAGTTTTCTATTTATCAATGTATTTTGTGAATGAGAAACTTGTTTTTGGAGAATTTTCACACCTACTCCACACTCTTCAACTGCGTTAATGAATCTCATGCCCCTGGTGCAGCACTTGCAGGGTTAACAAATCTCCGCCATTGGGTCCCATTTATCAAATCTGTTCATGTCACCCATAGCAACCAATCAGAGCTCAACTTTTATGTCTAAACCAGCACTAACAAAGATGAAAGCTGTAATCTGATTAGTTGCTATGGGCAACAAGGTCATTTTTTTTTTTGTTTTCTTTTTAACATTTGACAAATGAGGCCTGTACAGTTATAATCAAGTGGTAGAAATCTTGAAAATGGTGATGAAAGTGTGGTAGAAAGGAAGAACATTATTTTTATTTACCTCAATAAGTCTTTTGAGACATGATTAGCCCTTATGGGGTTGTGCTGAACCATGGCTTAATTTAAAGGGTTTGTTCACCCTGAATTTTTTTTGTTCAGCACCCATTCAACATGGTGTAAAATAATAATAATAAAAAAAGTACTTCCAAAAATAAAAAATAAAGTAACATAAACCTGATTTAAACAATAGGTCATTTTCTCATGATAGCTTCCCTTTAAACATAACCAATTATTGGGTAATATTTGAATTTTTGGATGTTCTATGGCAGAAGCGTCAATTATTGTGAAAAGCAGTCCTCCAAACTTCAGCCCAATCGAAGGTCCACCATAGTGAGCGTCCACCATTAAAGTCCTACAAAGTGCTGTTGACCACTGATGGTTTCGGTTATGCGGTTGCGCCATGAAAAATGTCCAGCCTAAATAAACGCTGGTAACACCCCTCTTCTATGAAAGCAGTCAGCCTTGCCTCGAAAATAGTGAAGGTCAGAATCTAAGAAGAAGCATTCTGCTTTTGCGGTATATTTCATGAAGCATTTGCTTAAGTTCTCGTCATAAATTCGTCAACTTTTAACTCCAGTGAGAGGGAGGATCTAATGCGGCCATCGGTGCTAAGGTTATCATGGAGGATGGTAATCCGGTGCTGGGGGAATTGATGGACCTAAGTGAATTGTACCAGTCGTCATGCTGGCGGGAGGAAGGGGCGGCAGATGGTATATGAGGGTGTGTGCTGGAACACATGAACTGGCCCACAGATGATGGAGGCTGATAACCGGTAGGGGTCATTGATGTGAATCTGGGAATGTGGTTAAGTGTGTGAGGATATTGGTACTGCCGGGACGCTGGGGACATAGAGCATACTCCAGGCATAAGACCGCTACAGGCAATCATGCCACTTGCTGTCACAGATTTCTGATTGGTCCTTTCATGTTTGCGATGTTTTGCTCTCCGGTTTTGAAACCACACCTGAAAGATACAGAAATGAAACTTAAATTGACTTATAGTAAATGTCCATCCTTAAAGGGGTTGTCCACTTCTTATCAACCCCTTTTCAATCAGTATGTTTGCCCCCAAGTAAAATAATAACACTTCTACTCGTCCGGCGCCGTTCCATCACTGTCGCCACTGGCTTTTCTGGGGATCTTGCGACGTTATGTCAACCCGATCCCTGAAGCCAATCAGCGACCGCTTCACTCTCCCCGCCTTTGGATGTATCACATACATCCAGAGGAAGTAAGATGGCAGCAGCTCTCACATCTTATTTATGTATGTGATACGTCCGAAGGCGGGGAGAGTGAAGCGGCACTGATTGACAGCAGGGATTGCATGACATAACAGTGTCACTTGATCCCCAGGAGAGCCATTGCCAACACTGGTGGAATGGCGCCGGCACCGAAGGCGAGTATAAGGGCTCATACTCACATGCGAGAATCTAGGACGAGTCTCGCACGTCAATACCTGGCACTGCTGCCGGAACTCGGATTGGATAGAAATACATGCAGCTGAACGCTCCGATCCGAGTGCCAGCGGCAGTGCCGGGTATTGACGTGCGAGACTTGTCCAAGTTTCTCGCATGTGAGTATGAGCCCTAAGTGTTATTATTTTATAAGGGGGAAAGGGAAATCTTCAGATGGAGAAGGGATTTTCTAAGTAGTGGACATCCCCTTTAAAGTGAACCTATTGCTACTAAGAAAATCAGTTGTTCCTGCCAAGAGACACTTTTTTCATGCAGAAATGCTAATACTTAATGTGTGCACATACCCTTATAGTGATGCAGATTTTACTTTCAGGTAACCAATGTGAGCACAAAATTATTTTCTCTGGCAGATACCAAACATTTTCCTCACTCCCCACATCAAGGGACATGCACATTATATAAAATATTGTTATATATCAGCCATGTAATACAATGTCCCTGTGTCTTATACAGTGTAGAAAATGGAGGAGGATAAATGGTTAAGATTCATATGCGAATGGGCCAATCTGAGCCTCTCCCTGCACACAAACGCACTGAAGAGAAGCTGAAGCAAGTTTTACTTCTGCAGCTGTTTCTTGTGTCCTCCTCCTGCTTCATAATACACAGGAATCCATCTTACATTACTTCATATATCACTACATCCAGCAGGAACAGCAGCACAGATCCCTCCTCTGATTGCATGCTGCACATGTTGTATATAGTGCATAGGAAATATATGGGATAACGCTTTTAGGTTTTCCCTATGGGTAGCAGCAGGCAAAATTCTAACACTGTGCATTTTTCGGCAATGGCCTATTTTTTGCAGAGGTGCACAAAGTATATATGACAAAAATAATATGGTATGCTGTGTCACATACTGTATGATGGTAGGCACAATGGACGATTTGTCTAAAATAGTGTAATTTTGTGACTACATGATTTTTCCCCATGGCTAACATTAAGTTTCTTTAGATACAATTCTAACGAAAAAATGTACTATAAAGGTGCAAATAAATGAATAAACACGTTAATAGTTCAAGGGAGATGATGGTGACAAACGGAGGTAAAATAAGTGCACGCCAAAGTCACAAACTCCATTACCTTATTCATTCCTAACCCTGTTATTGTAAATGAATGAATATTCACCTGTATCCTCGCTTCATTCAGCTTGGTGATCTTCGCCAGTTCCTCTCGACAGTATATGTCAGGATAGTGGTTCTTGCTGAAAGCTGCTTCCAAATGTTCCAGCTGTTCTTGGCTAAACGTTGTGCGGTGCCTGCGTCGGGTTGGGGTTGGATAATGGGGTGGAACATGTCTATTCGATGCTAGTAACGCACTGCCATCTACTCCGGAGACATCTGTAAACCCCTTATAGGAACTATCGATGTCTAAAATTTAAAAAATAAGAAATAAAACCTTATTATACACAGGTAGATATTTAAAGGATGCCTTAAATTTTATAGAATACATATCTTGACCTCTGTACAAATTTCCACAAATTTATTAACAGATTAGTTGTCATTTAATAATTGTCGTGTAATAAAAAAAAAATTCAATTAAAGAGTTTTTCCCAAAATTGCAAGTTAGTCTTGCACTTGGCTATTTGTAGCAGTCCGGATGACAGTGAATGTAACGGAGGGAGATGTGCTCCTTTTAGGATGGGGCACTACTTAGCCCCTTTCTTGAGCCACATTCTTAGGATTGCTGGGGTTGCCGGCTATCAGATCCCCAGCAATCAGCAAAATATCCCCTATCCTGTGGATAGGTGATCGATTGCAATTTTGAGAATACCCTTTAAGAACAGCGTCTCCTGGTGGCTGACAATTTTTGGCAAGTACTTTTTAGGGTATGTGCACACGTTGCGGATTCTGCTGCGGATCCGCAGCAGAATTGCAAGTGATGTACAGTAGCATTAGATTTAATGAAAAGAAAAAACCGCAGTGCACATGCTGCGGATTTTTCCGCGCGGATTTGGTGCGGATTTAAATCCGCAGCATGTCACTTCTTTTGTGCAGTTCCGCAGCGGTGTCAGACCTGCTCTAAATAGAAATCCGCAGGTCTGAAACCGCTGGGGAAATCCGCACAAAAACCGCGGCAAATCCGCAGTAAATCCACAGGTAAAAACAGGTCATTTTACCTGCGGATTTACCAAAATCTGCGCGGAAAATTCCTTAGCACAATCCGCACCGTCTGCACCTAGCCTTATAGTATCCTCGAGACACTTTTTTTTTTTTTAGAAATATTTTACATTTGAATGAATTAGTTATATGCAGGCTCATAAGAAAAGTTTATCCAAAAATAGCAAAGAAACAGAGCCACAAGCGCTCCGTGTGCCGCCGCGTTCTTCCCTAGTAGTAGTACTTCTCTACGGTATATAACAGGGCATGTGAAGGACGATGCCTTCCGTTATTTTCATCATTCATTCCAAAAATCCATTAGAAAAAGAAAACCTCAGGAAAACATCCATCTCAATTCACGATCATAAAGAGGTGCAGCCTTTATGGCTGCGTGCAAAATAAATGAATAAATGGAAGATAAAATAGGCAAATAGCTTACAAAATTTCATTCCAAATATGATAGCAAAGCCGATGTTTTCGAAGCCTTTCCATGCAACAATTCTGTTAAAAAATAACCATTTTTTAATAATTAAAAGGAACCAAATTTCAAATCATAAACTACATAGATCCTGCAGACTGGTGTACTCACTTTGAAAATCCATGTCAGACTAGCTTTATAATCCTTTTGAAGGCTTAAACTCATCCACCTAGCTCGATTAACAAATTTCTAAGCGCTCCACCTCCCTGCTGCTGAATCTCCACCTACCTGGCCATATTGACATCTCCTCAGTGTCCCGCCTCCCCGTTGCTGCTGAGAGCTCACACTGCTAAGTACAAGCTGCAGCTGTCAGTCAGGTCTGGTGGGCAGAGAATGAATATACATGGATGTGTTAGCTACCTTCCTATTTAGCTGGACCTCATAAAATGCTCATGTTACTTTTACAGCCATTTTCAAAGTATTTACACCAGCCTCATCTGGTCCGCGAGAGCTATGCAATAATATATGCAGGGATTATATTTTTATAGACATTAGCAAAAAATCCCTACCTTGAAGTTAAGTCGTGTATGAAAAAATTCTTATATGTTAGCCATCAGTGATATGCATCATACATTTTTTAGAAAATGTATAACATCAGCGTTGCCATCGTATCCAAAGGACAAATTGTAAAAATAAATCCTAGCTATTTAGCCACGTCATACATGTGATTACTGTCACCAGTATAAGGAGTATACATTACTATCCCCTGTAATAATACATCATGGAGTGGGTGCAGATGTATGAAGAAGGCTCAGGAGCTGAGCCCGCTCCATACAGGGCAGGTGACAGCTGTACTATACAGCCAGCGCCTACTATTAACATCAACCATCGGTCATAGCTCCAATCACTGCTGTTTAACCATTTAGATGCCGCTGTCAGTCTCTGACAATATTATCTAAGTGCATGATGGTGGAGTTACTAAGGGCTGCCATGGAGGCATGATGGTGGAGTTACTAAGGGCTGCCATGGCAGCCAGAAGCATTCAGCAGGCTGATGTCATCTTGGTACACCTGTGATGACTAGCCACAGGCTGTGCTTCATAGGAAACCTTGATTTTCACTAAAAAGTACAATACTGAAGTTTTTTAGTATATACTACACGCGATCAAATGTTTGCAGTTTTAAGTCCTCGTGAAGTATCTAAAAAAATTAAAATATTAGTTCTTAAAAATATATAAAAAATAGAATAAAGAAATTCTAAAAAATAAGCATTTTTGATATTTCCACATCCCTAAAAGTTCTACCAAAATAAAAAATGATTTAACCCGTATAATAAACCCTGTAAAGACAAAAAAACCTTGAAACTCCAAAATTGCCTTTGTTTCAGTCACCGTTCTTCCCCATAAAAAGCAATCAAAACATCATACGTACCCAAAAATGGCACTATTAAAATCGCCAGCTGAGCATGCAAAAAAAATAACTCTCACATCATCAGAAAAATACAAAAATTATAGGTCTCCGAAAATGGTGATAAACCAATTTTGTAGCAAAATTTTTTTTATGCAACTAAAATAGTAAAAAAAAAAGACTCTATAAGTGTGATATCACTGTAATCACACTGACCTGGAGACTCAGGTTACCAGGTCATTTTATCCCACAATGAACGTCATAAAAACAAAACCCAACAAGCAATGACAGAATTGTATTTTTTTTTACCAAATTTAGAATTTTTTTCCCTGTTTTTTTAAAACTTCAACTAGTTCTGCAAAAAAAAAAAATGGAAATGGAATTGCAATGGAAAAATGAAAAAGCAAAGGCTCTTGGAATAAATGTAAGAAAAAATAAATGTAAGAAAAACAATTTAAATTACAGAACTAAAATTGTCTGCATCCTTAAGCGGTTAAATAGTTCTCTTAGACCTGATGAGACCAGTGTACTTATTTTGAACATCCATATTAGAAAGGTTGTATAATCAAAACATAAAGATGAGCATTTTATGAGTTAAGCTACAGGGTGGGGGCCATAAAAATGCTCAATTAAATATTAGGCAGATAAACTTTCAAAATGGATTATACAGCCACTCTGATTATGGATTTTCAAAGAAAGTACTCCAGCCCCATCAGGGCTACGGGATCTATTTAATAATGATTGCACTCTGGATTGTGAAATCTGATGACTTATGCTTTTGAGAATCCATACATAAAAGATGGATTTTGTGAACAATTTCAGACAGTTTTTTTCAAGTCAGGATGTGAAATCCCAGTTTTTACCAGCAGTCAGATTATGGGGACTTGTCAGTGTTAGTGGTGTAACAATGGTGCAACTAGAGTTACCGTAAATGGTGCATAACAGCGTTGATAAAAGTTCACTGTTCAGAAGGCAAAACTTATTTTATTCCCGCTTATTCCAATGTAAATTTTAGTAATATGGAGCAATGGGAAGAGTGAACCGAGCAACAGAATGTGTGTGTCAGTGTAAGGCCCCGTGCCCACAGCTGTATGACAGGTACGGATCTGTCCATGAAGGGATCCATGAAACTTACACCGTAGCTCACCTCTATATGGAGGCTCATAAAGGGCCTTTCTCACATTCATGTGGAATCCGAAAAAGAAAGACGGGAAAGGAAGGAATAAGAGAATGAAGGATACATGATAGATCTGACCCAGAATGAAAGATGTTCTGGACAATTATAGATAATGAAGTCGATATTAGATATATGTAACATTGGCACAGATAGATAATATAGAAAAATCAATGATAGATTACATAGATAATATACATAGAAAGATAGACGGCATAGATAGATTGATAGATGATAGATTGATACATAGATTAGATAATGATAGATATATGAATAGTAAAGAGAGATGATAGAAAGATACATAAATAAATTAGATAATATAAATAAGAAAATAAAATAGACAATATAGATAGATTTATAGATGACAGATTGGTAGATAGAATAATAGATAGATAATAGAAAGATAGAGATAATAGATAGATGATAGATAATAGATAGATGATAGATATATAGATAATAGATAGATAGATAGATAGATATAGATAGAGATAATAGATAGATAATAGATAGATAGATTGATAATATATATATAGATAATAGCTATCTAAATAGATGTTAGATAGATAGATAGATAAACAGATAGATAGTAGATAGATAGATAATAGATATATCAATGATAGTTGATAGAGAGATAAATAGATAGATACATAATAGATAGATTATAGATAGATAATAGAGAAATAAATAGATAATAGATAGATAGCTAATAGATAGAGAGATAATAGATAGATGATAGATAGATAGCTAATAGATAGATAGATAATAGATAGATCAATAATAGATAGGTGATAGAGAGATAAATAGATAGATAATAGATAGATAGATACATAATAGATAGATGATTGAGATAGATAGATAGATAGATAGATAGATAGATAGATTAGATTAGATAATAGATAGAGAGATAATGGATAGATGATGATAGATAGATAGTATAATAGATAGATAGATAATAGATAGATTTAATAGATAGATATTGGATAGGTAATGAATTACCGGTGCCGTCTTGGTACCTGGACGTTACTTGCACTCACCGGCTGTTGATGTCACTGCTGCGATCTCGGTGTAGACTTCGTGGTATTCTGAGCACTTCTTCTTGGGGACTTTAATTCTCGCATCCTCCATCTTGCCCTGCCTTATCTCACGTGCTTGTGGTCCGGTCGCCGGAGGTTTGGTTCTGGCTCTTGCTTTTTTCCACAATTTTAAGTTATCAGGTGTGACGTCATCCCAAGCCTCGTCTGATGGGTCCACCAATCCTGTCCATCCCCTGCTAATTACATGGAGCTCCAAACTAATCAGGGAGGGAGAGAAGAGGCTCTGCGCAACCTCTGACCTGACAGAGACGTTGACTGCAGCGGCTGGGAGGCTCTCCCCATTGTAAGGTGCACACAGTTGAGATAACAGACTGTGGGTGGCATGAGGAAGGTGGACAAAGAAAAGTCTAAACGAAGAGTGAGTTCTTTTTTACATATTGGAAATGTTAGAAGAACCTGACCTAACACAGACCATTAAAATTACATTAATTGAGATAAAATGGGATTTGTATGTTTATCCTGTAAACAGCTCCACTTTTATCTATGGCTGTGACTTGTATTGCAGCTTGACAATAATTCATGTAAATGCCGTGATACCACGTGTGAATTAGTATGTAGTTAATCAAGAGAATGTTATTTGAGGAGTTTCAAGATTTCTCATGTTGCAGATAAAAAATGTACAAAAAATACCATGTTGGGGTACAATGACCAAATCAGGACTGCACGCAATGTCTAATGCCGCTGTCAGTCACTGCTGATCTTAAATATTGATTTCTGCAATTATCTGTTTAATCTCCAAGAAAAAGATACTTACACAGGAGATATACACAGAATGACAATTTGGGGGAGTCATTGTACTCTGTTGCCCCCTACTAGTATGGTCTGACCACTGACCACAGAGTCTCTGGGCTAGTGGTCATGACATTCTGTGTGTTGCACGATTTGCACAGACAGGTTACAATCTTCTAATAGGGTTGAATCAGACTGCTGCGAGACCCTCGTAAAGGAGACAGTTTCTGCCATGTTTGTCGGGCCTTACTGCACCCACTAATTGGTTTTTATGCTACACTGTGTTTTCCCATGTTGATTCTTTTGTTGGGCTCTTTATTTCGGCACTTGATGTATTTGTTCTGTTGCTCTTGTGCCGTGTGCTGGGGAAACGTTCTCTGAGTGGGCAGTGTGCAAGGGCAGGGGAATTACTATAATTGGTGCAGGGCTTGCAATCCCACCCAGGCCCTGGAGCATAGGGAGCCCAAAAGGTCCTTTTGGCACATATGAAAAGATCATTACTATTAAAGATTTACAATCATTTGGGGGCTTCGTTGAAGCTTTTGCATTAAGGCCCACAAACTTCTACTTATGTCACTGTGCAAGGGGTAGTATTTGAGGATGTGTAAAGAGAAGAACCGAGTCAGGCGTACCTTCTCCGTGACGGATCCGGAACTGTCGGGGCTGTCACCTAGGTTGCACGGGGGAAAGCTTAAGGCCCCGGACCGACCTTTGCACCCAGTGATAGGGGGTGCGGCTAAGCTTAAAAAGCCGTGGCGCGCGGGAAACCAGTCAGTCTTGGTGGGAGCATGCAGTGCGCAAGAGGACTGTGTCAGTGCTCCCACCACTGAGTATCAGGATGGAGCAGGCCTAAGTCCGAGGGGCCTCAGATCCACATCCAGGTACCGCCGACAAAGACTCATCTCATGTCGCTGACACCTTTGATACCGCTGACCGTGAGTGACTGGGTCCGTGGTCAGGACAGAGACACACGCCTGCACTGGCAAGAGAGCCAGGTAACCCCTGTGAACTATTCCCTGATAAACCCGCAGTCGACCGCCAAATTGTACTAGGCCTTGCCAGGGTCAAAGACTTTATCCTTCCCTCCTCTTCACCGTCGGACCCAGGACCTCCGTTAGGACCACAAGTAGTCATCGCTGCCGCCAGGATGCCATCCTTGTCAGGACTGCACCGGACCCCTTCCGCGCCACAGTCTTGGCGCCCATGCTTGCATCCAGGAATCCTACTTCTGACGTCGCCGGACTGATAAGTTTATTACCTCTGTACCCCGTTGCCTCATTTACCCACACCTGTTTCTCCCAAGTTGTCGATGCCCCTTTCAACTTAACCCTGCCTCTTATTCTCCCTGCGTGGAGTATCCTTTGTTGAATTAAACCCCCACGTTAACCCTTGCTCTGCCTCCGATCCATTACTGTATCTTGCAACCTGCCAACCTGCTGTATCTCACAGATGGCCTCTGTCTCTGGTCTTTTTTAAAGTGTGGTGCCCAGAACTGGACACAGTATTCTAGATGAGACCTGACCCAGGAGGAGTAGAGGGGGATAATTACTTCACTTCATGTGATCTAAACTTTATGCTTCTCTTAATACATCCTAGTACTGTGTTTGCCATCATACTGTTGACTCATGGGCAGTCTGTGATCTATTAATATATCCAAGTCTTTTTCACACATGCTGTTGCTTAGTTCTATTCCTCCCATTCTATAGATGTCATTTTAGTTTTTCTTGCCCAGATGTAGAATCTTGCATTTCTCCCTGTTAAATACTGTACTATTCTATTGGTCCCTGCCCGTTGTTCGAGGTTATCTAGATCCTTCTGAATCTATAGATATAGGGGTCCTTTTATTTAGAGTGCCCAACATGCTCATTTCTATGGTCTTTGCCAAAGGAGGTCAACGCTCACAGGGTAATTATGCAGAGCTGCCTAAATACAGTGCAACAAAGAGGCCAGAAAAGGCAAACAATGGAAATTTTTTTTAAATGAAACCCAATTGTAAAAATTATTTTTAAAACCAAATACATGCATTTATGTTAAAAAAAAAGAAACAAACAAAAAGTGACCCCATAGGGCACTAACCCTTTAAATCTTTTCAGCGTCGGACTGGGGTGCCAAGGGCCCACCAGTAACTTTGACTTTGGGGGGCCCACTTGTCATCTGCATACAAATATTACACTCCCTCGTTCACAAATTTACCTATATCTCTGTATAATAAACTGTGTAGTTTTGTTAATGAATGATGAGATGCTGTTTTTTTCTGTACAGTGTGAATCAAGTGAATTATGTCAAGTACTACCCAAACAGTGGGGTTGGGGCCCAAAATCTGCACAGGGGCCCACCGGGGGATTTCCCTGTTAACCCTATGGGCCAGTCCGAGCCTGTTTGATATCAACTTCCAAGCTTCAGACTGATGCATTGTAACAAACTACCAAAGAGATTTGTACAGCTATTACTGATGTATTTATCACTCACAAAGCATTGCTGTACACAGTATACAGTTGTATCCTTTGCATCTATTAGTTCCTTGCGCTATTTCCTCCAGGTCTCTGCTGTGGCTCAAGGGTATGCCACACTAAACAACATCGCTAACGGGATCGCTAAAAAACGTCACTATTTAGCGATCCCGTTAGCGATGTTGTTGTGTGCGGCATCTACCAGCGACGTGGCCCCTGCTGTGATCTCGTCCGTCGTCCTGATCGTTCCGGACCCTATTTTCATCGCTGGCGTCCCGCTGGTAAGTATCTAATCGCTGAGTGTGGCACCTTTTTTAGCGATTTAGCGGTACTTTTGTACCGCTAAAGTCGTTAAGGAGATCGCTAACCGCGATAGCGTCCTTAACTATATCGCTAAATTAGGTAGCTACTAGCGATATAGAAATAATCCCGCTAGCGATCTCATTAGTATGCGACGCTAACGAGATCGCTAGCTGGATTGTGTAGTGTGGCAGTACCTTTAGGCTATATTCACATGTTGCATTTTTGCTTTATTTTATCTGCAGCCAAAACTAGATCTCTTGGCAGTGCAAAAAAATCTGCAGCCAAATTACAGGTTTTTTTTGCTGCTTTTCTTGTTGCATTTTTGCTCTTACTAATTGCTTTACACTGCTTACAAAATGCTGCAAAAATGCTGAAAGAATTGACATGCTGCAGTTTCCAAAAATGCAGTGGTTTTCCAATTCAGTCAGAAAAAAAAACAATTGTGTGCACGAGATTTCTGAAATCTTGTTGCTTTTGCTGATACTGTAAATAGCCGTTTTGAGTAGAAAAAATGGCAAAAAAATGCTGCAAATAAGCAACATGTGAACATATCCTTATAGAGTTCTTATAGATTGTAACCTTGGAAGCAGGACTCTCACTCCTGTAACTGCTGAACTACACTATGTAACTTTGTATTGTTTTTATTGTTTTATTTTATACAAGTCCCCAATTAATTGTAAAGTGCAGCAGAATATGTTGGTGCCATAGAAATAAAATTATTATTATTTATTGTAGAGGTTATCAAGGTTCAGACATAGGGGACTGGTTGTGGATTTTCATTGCAGAAAATATAATCTAATTATGTCTGTTTGGAAAAATGTCTTCATTTCCAACTTAAATTCCCATCTTTCCGAATTCTCTCCTTTCCTCCTCACAATGAATATTCTATATACAACCTACACTATGATCACTGTGATAATTAGTACGACTTTCCCTTTATTTGGCGACCATACTTCTCGTATTGTTTTGCTAACCCCGAGCACCTGTTATGTATCTGTGCCCATTGTTTCCCGTCAACCTTAGTAAATATTTGTATATTGTGTTACTTGGTCGCAGGAAGAGTTTGTAGAGCGCAGCAGCCACTTGTCCTTCCACAACAATGCGGGCAGGCGGCAGAGAATAGGCATTGATCTGCTTGCTGGAATGCCATTCAATACTTGTAAAACTGATTAATCCTTCATCTTCTGCCCGTATACACAAATCTGAAGCGGCCTCATCTGCTAATCACAAGGGAGTTAACGTTGTTAATTGGAGGTAATTGCTTAGAATGTGATAAAATATTCATTGTCTTTATATAAATTGGCGAATTATGAGCGGAAGAGACGAGATGATTTGTCTTCTTAAAGGGGTTATCCTTTTTATTTAACTCATTGTTAGGTACCCTTTTAGAGAATTCTGACATAATAGAAGGTGGTCCCTAATCAGGATCGTCATCTCTTTGCCCGAATGGAAAGCGGCTACAAAGAGCGACTTCAGCTCTGGAGGACCCCGTTGAGAGAAAGAATACATTGATCTGAATGGGCACTGTGTAATGCCTACTTTCCACTGTGGTGGCGCTGTAGAGCAACTGAACACTTACTATGATGTTTCATCACTGATTACAGTTGATTGTTGGGGTCCAAGCAAGAAAATGCACTGTGGTTTAACAAGTATAGATTGGCCGAATTAGAGAATCCCTTTAATTATAAGAATTGACTATTACATGCTAACAAATATACAAATATATTTAGGAAATGTTCACATGTAGCATTTTTTCACATTCAGTTGAAACCAGCGCTGTTACTGGCAGGCCCCCCTATGTGACATGCTGAAGGGCCCACTGAGGACCCGGGACCCAACAGAGGATCCTCCTGTTTCCTGCTGGGCCAGTTCAACCCTGTATGGGGTTGATCTGACATTGCAGTTCAAAGCTTGGTGATGTATTCATGCACTGATGGTGGTTCTTGTGATGTATTTTTGTTCAGGTGATGGTTCTGTTGATGTATTTGTGTACCGATGGTGGTTCTGTTGATGTATTCATATACTGATGGTGGTTCTGGTGATGTATTCATGTTCTGATGGTGGTTCTGTTGATGTATTCATGTACTGATGGTGGTTTTGGTGATGTATTCATGTACTGATGGTGGTTCTGGTGATGTATTCATGTACTGATGGTGGTTCTGGTGATGTATTCATATACTGATGGTGGTTCTGTTGATGTATTCATGTACTGATGGTAGTTCTGGTGATGTATTCATGTACTGATGGTGGTTCTGTTGATGTATTCATGTACTGATGGTGGTTCTGGTGATGTATTCATGTACTGATGGTGGTTTTGTTGATGTATTCATATACTGATGGTAGTTTTGGTGATGTATTCACGTACTGATGGTGGTTCTGGTGATGTATTTCTGTATTGTTATTGGTTCTGATAAAAAAAAATCTAAATTAGGTGGAATTGTAAAAAAGCAGTTTTGACATTGTTTTTATGGGAGGGTGTTGTTTTTACTATGTTCATTGACAGTAAAATTGACCTGCTTGTGTATGTCACAGGATTTCCTTTTCAGGCGATAACCTGCCTCAAAATAATTAACATATGCACTGCAATGGAAAAATTACTTGCTGTTTATAAGTTCAATCTTTTGAGCTTCTTTTAATTGATTCACATCTGTAAAGATTCAAAGCAGGTAAAAGAAGTAAGCTGACGACCGTTCTTCAGGAGACTTCCGCTTGGACTTGGAAGACACCACAAGCTAAATGCAGAAATCTGTGAGGAACCCAAAAAGACAGACTGAGGAATACTGGCATCTTTTGTAGTGTTGTAAAAATGCCTGCATTTCTTGAAGTGGGTTCTTTTTAAAAAACTTGGCGTGTTCGACCTAGCTTGAAAGACACATACCCTTGGTTTGTTCTACAAGTCAGTATGCTTATGGTAAACGAAAAAAGATTGGTTTGGTACCGTGTTAGCCAGTAGAAAAAAACATATAGAGTGCTTTCAGTGGGAGAAGCAAAATAGGAATCTTGTGAGTATGATACCTTTTAATGGCTAACAAAATATAGTTTAAGATATTAGAGGGCGAGCTTTCGAGACTGCTTACGTCTCTTCCAGCCTGATGAAGAGACGTAAGCAGTCTCGAAAGCTCGCCCTCTAATATCTTAAACTATATTTTGTTAGCCATTAAAAGGTATCATACTCACAAGATTCCTATTTTGCTTCTCCCACTGAAAGCACTCTATATGTTAGTATGCTTATGGTGATACTTAATTTATATGTTTTTTTTTATGTTTTACTACTTTAAAGAAATGTAAAAAAAATTGCACCACTTTTCTTGGTCAATAGATATCTATGTTTTTTTTGTGGAACAAGCTACTTTCTGAACCCTTTTTGTTCCATATTTTTGGGAAGTGTCCCCAAAAAATTATCATGCAATTCAGATTTGTTTTTGTTTTTGTTTTGTTCTGGCTTTCACCGTATGTGACATAACCCAAGAAAAAAACAAAATGTGCATATACCCTACACCAAGTAAATAGTAATGGTAAATGTGAATAACATAAGGTACTTAGTTAATGCTATTTTGATGAAAACACTTAAAAGCCATCCCACCGCGACAGGGTGTACCCATTGGGATGGTCCTAACTTAGCTCTAGTATTAAAACCTTATCATGAGTCTAACAAGGTGAATGTGAATAAGGGTAGAGCAGGACAGGACTACAGCTGAGACACCATGCATGGGAAGTTATACAGATGAAATACTTGAATGGGGGGGCTGCATCCCCTGTTTTACAAATTACAAGAGATTACAGTAAAACAAAAAACTGAGCTGGACTATAGCAAATAGCCTCTTCAGAGAGGAAGAGGAAAAGAGCTCTTGCGCTACTTATTGGGGTAGAAATCCTAAAAGTCAAGCCTTTCCTCATGATGTAAGATAAAAAGCCAAACCACCCACTTCATTTGCAGACATGTTTTGGGCTGTTTGCAGTGCAATGCAGAGGTCTGATTTGCCTGGGTGAGAGGCCTTTGACCGGGAATCCAATGGGTAAAGTTTCTCCTTGTGAAGAGTGCCAAGCTGACATAAGGAGACTTATTGGCCATACAATGCACTCTGGGAATTAAAATATGCAAATAGGCTTGGCACTCTCCACAAGAGCAACATTTTCTCTTATAGCCTTTTACTTAAAGGGAATATCCGGGACTTAAAAAAAAAAGGCATGTAGTTGCCAACAGAGGCAATGTTCTATTTGTTGTGCCCGGCGTCAGTCATTGACCCCTCCTGCCAAAAATTCATATACTCCCTGTCAACAGAGCAGCAATTTCTCTTCCTGTTGACAGGGCAGGACTACTGGTGTAATGCTGATTGACAGCCGTCTTCTGCTGCCTAACTGGATAAAGCCGGCTATCAATCAGCATGACACCAGTAGTCCTGCCCTGACAACAGGAAGAGAAAATGCTGCTCTGTTGACAGGGAGTAGTTGAATCTCTTGAAGGAGCGGTCAATGACCGGCAGCAGGTACAACAGGCAGGTAGCTGCCTCTGTTAGCAACTGCATGCCTTTTTTTAAAGTCCCGTATATGCACTTTAAATACTTGTATTTGGTGCTAAAAATCATCTTTGATTGGGTTTCATTAAAAATGTTGCACTGTTTGACTTTTACAAGCTCTTCATTTTCCTGCACATTCCAATTTTATGTGACCTGTTGTCATAAATCAGCTGAGAGCAGCTCAGAAAAAGACCGATCAGAGTGACAAACGCCTCGTCACACCGTCATAGTGAGCTGATTGACAGATTTTTAGATAATTCATACTGAAGCCTGAAATAGACTGAGCAAAACTAAGGTTATAGAAGACAAACATTCACAATTTCAATGAAATTCAAATGTAAAAATGATTGTTATTACCAATGACATGCATTTACAAAAAATGTCCTGAAAGGTGGACAACCCTTTAGGGTTGTTTGTATAATTACGTTTGTTAGTGTGCTAGTGGCAGCTTCTTTTACATGATGTAGCTTATATGGTGGCACATGGGATCCCAATAGGTTTGGGTTATGGAGCTGTAGACAGAATGAAGGAAATATACTAAAGACTATCCTAAGTTCTACCTGCTTTTTAGAAAAGTGTAATGAGATGTAAACTCACCCTCCTCCAAAAATGCAAATTACCCACATCTCAGAAGTCGAGGGTCCATTGCAAAGATTAAAAAGATATTGTTGTATTTTGCCATAAAGAATGAAAAGATCCCGGACAATTAGGAGGAATCTACTAGGGAATTATAATCATCCCTTACATGACTTGACTAGACTTAGGTTTTGGAGGGAAAATTTCCCTCCTATTTTGTAGCCAGCTCTGGGCAGATCTGCACTGGAGAAGTAACGATCCTTCATTTGTTCACGGCTTGGGCCCATGTGACCTGGTAACAAGGGAAGACATTTACCGGAGTCCCAGTAACAGTCAGGTCATTGGGAGATCATTTTCCCATGTGACCTGGCAAAGGGAATAAAAAGTAGCTCTGGGCTAAGAGGGATTTGTCAGCTTTACCAGCCCTTGAGAAGATCGTATGAAAAAACAAACTTATTTATCAGATGAATCACGTATGGAGGCCGAGAGAAGAGCTGGGAGCTCTGATGTTGCTTGGCGGAGGGACTGCATTTCAGCTTTGGGCCTTCCTCATCTGGTTCTTCTGCTTCCCTGGAGACTCCTGCATGCCCACTTTCCATCTAAGGCTCCTTGGTGGAGCTCCATTCATTCCTCTGTGAAAGTGGCAGTGCCATGCCTACTCTCCATCCCTCACCACATCTCAGCTCCGACAGAGGTCCCACCAGATACATCAGGGGGACCATGCAGTATGGACCGGAAATTGCGTGAGACAACCAGAAATGCATCATGAACATCCGTACACCTCACCTTCCTTCTGTGTCCCCTCATGTGGTCGATATCTGACACCCCAACGGTCTCTGCAGTGCTCACTCCCACAGCACTGGCTGTCTTGTATGGGCCATTGAAAGGGACTTCACTAGCAGCACTTTTCTTTGTGGTTGCAGGTTAGGATTAGGAGTGTTGTTTCACGATAAAAAATTTGCTACGCATGACGAAATGCTTGTCCTACTATCCTATGTTTAAAGATGGAGCATGCATGCATTTTGTTGAAGCTTTATAATGTAACTAGTTTTACTTATTTTTCGGTTTATAAATCCCGTTTGTTTTCTATAGTTCATGTTTTCAAATTATTTTTGTAGCTCTGAGGATTGGAGAATTTATTCCCAGAAGGCGTATGGATTAGAGTTGAGCATAGATTCATGCTGCCCTGGTCCACCGTCCAGTCCTCCATGGTAGCCGGACCAGGGCAATCTTCACTTTTGATGCCCGCGTGTGTGGTACTGCAACATCATAACATCATGGGGCTTAATAAGCGAAAGAGGCGTCCAGGATTCCAAGCAGAAGATTACGGCCACAAAAATGAAGACTGCCATGTTCTGTCTGCATGGAGGACTGGACGCTGAACCAGGACTGTGTAACTCTTTGCTGAACTCTAGAATGGATTAGACAGGTATATTATTTTCTTCTGGATGTTACTTAATTGTGTTTAAGTTTTTTTAAAAAAAATCTAATATGGCTTAGTCTTGCCAAGGTATGTGGATCCATTTGGGTGTAGTTCCTAGTTCCTAGTAGTCCTATCTGCCTGGTGAGTATATGACGCTCCTTTCTATCATTTCGACTCTCAAGTGATTCTCATTAATTCATTGATTAAGATGGTTTCCCTTTAAAACAATTTCATTTCAGCAAGTAATTACCAAGAATATTTCATGATTTAGGATTGGGGCAGAAACGGAGACTTTTTGTTTTGGGTTTGAATTGATGAATCTGGTATTCAGTTCCTAGACAGACGTTCGTCAAGTGCTACAATTTGTATGTTCGTTCTTCATTCCTGTTTGTTTAAAATTTTTATTCCATGGTCCTCTTAGGTCAGAGAGACACTCTTATGTACAATGTTCGGAAAAAAGGGACAGTGAGTTGTCATAGGGCATGAACCAGTCTATGTCTCCTACAAAAGTGTAGTTATGGGGTTTTATGGAGATGACCAATAATTATTTTTTTAGGATTTACTACTTTAAAAACAATTAAAAAAACTGCAGCTACTAATAAACCAAGTATTCAGATTTACACTAGGGCTACAGTGGTGGCAAAAAGTATTGACACCTCTGCAATTCTGTCAGAAAATACTCAGTTTCTTCCTGAAAATGATTGCAATCACAAATTATTTGCTATTTTTATCTTCATTTAATTTGCTTGCAAGGAAAAAACACAAAAGAGAATGAAGCAAAAATCAAATCCTTGATCATTTCAGACAAAACTCCAAAAATAGGCCAGACAAAAGTATTGGCACCCTCAGCCTAATACTTGGTTGCACAACCTTTAGGCTGGGGTCACACTAGCGACTAAATCGGACGACTGCAATGCGATGAAATATCGCATTGCAGTCGGACCTATGTTAATCTATGGAGCAGCTCCCAGTATCAGATTTTTTGTGGTTCGTTTTAAACGTCCGAGTGCAATCGCAGCATGCTGCGATTGTCACCGATTGTGGGTCGACTATCGCCAATGCAAGTCTATGGGAGCGATGAAAAATCTGATTACAAACGGACCGCACGTGTGACTTGCGATTAAATCGCACCGGTGTCCTTTAGAAAAGCCGGCAATTCATCCCCGGCTATACTGTAAAATCACACTGACAGCTTTATTAAAGAATAGAATCAATACATATACACACATAGAATACATATATATATATATATATATATATATATATATATATACATGTCATTGTGACATATATATACATATATTTATAGTTCCTAGACTTCTACATACTGTAATAGCCGCTAATTCAATTGCCGGCTTTTGTGAAATCACAGAAGCCGACATGAAATGATACATTGTTTACACACAGTTAACCATGTAATTTCCTGTATTTTGATATATGGTTTGAACTTACAATTACATAAGTGTATGTGTACAAAATTTCAGACATGTAGGGTTAATTAAAGGTGTAAATTCGTTGTAAAAAAAATGCGTGGGCTCCCGCTGTATTTTCTCCACCAGACAGACAAAGCAAGCGAGTGGGGGCAGATAATAATAGCCTAGGGAGGTACATTTTTTTTGTGCCCCCCCTGGCTACTGACATCTGCCCCCAGACACCCCAGAAAGGGCAAATCTAATTAGAGATTTGACACACTTTTTTTACAACGAATTTACACCTTTAATTAACCCCTACATGTCTGAAATTTTGTACACATACACTTATGTAATTGTAAGTTCAAACCATATATCAAAATACAGGAAATTACATGGTTAACTGTGTGTAAACAATTATCATTTCATGTCGGCTTCTGTGATTTCACAAAAGCCGGCAATTGAATTAGCGGCTATTACAGTATGTAGAAGTCTAGGAACTATAAATATATATATATACACATGTCACAATGACATGTGTATATATATATATGTGTTCTATGTGTATATATCTATTCTTTCTATTGTGATTTAAATACTATTCTTTTGGATCCATTATATGTCAGTTTTGCAAGCCTGCGAGAAATTCTCGCAAGTCGGATGTAAATCGGATGTGACAACTACGGTCAGATGCGACTAAATCGCATCAACTACAAAAAATCGGATGCTAGTCGCATCAATGTTCATGAAATTTTAATCCGATTATCGACCGACTAAAACGGTCAGATTTTTTACTCGGTGTGTGTGACTCCAGCCTTAGCCAAAATAACTGCGAACAACCGCTTCCGGTAACCATCAATGAGTTTCTTACAATGCTCTCTGGAATTGTAGACCATTCTTCTTTGGCAAACTGCTCCAGGTCCCTGATATTTGAAGGGTGCCTTCTCCAAACTGCCATTTTGAGATCTCTCCACAGGCGTTCTATGGGATTCAGGTCTGGACTCATTGCTGGCCACCTTAGAAGTCTCCAGTGCTTTCTCTCAAACCATTTTATAGTGCTTTTGGAAGTGTGTTTTGGGTCATTGTCCTGCTGGAAGACCCATGACCTCTGAGGGAGACCCAGCTTTCTCACACTGGGCCCTACATTATGCTGCATAATTTGTTGGTAGTCTTCAGACTTCATAATGTCATGCACACGGTCAAGCAGTCCAGTGCCAGAGGCAGCAAAGCAACCCCAAAACATCAGGGAACCTCTGCCATGTTTGACTGTAGGGACCATGTTCTTTTCTTTGAATGTCTCTTTTTTTTCCTGTACACTCTATGTTGATGGTTTTTCCCAAAAAGCTCGACTTTTGTCTCATCTGACCAGAGAACATTCTTCCAAAACGTTTTAGGCTTTCTCAGGTAAGTTTTGGCAAACTCCAGCCCGGCTTTTTTATGTCTCGGGTAAGAAGTGGGGTCTTCCTGGGTATCCTACCATACAGTCCCTTTTCATTCAGACGCCGACGGATAGTACGGGTTGTCACTGTTGTACCCTCGGACTGCAGGGCAGCTTGAACTTGTTTGGATGTTAGTCGAGGTTCTTTATCCACCATCCGCACAATCTTGCGTTGAAATCTCTCGTCAATTTTTCTTTTCCTTCCACATCTAGGGAGGTTAGCCGCAGTGCCATGGGCTTTAAACTTCTGGATGACACTGCGCACGGAATACACAGGAACATTCAGGTCTTTGGAGATGGACTTGTAGCCTTGAGATTGCTCATGCTTCCTCACAATTTGGTTTCTCAAGTCCTCAGACAGTTTTTTGGTCTTCTTTCTTTTCTCCATGCTCAATGTGGTACACAGAAGGACACAGGACAGAGGTTGAGTCAACTTTACTCCATGTTAACTGGCTGCAAGTGTGATTTAGTTATTGCCAACACCTGTTAGGTGCCACAGGTAAGTTACAGGTGCTGGTGATTACACGAATTAGAGAGGCATCACATGATTTTTTAAACAGTGCCAATACTTTTGTCCACCCCCTTTTTTAGGTTTGGTGTGGAATTATATCCAATTTGGCTTTAGGTCAATTCTTTTTGTGTTTTTTCATTGAAGACAAATTAAATAAGATAATAATACCAAAGAATTTGTGTTTGCAATCATTTTCAGGAAGAAACTGAGTATTACTGACAGAATTGCAGGGGTGCCAATACTTTTGGCCACCACTGTATATAGCAATTAAGGCTGAAAAACTCCGTATAGCAATGCTATTTCATAACGTAATGAAAGAGTATATGGTCATGTTGTGAACCGCAAATTGATGCGATTAAACCTTTTCTCAACCGAAACCTATTTTCACCTTCCTGACCTGTCCAAATGTTCCAAATTTGACTCGTGTCACTTTATGTTATAATAAGTCTGGAACTCTTCAACTTACAGGGCCAATTCTGAGATTGATTTTTGTGACACATTGTACTTCATGTTAGTTTTAAATTTAAATCAATGTGATTTGAGTTTATTTTTTTTAAAATTTTGAAAATTTGATAATAATGAAGAAAAAAATTGCAATTTTCAAACTTTTTTTTCAATTTTTGTGCCCTTAAGATTTGGCATGTCTACTTTACATCAGCATCATTTTTTAAATTATATATATTTTTTGTTAGAAATGTAAAAGGGTTTAAAGTTTAGCAGCAATTTTTCATTTTTTCCAACAAAATGTACAAAACCTATTTTATTAGGAACCACTTCACATTTGAAGGGAGTTTTAGGGGCCTTTATGTCAGAAAATGCCCTAATGTGACCCCATTATGAAAACTGCACCCCTTAGGCCACGTGCATTTGGGCAGTATTTTACCTCGGTATTTGTAAGCCAAAATAAGGGCTGGAACAGTCAGAGGAAAAGTATAGTTGAACCACGTCACCACTTCTGCATTATTTTCACCCACTCCTGGTTTTGGCTTACAAAGACTAATATAAAATACTGACCAAATACTGAACGTGTGAACGTAGCCTTAAAGTTTCAAAACCACATTTAGAAAGATTGTTAATACTTCAGGCGCTTCACATGCATTAAAACAAAATGGAAGCAAAGTATAAAAAATATGTTATTTTTCTCAAAAATGTTGCTTTAACCCCACATTTTTTTATTTTCTCAAGGGTAAAGGAAAAAAATGGAAAACACAATTTGTAAATTTGTAATTTCTGAAAAGTATGACGATACCCCATATATGGTCGGAAACTACTCTTCGGGCACAAGGCCGGACTCGTAAAAGAAGGAGATTGAATTCTGAAATGAAATTTTGGCTGAAATAGATTGCTGACGCCATGTCATGTTTGAAAAGCCCTGACATACCAAACTGCAGAAACTCCTTACAAGTGACTGCATTTTGGAAACTATACCCCTCTGTGAATTCATCAGGGGAGTGATAAGCATATTGAACACACAAGTGCTTCCCTGAATTTTATAACACTGGAGCATGAAAATGAAAAATTAAATTGCTTTAGCCCCAAATTTTTCATTTTCACCACAGTAACAGGATAAATTGGACCATGCAATTTGTTGTGTTACGTCTCCTGAGTACGACGAAACCCCACATGTTGCCGGAAACTACTACTAGGGTACATGGCAGTGCTCGGGCCATGAAATTGAGTACTAGCAATTTTGGTTTTCCAGGAAAGAGCAGATACAATGAATGTATTTGAGTTGGAGGTGGCGAGAAATGATAAGGACTTGGATGTGTGGTTTGAAAAACTGGGGGAGTCAAAGAACCTGTCATCGACTTATGCTACCCAAACCACAGGCAGCATGAAACATAGTATGGCTGCACAACTGTAGCCAGATATATTTTTCTCTGGTGTTTCAGAGAAAATGAAGAAAGGAGATCTGGCTGGGGATCACAGACATACACTATGTAAGGCTAGGTTCACATCGCGTTAGTGGCATCCGTTTAACGGATGCGTTAAACAGATGCGCTAACACTGATGTCCTTTTTGGCATCTTTTTACCGATAGCGCTAACACATGCGCTAACGAATGGTAGCATTGCGGTACCATGCATTACCATGCGTTAGCAATACAGGTCTATGCACAGCGAACGCTTCCGTTCGCTGTGCGTTAAACCTAACGCATCCGAAAACGCGGTAGACCGCGTTCGAGGGTGCGTCACAAAGTAACGCATCATCACTAACGCATGCTTATTTGGACATGCGTTAGGATGCGTTACCATAATAGATGCCAATAGGTGCGTTAACGCCGCTTAGTAACGGATGCGTTAAACGGATGCCACTAACGCGATGTGATAGTGCTTGGGCCACCGGCCATTTAATTTCCTCCAATAGTGTGGGCATGTGCACACAGCGTTCACTACTGGATGCCACGGTGCACGCAGTGCTGAATTATGTCCTAATGCTGGCTAGTACCAGTGTCAGGATGTTCTTTGTAGACAGACTTACTGCTCTCTTCACTTCTGTTCTGCTCCTGTGCTATATAAATACACCGGTCCAAGTGTCTCATATGTGATGTATATGTATCAGTACCAGTGTCTCCTATGTGATGTATATACACTAGTCTCAGCGTCTCCTATATGATGTATATACGCCAGTCCTAGTGTATCCTATGTGATATATATACACCAGCTTCTCCTATGTGAAGTATATACACCAGCCTCAGTGTCTCTTATGTGATATATACATGCCAGTCCCAGCATCTCCTATGTGATGTATATACAGCTCCCTCAGTTCATCTTATGTGATGTATATACAGCAGTTTCAGTGCCTCATATGTAATGTGTATAACAGCAGTTTCAGTGTCTATCATGGGATCTATATACAGCAGTCTCAATGTCTAATATGTGATGCACAGGTAACCTAGGTGTCTCCTATGTGATGTATACAACAGTCTCAGTGTATCCTATGGGATGTATATACAGCAGTCTCGGTGTCTCCTATCTGATATATACACAGGAGTCTAAGTGTTTCCTATGTGATGTATTCATCAATTTCAGTGTATCTTATATGATGTATACAGCCGACATCCCATGTTATGTGAGTAGTGGTGAACTTCCCACCTTGAGGCCTGCTGTGTAATATGCATTTGTGTTTGGAATAGCTTACTGCTGTAAGTTCTTTTCAAAATTCATCTCAAAGAGCAGACTGCGCTCTAGACTGACGCAAACCTGAAAAAGCAGTTGCGAGTAACAACAACATCAATACCACAACATCACACCTCTCACCGTATCTCACCAAAGAGAAGCACTTCCGGCCATCATGTTTGCGGTGAGTTAATGAAATGGTTGACCAAATATTGCAGGATCATTTGTAAGATGATAATTTTTTACTGTCCGTGAATGATGTTATAAATATCCAAATGGCCATTGGCATAAAAAAAGGTTCCCCACCCCTGGATTAAAGGTTACTTATAGTGAATGTGTTTTTTTTTATTGTGTCCACTAGATGGCGGTATTGACCTGCAATAGTGCCACCATACACTTCATACTGTTGTCCTAAAAGTAGATCATAATTTAGTGCTTCAACTTGCAACACAATTTTTCTGTAGCAAATACCCAAACACTCCTTTTTCAGGCACAGCCTGTTTAGTTTTGTTGCCACTGCAATATAACCTTCAAAAAGTGAAAAAAAGAAATATATATGGGAAGTACTGCATGTTGTAATTTTTAGAAATTTCCGCATGTCATGTGATGGTTTTGTTTCTTGCGCCCTGTAAATATACTTTTAGAGCCCAGTTCATCGTCAGCATTTTTTAAAATTCACCTTTCTTGTGATATTCGTTTACATCATCATAGCGCAAAATAAAAATTATGCACTTTATTCTTGTCTCCAACCGTTTTTGCCACTTTTTTTAGTGCAAAAAAATGTAATGCTTCATAAAAGTTGCTAAAACAAAAAAAAATTACTTAAAAGCACTTTGGGGGAGGGGAGTGGACTAGAGTACATTGGCGCAAACATCTTGAGACTTTTTAAAAAGTTACAATTGATGAATTGGCTAAAAATTAAAAGAAGAATAAGGCGCTAATGAAAATAGTTGAAAAACGCCAGAAACTAGACAAAAAAAAAATCGGGCCCATAGACTTAGTGTCCAGCATTTTTTGCCATATATTTTGCAGTCAAAGAAAAAACACAAATGTTTCCAAGAAGATGGGACTGGACTCTCACCAACACGCTCAGCATTAGGCCAGGGTCTCACGACCGTGTTTTCTCTCCATCCGAGAAAAAAAGGTCCGGTTAAGCTAATCAGACTTTGATCAGGGTGGGATCCCATTTTCTCGGAGGTGGCAAGGAAAAAAAAAAAGCTTCTACACCGGTCTGTGAAAACCGGACTGCATGCGAATGCCATCTGAGTGTTGTCCGATTTTGTCACGGACCCATAGACTTGCACTGTTGATTGTGATCCAACACTTGGATCAAAACTGGACATATCTCCACGATTTTGCACGGACCACTCGGTCTGTGGAAAATCATGGACGTGTGAATGACCCCAAACGCTATCTGAATGAGGACTAAGACGGACAAAATGTCCCAAATTTGCCAGAAGTTCCTTAAATTTTTGGAAACAGTCCCAAAAATTTGACAGTGTCATGGGCCAAAAAGAGGTAGGGATTATACAAATCTCCACCCGTAAATGGATGTTTCGAGTTGGGAAATGGGGTGCAGTCCCAAGGACTAAAGAAAAATCAAACTAATTTTTGGTAACTGAAGAAGTTGCAATCCTAATAAACTTGTCCCTGTGTTTCTGAAAGGATGTGCAGTTGTCAAAAAGCCATTACTGAGTAAAGGAAAATGTGCACTGGAAAACTGAAACTGAACATTTGAAATATGGTGGAAAGTTTTAGGAACTTGTACGTGACAAGAAACGGCATGTAAGCCAACAAATGTACAGTCTTCAAGACATGTCTAAAATCATCAAGCATGGAGGAGGATCAGTGCAAGGTTGCGAATGTAGAAGATCTGAAGTTGGTGAGATGCTTCTGAACCAAACTAACTGTCTACATATAGAGGTTTTGGTTTGGCTTTGTATCCTTAATTATATTGCAAGGCTGATTAAAAAGATGCTTAAAAAGATAGTTTAACTGAATGTTTTAAACTGATTCCCTCCTTCTATTGCTGCTGCTCCACTGATTCTGGAACCCTTTTTCTTTTTCTTCTGTGCTCCTCTGTTCCAAAGTTATTCTCCCCGGTAATAGTGGTGAATATTTTCTCTCCAGCCAACTGGGCGTATACTACAGAACTTCCCTGTGGGCGTTTGCTTTTTCTCCTCTGATGCTGGCCAATCAAAACAGGGGGGTGTCCACAGAGAAGTTTTGTGGTATACACCCAGTTGGTTGTAGGGAAATTTTTCACTTTTATTACCAGGGGGCATAGTGTAGGAACGGAGGGGCACAGAAGAAAAAGAAAAACTGTTCCAGGATCAGTGGAGCAACGGCAATTGGAGGAGGGACTCAGTTTAAGTAAGAAAAAAAAATTGAGTAAAAGGTCCTCTTTAAAGAGTCAACATTGACTTTTTGGATTGCTACTTCCAATGGGTGGCCCTACAGACCTAATTCCCTTCCACTGTAAAGAGGCCATTTTTATAAAATAAATTACGAGACGCAGAAATTGCCATTGTAGGACTAAAGTTTGGAAGTAAGGTCAAATTTACCTGCAAAAAGTCTCCCAAAAAGAGACAAATCTCTAAAAGGACAAAAGCCGGACATAAAATCTCCCCAAAAATATGATAATACACTAAGTATGGAGTCTTTGTATAATTTTTCTTTTCTCATTTTTTCCTGGTGCTGAAGAATGAACCATTTATACTCTGTTGCTATTTCGGAAATCTTCAAGTTTGCGCAGTGCTGTATATGGCAGGGAATTATTCCACAGCTTTCTGGGCCAGGTGACATGGGGACAGTGAAAGACTGGAATAATATTGTAAGTTTTTAATACAATTAGTGAATTTCATCTTTTGTTAACATGCGGTCATGTAATCATGTTTTCATTTCCAAAGTCTTGTGCCAATTAAAGCTCTTTATTTTCTGATACAGACACAGTCATAGACTTAAAAGTGTAACTGTCGTTTTAATTTTTATTTTATAAATCAATAGTTCACATAAAGATAACAAGCTTTGTAATGTATTTTATCAGGGAAATATGCTTCTTTCTCTGCCAGGACTGATCATTCACTCTCAAAAAGACAGAACATTACGTTACTAAGATTTCAGTTGGTGCTGATAAGATTCTATGTAGATGGGAGGAGGTGAGAGGGGAGGTGGAGCTAAAGGTACAGCTCCTCCCCCTTCCTGTCTTCATAGAATCTCATCAGCAGCAACTGTCATGTCCTATCTCAGTAATGGGAAACTTTGTCTTGACTGAATACACAATTTTTCTGTGAATTGAAAATTTTGAGAATGTAAACTGTCCTGGTGGAGAAAGAAGCAGATTTATCAGATAAGATACAGTATATTACAAATTCTCTTATTTTCTCATGTACTATCGCTTCATGAAATAAAAATTGAAATGATGGATACTGCAGCCTCCACGAGAGGGAGTTTTGGAACTTACCACATTCTATTCTATTCTTGCTCATTAGCTCCCTCTACTGGTGGCTGAAAGTAGCCAAAACAGGCTACCTACCCATAAATGCAGGCATTCACTGAGAGGTATGGACCACCTTGACGTTGGTTGATGGGCAGGCATGAATTGGCCAAATAATGTGCAAAGCGTCTAATTTTTTCCTAGTATTCAAAATCCGTATTGCTATTCATATTTCATATATTTCACATTGACATGCTGTAGCACGATAGAGTGCAACTTTTTGTATATTGTATATGGAGGTAGCTGCTCCTAGTTTGCACCTATTCACACTAGTTTGGATGTGCCAGTCAGTTTTTTGTTAATTGTCCAGAAGTATCACTGACACCAGGACAGGATCCAGGTTTATGACGGCCCTTTTGGTGGCAGAAACCCAGTGGATACCTCTTTTTTTTTGATTTTTCGCCACGAGCTCCTTTGCCTCCAGCTGCCAGGACAATGCAGTTGACACACTGCAATTATGAGGTAGGTTGGGTTGATGGGCATCAGAAGGGGCGCCTTCCTTCATCTGTAACTGCTTACATACAGCTATGACCAGTGCTAGTTTCATACGTAGTAGGTAGATCTATGCGAAGCAGGCTCAGCTCCTGAGCCCGTTCTATACATGCGCTGTGCACATAAGCCGTACATGTCCAAGTGGCGCTGCAAGTTGAATCCTGGGCACTTTCCCGCAATCGCCAGCTGCTGACACTGACTCTGACCCCTCTATGGTGGGACTAATCTGTATTTAGTCCCTGTGGCCCTTTAGCTTTTCTCCAGTAATCCCGCATTATTACACCCGCCTGAATGGAGAATCATCGGCGCAGGACGTGCAACGTGACTTTACACAACAGGTGGAATTTGCTCTATCCATTGTAGTCACGTAGAGGCAATGATGTCACATTTCTTTCGTTAAAAATAATATTTTTCTATGAATGCGAGAAAACATCTAATTATTCCAGCGATTTACAGAATCTTTGCAGGATTTCATCTCAATTCACAAAGAAATGTTCAGCCTAAATCCGGTAATATTGATGGAGATGAGGGAGGGTGGATCTCATCCATCAGCGGCTGCATGACTCATTCTCTCCCGCATGTGCACGGAGGAAGTCATTTACATTACCGAGCCTGCTGGAGCCCTTTCTCATCACTTCACTTCTGTGCTGAAATAAGAACCTTCTCGTGTATGAATTCTCCAGGCCGATAAACACCTAAAAGCACTTAAATCCCACAGTAAGACACATAACACTTTGCTTCCATCACACACTGGCACGGAAGCATTGACTGTATAATTCAGATGTCACCGCAGGTCTTCATGGTAATAGTCATGCTTTGATTTTTTTTTTTTCAATGGAGTCTTAAAGGGCATTTACCTTTTTATATGTTGCTTTTTTTTTATAAAAATCACCTGTAAGTGCTTCATTTGTTCTCTTGTGTGAACTCTCAATATTTAGTCATTTCTAATGGCCCATTTAGACGAGCCAATAATCATCGGGTGAACGTTCGTAGAGACGCCGTTACTGGAAATCACCCAACGAACAAGCAAAAAGCTGTGAGCTTTATGTAGGCAAAAGAAAGTCATTGTTTTCGGCATCACATCGCTCCTTGTAAACAGGCTATTAAAATGAGGTTCAAAAAGGGCCAACAGTTAAAGAGGTTGTCACATGAACAAAAGTTAATTTTAATCAATAGATCTTGGAATAATAATAGTTTCCATAATTTGACATGTTTAAATAAAATGTTCCTGTGCTGAGATAATCTTATACATGTGCCCCTGCTGTGTACTGTGTAATGGCTGTGTCTGACCGTACAGGAACATGGTCTGATCATACCACAGCTCCTGGGCAGGGGAGGAAGCAAAAGAGTATACAGACAGGACAGCACGGGATCACAACTGCTGCTTTCCGTAAGATAAAACATTTCCCTGCCTGTTTTTAAACAATGTTTTACTTCAAAGAAAGAATCAGTTGTGATCCCGTGCTGTCTGTATAATCTCTTTTGCTTCCCCCTCCCCAGAAGCTGTGGTATGATCAGACCATGTCCCTGTACAGTCAGACACGGCCATTACACAGTTACACAGCGACATGGGAGCGCTGTGGCTGGGATTGCTATGGGAGCACTATGGCTGATATTGGTATGGGAGTGCTGTAGCTGACATTGGTATGGGAGCACTGTGTCTGATATTGATAATGGGAGCACCGTGGCTTGAATTGGTATGGGACCACTGTGTCTGAAATTGGTATGGGATCACTTTATGGAAGCACCCTGGCTGACATTGGTATGGGAGCACTGTGGCTGATATTGGTATGGGACTGCTGTGACTGACCTTGGTATGGGAGCACCATGTTTGGAATTGCTATGGGACCACTGTGGCTAACATTGGTATGGGACCACTGTATGGAAGCACTGTGGCTGACATTGATATGGAAGCACTGTGGCTGATATTGGTATGGGAGTGTAAGGGGGTACGGAGGCTAGTTCATGCCCCACACTACTTGCGTACGTCCCTGAGAAGCTGGTATATTTTATATGTCTTATAATATTGCCATGTTGTGTAATGCATTGTGTATGTGTTATATATATATATATATATTATATATATACATATATATATTCTTGTGTTGAATAGATGTAGGAAAATTGTAGGATTAACATTTAGCCCACTAGGGGGGCACAATAGAGTAAGATAGGAGTAGGTTAGACCAATAGGATTTAGCTAATTAGGAGGGGCTAACTAAGGGTAGTTGGGGGAGCTTCCTGGGTTCAGTCAGTAGGGGCTGGGAGCCAGGCCAGGACAGTTGTGTCCCATAATGTTGAAGTAAAGGAGCCCAGCCGTCCAGGGCCTAGGAGCTGACAGTCACACGGTATTGGAGGAATACAGGGCAGCATCAAAATGGTAGCAGCTAAGTTCATGGGTACAACCCTAAATGTCCGAGGTCTACGACCTGGCAAGGATTGGAAGAGCCATCCTTCGACTTCACCTTCAGAGAGGGAAGTGGGCGGGGAACTCCTGAAGCGGGTTAGTCTGACCAGTAAGGAAGCTGCGGTACCGAAGGAGACGGTACGACCCTGCGATATTCTTGGAGAAGTGAGGGACAGTACAGGGAATAGAATGCTGATATTATATGAAGAATTTTGTGCTGTTTCTGTGACTAAACTGGATGAGCTAAGTTGTTTTATTGAAAATGGATTTGGACTCTGTCATTGTGTGGTGCTTAAAGGAAGGAAGCCCCAGCAGCCCGGAGCAGACCCTGATTCACAAGTAAGTGGACCGCAAGGCACACAACAGAAGGGACATTGTGTTTATGTGACGGAGGGCCAGGGTGCGCCAGAGCAGCCACTGTTAGCCACGACTACAGCCCTGGCCTCCGTTTCAGGAGCGCTGTGTCTGTGGCATTGATATGGGACCACTATGACTGACATTGGTATGGGAACGCTGTGTCTGATATTGGTTTGGGAGCTCTGTTGCTGGCTTTGTTATGGGATCAGACTCAGCCAATAAAGTAAATAGGTGCTTTAAAAAAAAGAAAAATTCCATGCAACACCATCCATGTGGCATCTATTTTTTATGGATCCATTGCAATTATAAACATAGTAAACTGTATTTGGACAATTGTTATATTTGAAAGTGTTGATGCATAAAGGAAATACCACACGGATGTAAAGAATGGACCAGTGTTGTGGATTTATAATCAACAGAATGTCAGTTTATGCTGAATTTTTACTCATAAACCGACAATAAAATACTCTCCATTTGGTGCGGATGACAGTTCTGCAGATTCTTCACAGATTTTCTGCATAAAAAAACCCTCATTGTGGGTATATTGATATCGCCCAACAGTTTCTTATCATCTTTCAAGAAAAAAATAACCTGAGATCCTAAGTAGAGATGAGCGAATTTGTTCGGAATAAGATCGTATTTGAATTTTATTTTTTGCAATATTCATCAAACACAGACGAACATCATTAGAGTCAATGGGAGTAGAAATTACCAAATATACGACAGACATTCAGCATGAATAGTGTTCGAATATGGCCCGAATATGTCAAAATCAGATTTGGGGCCAAAATCCGAACAAATTCGCTCATCTCTAATCCTGAGATTCTAAGGCCATGTTCACATGTATCGTAAATGCTGCAGCTTTCCTGCTGCTTTTTATCTGCACCATAATACACAATAATAACTTTCTCTGGGTATTGAGTTTATGTTTAGTTTTTTTAAATGTGTTTTCCCCATTATTGGTACAAAAAACGCAGTATTTGCTCCACATGGATTAAAAATGATGCTACTTCTACGTTGTGATAGTTCCCCGCGTATTCACTGAACATACCCATAGGGCTCCAAAAAAGGTTCGCTGGGGAAAAAACATTTTTTTTTACAATCCACCCTATGATTGTAAGTATACACTGGATGAGTACAGATCTGATGGACATTGCATGCACGGAGCCATGGTGCTGTTTTTTTTAAAGTAGTTTACGGGAGACATTTTTTAAAGGAGCATAGAGAAAAAATAATGGCAAAGGAAACCAAAACTGGCGTCTATCAGATCGCCTTCAAGTCAGTTAATTGCTTCTGCTTTCCATCTCTCACCTCTTCTCAACAGCTTTGTATTGTTTCTGGAGCCGTGCCCATTGGCTGAAAGCTCGGAGGATGAAGCTTTACAAGAATGTTCGGAGAGTTAAGAAGCAGCTGTAAAGTCAGGAGCTTCTCTCTGCATTCTGCATTCATTATGTTTTACTATTTCCCAATGCAAAAGTTCCAAAAATACCGTAATCATTTTATTGTTATATAGTTTTTTACACTTTTCTATAAAATATATACTTTGTAAGTGCACACTATACACCGGTGGCGGTGCATGCGCAGGAGGTCACAAATGTACATGTCATGCATTGCCCTGCACAGGCGCGATTTGTTAATTTGCCCTGTAATAATGGAGAATTCACAGCTTAGACACTGGGATTGGTTGATTATGGCTCCTGGATCTGGCAGCAGCTGCTAGATGTTGGCCCTCTACTCGCCAAAGGACGACTTTAAGAGCAGGTTACTATGGTAGGATTGGTGTGGTAAAAAAAAATATTGGCAGGGTATATTTAAGGGCAGACTAACACACGGCAAGGGGGTGTTGATAATTCTCAATTCATTACATGCCCCGAATTAGCTTTATCAAATATTTCATTACTTATCTTGTGTTGATGCAGAATTAGAGAAAGTATAATACTTCAGAGCTGCATTCTCAATTCTGCCATATGCTGTAGAATCTGCTGAGTTTTTGGGTACTGCTTAATAATAAAATAACGACAATACTGAGATTTTTCATTTTTGCTCTTTTGTTTTTTCCTTCTCTTCTTTCAGAAGCCGTAACTTTATTTTATGCCGAGAAGCATTATTTCACTCGTCAAATGAGCGCTTTGCACATTTGTTGGGAACCTGTTTACACTGCAGGATTATTGGGAACACTTGTCCCAATAATTATGTAGTGTAAACATACCCTTATGTAACTGCAATATACCAGGATTAGTACAATGTTTCTGAGCTTTTTCTCAAAGAAGTTGGGTAGACGGCGCTCCACCAATGCAGACGTGAGTAGCGCCAAGCGACCCCTCTAGCTTTTCCTATGTTGAACTCTATGGTTCCCTACTGTATCTCTACATACCTAAACCTTTATATGTGCGGTGTTTCAGCACAAACTTTATTTCGAAGCTATTCTCCCCAGAAGACTTTGGCTACACACATGGTCAGAATTGTTGGTACCCCTCGTTTAATGACAGAAAAACCCACAATGGTGACAGAAATAACTTGAATCTGACAAAAGTAATAATAAATCAAAAATCTATGATAATGAACAAATGAAAGTCAGACATTGCTTTTCATCCATGCTTCCACAGAATTTAAAAAAAATAAAACTCATGACATAGACCTGGACAGAAATTATGGTACCCTTAACTTAATATTTTGTTGCACAACTTTTTGAGGCAATCACTGCAATCAAATGATTCCTGTAACTGTCAATAAGACTTCTGCGCCTCTCGACAGGTATTTTGGCCACTCCTCAAGAGCAAACTGCTCCAGTTGTTACATGTTTGAAGGTTGCCTTTTCCAGACGGCATGTTTCAGCTCTTTCCAAAGATGCTCAATAGGATTTAGGTCAGGGCTCATAGAAGGACACTTCAGAATAGTCCAATGTTTTCCTCTTAGCCATTCTTGGGTGTTTTTAGCTGTGTGTTTTTGGTCATTATCCTGTTGCAAGACCCATGACCTTAGACTGAGACCAAGCTTTCTGACACTGGGCAGCACATTTCTCTCTAGAATCCCTTGATAGTCGTGAGATTTCATTGTACTCTGCACAGATTCTAGACCCCTGTGCCAGATGCATCAAAGCAGCCCCAGAACATAACAGAGCCTCCTCCATGTTTCACAGTAGGTACAGTGTTCTTTTCTTGATATGCTTCATTTTTCCGTCTGTGAACATAGAGCTGATGTGCCTTGCCAAAAAGTTAAATTTTTGTCTCATCTGTCCATAGGACATTCTCCCAGAAGCTTTGTGGCTTGTCAACATGTAGTTTGGCAAATTCCAGTCTGGCTTTTTTATGATTTTTTTTCAACAATGGTGTCCTCCTTGGTCGTCTCCCATGAAGTCCACTTTGGCTCATACAACGATGGATGGAGCGATCTGACACTGATGTTCCTTCAGCTTGAAGTTCACCTTTAATCTGTTTAGAAGTTTTTTGGGCTCTTTTGTTACCATTCGTATCATCCGTCTATTAATAAATAATAATAAATAATCTTTATTTTTATATAGTGCTAACATATTCCACAGCGCTTTACAGTCTCTTTGATTTGTTATCAATTTTCCTCCTGCGCCACGTCCAGGGAGGTTTGCTACAGTCCCATGGAGCTTAAATTTCTGAATAATATGTGCAACTGTAGTCACAGGAACATCAAGCTGCTTGGAGATGGTCTTATAACTTTTACCTTTGACATGTTTGTCTATAATTTTCTTTCTAATCTCCGGAGACATATCTTTCCTTCGCTTCCTCTGGTCCATGTTGAGTGTGATACACACCATGTCACCAAACAGCACAGTGAGTATCTGTGGCCCTCTATACAGGTCACTCACTGATTACAAGATTGTAGACACCTGTGATGCTAATTAGTGGACACACCTTGATTTAACATGTCCCTTTTGTCACATTATTTTCAGGGGTACAATCATTTCTGTCCAGACCTAGTTCATGAGTTTTATTTTTTTTAAAATTCTGTGGAAGCATGGTTGAAAAGCAATGTCTGACTTTCATTTGTTCATTTTCATAGATTTTTGATTTATTATTACTTTTGTCAGATTTAAGTTATTTCTGTCACCATTGTGGGTTTTTCTGTCATTAAATGAGGGGCACCAACAATTTTGACCACGTGTGTATGTGGTACATGCGTCTGTATACAGCGCATTCTCGCCTCCGATTTTGGGGAGGTGAGGGCTTCTAGTTTTTTTTTTGCAGTAGCAGCAAAAAATGTGAGCACCTTTGCATTTTTAAAAAAAAATTTTTCCACTGTGCAATCCATTTGTGAACTAATATGCATTTATACAAGTAATATGAAATATCAAACTAACTCATAAGCTCACATATGACCCATGGTTGCATGTCCTGTGTGTAATCCTACAGGGGCGGATGAGATCATGTAGAAATGAGGAGCCGGGCAATCAGCTCCAGGAGCCAGAAGAATCGTACAAGTGGCCAAAAGAGATGAACATCAATTGACCTTGGCAATAGGACTCCGGTGACTGAGTGCCAGCAATCACTTTCTGTAAGGCACTCCAGAAAGGCAGATATTCACCAGGCTCATGTATTTCCATAGAAATTGTTATCAGAGATCCATGAAATGTAGATAATACTTGCGAAATAGCAATAATTAATGCTAGTAAATACTGTATGTAATACTGTTTGTATTTCCAAACTCATACCCAAATTTGTAGAAATATCCTTTCTTATAATCTCTCCGCTTACTTAAAGGGTTCCTGTCACCATCACCCTTCAGGCGTGACATACAGCATTCTATAATTCCGTATATCTGCCCTCAACCCAACCTGAAATATAAGAAAAAGAGCTTGTATTATATTATATTAACCTGCCTTACTTAGACCACCAGTAGAAGAGAGCTGTCATTAACCTGTATGCCACCGATGATGACATGACTCTGCTCATCGGTCCCCTAGCTAAACAGCAAACTGACAAGTGAACTATAAAAAACAAGAGGAATCAGCCTATTTTTGAAAGGTCATAGGCCCAATTCATAATTTTCATCGTTTTTTAAGTCACTTTTCTTTTCTTGTCTTCTGGTATTCATTGATGATTTTTGAGCCAAATTCTTCTAAACGGCACATGCGGTTCATGAATTTTGTGCAAAATTAAAAATGCACTTTATTTTTGCCTTTAAACTTTTTTTTGCTATTTTTTGTTAAATGAATATGTCACAAAATTTGCACATAAATTTCAGGTATACATAAAATCACTCCAGTGTATATAATTCACATAATTATATTTCTCATAGTAAATGGCTTATAATTGCATATTACCTACTCTGTATTGGGTGTAGTCGTAATAACTGAATGTTAGTCACTTTCTCTGCTCCTGTGTCCTGTTGGACCTCGCGTCAGGGGACCTTGAAAACTTAGCAACGGTTAGAGGAATGTTTTGGTTGGAATTATCAGTTAATTACACGTATATTATTACAGGTCAGGACTTTTATAGGTCCAGTATTGCCAAAATAAAGGAAACACAGTGTCTCACATTTAACACAATAGTAATGATTGCTTTCCTGTCTCGTTAGGCTGCTTCCAACAAAACGACTTCACTTTTGTAGGACGCTACTACATGCTGTAAAATATAGCTGTGCACTATAGATTATTGATGCACAGTGCCGAGCCGCACAACCCAAGAACGGCCACTACATGGTGTATGGAGCTGTGGTTTTCCTGCACCGTACACCGTTTTTGTCTTGTTTAGTAGACAGTAGTGTTACCCGGTGTTGAGGGGTTATGCCAACAGTCTAATGTGTATGGGAGCCCCCGAAAAAAGGATCCAGCATAAGAGATAAGCCACCGCCAGACAGGTCTGGTAGCGGTTCTCATATAGAACACAAGAGTACTCGGCAATCGATACTTCTCCTTCCTTGAGTGACGTGGAAGACGTCTCATAAGTTCTTGACACAGCCTGTTCATCTCTCGTGCTTGCACAGGTCGTGTTCCCTGTGGGGCTTGTGCGAGAGTTGAACGTCATCTATGTTGATCAAAGCAGGAGATGTAGAATTTCCCGGGGATAGAGTAGGTGATGAGCATGGTCCAAGGATGTTCATTTGACCGTACTGTTCCGAATAACATCCAATGCAGGATAATTACTAGGTCACGTTCACATGTTCCATATTTGGTCAGAATTTTACATCAGTAATTATAAACCAAAATCAGGAGTGGGTGATAAATACAGAAGTGGTGACGTGTTTCTATTCCTGGTTTTGTCTTACAAATACTGATGAAAAATACTGATCAAATACTGAAAATGTGAATGTGGCCTAAAAGGCATTTTCAGAGGAATTGCAGGAATGTTATTAAAGGGATTGTCCAGGCTCGGGGTTCACTCTATGTGACTACAGACTTGTGACTCCTAACAGCACGCACAGGATTCTCTGCTGTCAGTGCCGGGAGCAGACTGTCATGTGACCGCAAGTATGCAATTTTTTTACTCTCAGCCACATTCCAACTAGACATGTCCGGCCGTGCTCATTTCACTTGTATTGAGTGAGGCCACGCTTGTCTAGTTGGCATGTGACTGCATGTATGAAATCACTTATGCTCATTGTTTGGGAGATTGGTGAGCGTCTCAGGACCACGAATGAGAAATAGGGGAACGGCACAATGCACAAGTTCTAAGAAACAGCTCAAGAATTTTTGTAGTAAGGGGAAAGCAATTATTTACTAAATCAGTCTGTCAGTAGAGTGATCCAGTCCTTTTTAAGGGGTTGTCCTTTGGCCATCAAACTGAATATGGAAGAGCAGCATGACATTGGTAGGATAACATTTTCAATTTTTTTTTACAACAAGCTGGGTTTGTTTTGTAGATGAACAGTGCGAAGGTGAGTGCACACGACGGTGTCCATGCAGGAGGGAGGAAGAGTACACATGCAAGGGCGCTAGCGCTGCTGTAACATAAGTGGGGCTAAAAATCATTTTTGCAATTGGGCTTCATTAAAAAATTCACACCATCTTCCTTCTATAGACGCTATCTGTTGCAGTGTTTTTTTGCAGGCAGTAGAATGAGTTATCGGAGAGATTGTCAGTCAGCTCGCTATGATGGTCTGATGGTGAATTTGTATTGCTTTTATCTGCCTATTTATGAGCTTCTTTCACCTGATTTACAACTTCAGGCTACATTTAACCCCTTAGTTACTGAGCCAATTTTTACCTTAATGGCCAAATTTTTACAATTCTGACCACTGTCACTTTATGTGGTAATAACTCTGGAAAGCTTCAACGGATCCCACTGATTTCTGAGATTGTTTTGTTGGGACATATTGTATTTCATGACAGTGATAAATTTCTTCGATACGACTTGTGTTTATTTATGAAAAAAACAAATTTGGTAAAAATGTTGAAAATTTAGCAATTTTCAAACTTTAAATTTTTGTGCCCTTAAATCAGAGAGTTACAGTATGTCACACAAAATAGTTAATAAATAACATATCCCACATGTCTACTTTACATCACCACAATTTTTGAAACATAATTTATTTTTTTGTTAGGAGGTTATAAGGGTTAAAATTTGACCTGCGATTTCTCATTTTTCCAGCAAAATTTACAAAGCCATTTTTTTAGGGACCACCTCACATTTGAAGTGACTTTGAGGGGCTTATATGGCAGAAAATGCCAAAAAGTGACACCATTCCAGAAACTGTACCCCTCAAGGTGCTCAAACCCACATTCAAGAAGTTTATTAACCCTTCAGTTGCTTCACAAGAACTGAAGCAATGTGGAAGGAAAAAATGAACATTTAACTTTTTTCACAAAAAAATTTACTTTAGACCCAAACTTTGCTAATTTCATAAGGTTAACAAGAAAAAATGGATCACAAAATTTATTGTATCATTTCTTCTGAGTATACCGATACCCCTTATGTGGCGGAAATCCATTGTTTGGGCGCATGGCAGGGCTTGCAAGGGAAGGAGCTCCAATTGACTTTTTGAACGCAAAACTGACTAGGAATCGAGAGCGGACAACATGTTGCGTTTGGAGACCCCCTGATCTGCATAAACAGTGGAAACCCCCCTCAAAGATTTTATCATGGGGTATAGTGAGCATTTTCAACCCACAGGTACGACACAGAGTTTGATAACATTAGGTTGTCATATTGGATATGTCGTCATTAATGTTGAATGCAAGTACTCGCTACTCCAGTTTGCATCCGGTGCTCGGGTATACATCAAATATCATCGGTGCTCGAGTGACATGCTCGAGTCCCCGCCCCACATGTTTCGCGACTATTAGACACCCAAAAAAAGTGGCAATCTGCGATACTCCATGCTCAAGTAGCGAGCACTTGCGCTCAAAACTAGCCGTCATATCGTCATCATTTTTTTTTACCTAAAACCCCTAATTCTAACCCTAACCCCAACCCTAACAGCAAAGAATGGAAAAAATAACAATTTTTTTATTTTATAATTTTTATCTAAGGGGGTGACAAAGGGGGATTTGATTTACTATTTTTTTTATTTTGATCACTGTGATAGGGTCTATCACAGTGATCAAAATGAACCAAGAGGAAAAATTCCATATTGTTGCTTGGTACCAGCTGGCAGATCTTGGCGGGTGCAAGACAAGAGTCTTTTGATTCTTGTTTGAGGGATTTTCATCCATTCTTCCATGGAAAATTGTTCATGTTCTGTGAGATTCCTGGGTCGTCTTGCATGCGCTGCTATTTTGAGGTCTAGCCACATATTGTCAATGATGTTCAGATGAGGGGACTGTAAAACTTTCAGCTTGCGCCTTTTGAGGTCGTCTCTTGTGGATTTTGACATGTGTTTAGGATTATTATCCATTTGTAGAAGCCATCCTCTTTTTACCTTCAGATTTTTTACAGATATGTTTGCATTAAGAATCTGTTGAAATTTCATTAAATTCATTCTTCCCTCTACCCATGAAATGTTCCTTGTGCCACTGGCTGCAACACAACCCCAAAGCATAATTGATCCACCTCTATGCCTAATGGCTAACGAGATGTTCTTTTCCTGAATTTCTGTACCTTTTTTTCTCCACAGATACCTTTGATCATTGTGGCCAAATAGTTCTATTTTAACCGTAACGGTCCACAGGACATGTTTCCAAAATGTATCAGGCTTGTTTAGAGGTTCTTTTGCATACTCCTGATCCTGGAGAAGTTTTCTTCTGATGTCTATTCCATGAAGGCCATATCTGTGCAGGTGTCTCTGAATAGTACAGCAATGTACCACAACTCCAAAGTCTGCTAAATCTTTCTGAAGGTCTTTTGCAGTCAAGCGGGGGTTCTAATTTGCATCTCTAGCAATCCTACAAGCAGCTCTCATTGAAATTTTGCTTGGTCTTCCAGACCTTATCTTGACCTTCGCTGTTCCTGTTAACTGCCATTTCTTAATTACATTTCGAACTGAGGAAAGGGCAACTTTTTGCCTAAAATACAAAGGAAATCTTTAACCTCAGGCTTTTTTAGAGATATTTCATCTTCAACTTTCATAACTGTTCAGACAGTAATTTTGACAAGGGGTGCCCAAACTTTTACATGCCACTGTATACACCCTGCTGCAACCACCAATCAGGTAGGATGCCTCAAAAGACCACTCCCATAACCCACCCCAAATTTTTCAAGTGTGGCCCATCCCCCAACAAACTAAATTGCCATCTTAGGGCAACTGTTAAGGGTTCCCATAACTAAATACACCCAGACAGGCCCCTAGACCCGGCATACATCCTAGTTGTGAGGCCAACCCTTTAACTCCATTTGGGTCGCATTATGAACCCTACTTTTAATTACATAATCGGTATGAGATTTATAAGCTCCTTCTAGTGGCGGCTGCAGGCAGACAGATACAATTTTATCATTTAAGCTATAAAACTTGGCACTCAGATGAGATGAAAAATTAAACTTTATTAAGTAACTGCAATCCCAGAATGCATTCTGCAGTTACTCAATATAAGTTACATTTTTCATCGCATTTGAGTGCCAAGTTTTATAGCTTAAGTATCATGGGATAGGATCCTACTTTGGCATCAACTGACCAGAAGTGCCGTGCCTTTTCTTACTGTTAAAATTGTATTATTTGTCTTTGCAGTGTACCAAAACTATACAGCTCTGAGTGCAACAAAGGTGTAGTAATCCCTTCATGACACATGACATAAACTTATGTCATATGTCTTGTCACGAGCCCATGGCTGTTAACCTGTTAAATCCCGCTGTCAATCTCTGATAGTGGCATTTAGGCCCCTTTCACATGTCCATATATTTCCGGTGCCGGAGATATCCGTGTCCGTGTGCTGTGGTGCTGTCATTATTCTCTCCTGCTCTGCCAGTAACAGCGAGAGCAAGAGAGAATGAATGAAAAACCTGACGTGGGGTCCCCGTTATTTTTGAACCAACCCGGAAAAACTCACAGGTACAGGCTGCTATTTTCAGATTGGTAAGGGGCCATGAATATGGGCACCCCAGCCTAAAAACAGCAGCCCGCAGCTGCCCAGAAAAGGTTCATCTATTAGATTTTTTTTCATTAATTCTCTCCTGCTCGCGCTGTTGCCAGCAGAGCAGGAGAGAATAATGACAGCCGACTTCAGCACCACAGGCAGGGGAACAGCGGCTTACAGTAGTGCTACTTCCCCGGCGGCCGTCCGTGCACACGGAGGACAGTGTACACTGTTCTCCGTATGCACTTGTGCGGCACATTTTGCGGCCCGTGTGTCCGTGTTAAAACGGACATGTCTGGGGGTTTTGCACACGGACACACGATCCGTGAAAACCCTCTGACATGTGCATAGACCCATTCATTTGAATGGGTCTACCTGTGTACGTGTCTCCGGTACATGAGAAAACTGTCACCACACGTACCGGAGACACGGACGTATAAAAGGGGCCTTAGCACGCGCTTGTACGAGAGGCGCAACATTCCACGCTCCCATTTCCGCACCTGTGCTGGTTCACTGCTATGTATAGCACAAAAGGTCAGACTTCCAGTTCCTTATGGGGACTATTAAGTACAGTAAAAAGTAAAAAAGTTTTACAAAATATGAAAAGAATAAAAAAATCACAATAGTTCAAATCACAAAATTGATATCACTGCATTTATAAAAGTCTGATCTATCAAAATATAAATAAATTAATCTGATCAGTAAACTGCATAACAAGAAAAAAAATAAAACCACCAAAATTGAGGGTTTTTTGATCTCTGCAACATTGCAATAAAATGCAATAAAAGTCTATTAAAACATCATATCTAAGCCAAAATAGTATCAGTGAAAACCTTATTTCAGGGCAAAAAAATAAGCTCTCATACAGCCCCATATGCTGAAAAATGAAAACATTACAGGTCTCAGAAAAAGGTGACAAAAGCAACATTTTTTCTTTACAAATTTTCAAACTTTAGACCCCAGTCCAGAGCCTCTCACCCAGCCAAATCAGTTCTCATACTTTGCACTGATGAGGGCCAATAGCCCGAAACACCGTGTCTGCAAATTGAGATACTGATTTTGGCTTTTATCCTAAGTCACATTACAAGACTCGTTAAAGGGTTGATTGTGACTTGTAGGATCGCTACTTCCAATAGGTGGCGCTATAGAGTACAAGTCCCCTTAAGAGGAAATTTGCATATCAAACTTTTTTTCATCACTTAAATAAAAAAAAAATTATACATGTTTGATATCTGCGTAATTGCAATGACCTGGAGAACCATATTACCTGGTTAGTTTTACAGCATAGTAAACATGGTAAATAAAAAACATCAAAAATGGTTGAAAAAATGCACTTTGTTTTGCAATTTCAACGCACTTTGAATTTTTTTCCTGTTTTCCAGCACACTATGTGGTAGAATGAAGGGTGTCATTCAAAAGCACAACTTGTGGCTTGAAAAACAAGCCTTCATATAGCTATGTTGATGGAAAAATAAAAAAGTTATAGCCCTTGGAAAAAGGAGAGGAAAAAACAAAAATGAAAAAAAAAACTGGAAGATTGCCATGTCATGAAGGGGTTAAGAAACTAATCAGCGCCAAATTTAGTTTTTGGGGGTAAGTGAATGATCTAGAGTTACTAATACTCGGAGTATTCGCTCTGGAGTGATGTCTAAAAAGACAACAGTGCTTAGGAGCAATACAAAGCGGTTGTCTCATGCCCTGCAGAGAGTGATCAGATGTAACCTCATCAGATCAGTCATATGTGATTTATTGCATCTTTTCACATGAATGGAAGTCACTTGCGTAAAGAAGCAGAAACCTAATCGAGGGCAACAGAAGACTAAAAGCCACATCTACCTAATTGAAAACCCTTTCCAAAAATCTCTTTGTTCTCTGATGCAGTGTTCTCAATATTTAACCATTTCAAGACTAGTCCATTTTCCCCCAGTTCATGGCCAGACACAATATACTGTATATATATGTTTCGTTGTACATGTGGGTTTAAAAGCCATAATGTTTTTTTTTTCTTGTCAGGTTAGTAAAATAACTTTTATCGTATTTTAGTGATGCATTTGCCACTGAGCTCAGTGATTGCCTGCAGCAGTGCTGTAAGCTGTCAACGGGACATGACTGCTGCAGTCAAATTAATTAGACCGGAACAGTGGAGAACAACCGTAGCTGGACTGGGGTGAGTAAGTACTAGCTGATTTTGTTATTTTGCATTGTATTAAATGTTTGGGGTCCACTTTTATCAAAAGTGGATAACCCGTTTAAATTCATTTTTATAGTCATAGTTTTTTTTTTTTAGATATTATGGAAAAGTGTAAACAAAAAAGGAATTTGTCTGTTTATAACCACTAAAATACAGGGTTTTTTTTTCACATCATACATTATTTCCTAATTTGGGGGAGTATTTAATAATTACATTTTTTTTTGTATTGCTGATTCCCCCTGTAACTGGGGATGACACATTAGTTGCATGGGAAACATGGTAAAATGAAGTCTCCTGCACTATAGAGCTGGTCTGGGTCTCCTTTCCGTCAGATCCTCTCCTTTTCCAGCACCATGCGATCGCGTGATCACCAGGATGGGAGGAAGAAGAATCATGGCCACTTCTTCATCTGTATACATGGAGCTTATTGACCAAATCAGTAAGGCATAAAAGGTTATATATAGAGTTTAGCGAATATCCTCAAAAAATTTGAGCAGATTTGCTTAATTCAGGGGGAAATGTGAATCGAATTTGCCAGGAAGATATTAAAAAAATTAATAAACTCTCACCTCTCCTTGGACTTGCCATACCTATCCCATTGCTGCCTCTACTACCCAGCGCTCGATTTGCTCCTCTTTATTCTTTTCCCTCTGGGCCTTCGAGTGAGCACCGCCATCGCTGCTGTGGTCAACTGGGGCTCAACACACATCATTGATGTGTTGCATGGGGCCTAGTCAGCGGCAGCATCTGCCAGGAGAGGGAAGAAGGGAGAGTAGTGGAGGTCCAGATGGGGAGTAGAAATGGCGGAACAGGTAAAGGGGATGTGGAATGAAAAGAGGTGAGCATAAGGGTATTTTAACCCCTTCTCCAAAAATTCATACTCATTCCATGCTTTAAAATCCAAATTTTGGAGAAAAATTCAATTTGTTTACTCATCTCTAGTAATGCATCATCCCTGCTTTCTCTAAGGAGAGTCGGGCTGCCTCCGACAGCGGCATGTCGCAAATACAGCAGCGTTCAGGAAAGTTCTTATCCTGTCATTTGTGGGCCAAACAGTTTTAAGGCATTGCGAGTTCTCCATATAGTTAAATGGAATGTTCGCCTAATTTTTCTTTTCTTTCAGGCTTGGATTGATTCAAAATTATTAATGGAGGCTGTGAGGAACTCAGCCGGCCGCCACACGGTAGCCCGGGTATCACAGCTTCTGATACCACCGCCGCTACCACATGTGACGGACGATCCCTTTCCTCCCACGTCACCAATGGGACGTAACTCCACAGGTACAGCTCTCCGGCGCCCCCCTTTGTCTCTCAGGTCAGTAAGAGAATTGCACCTAGAGCAAATGGCCGCCGGGGAAGGTGTCCTGCTACCCACTGGGTATTCTAAGATTCGTGATCAGAGTAAAAGCATCAGCCCAAGATTAATTTTATGGTTTAATTTGCCTTAAGGGCGCACTAGATAATTACAGAAATATACAGTAAAGCTATACAACGTAATTACAATGGAATGGCAGTCAGAGTAAAAATACAACAATAATGTACAAGGCTTAAAGGTATAAGCTATGGATCAATATTACCGGGTATTATGGTCATGGGAAGGCCTTGGCTCTGCCATTCCCAGGTACAGTCTTCAGTTCCTGAATAGTCCCTTGGTCTTTCCTAGACCATCTTCTTGGCTTCTGTGTGTGAAATGGAATGAGACCAGCAGCCTGGTCATGGCTAGTCCTTAGACCTGCTAGGCCCATCCCCATTGCTTTGAAGCACGCATATTAATTGGCCTGCAATTCATATGGAGCAGGAAACAATGCCTGAGCTTGGGCTATTTACCATACGACTGACCATCTCATTCAGTCACTGGCCTAGACTAATTAGCATGTAAAGGCCTATTGATTCCTAGTGGACATCAAAACCTGTCGTACTGGATATGCTAATAGGCAATGTGTAGCTAAAAGTCTGTGGCTGTGTGAACTGACAAAATGGAGGCTGGTACAGGCCCTATACAAAATGGCGACAACCTTTTCCTTACACCTCCCTGCTTTTGAGGGCGCTAGGGGGTATCACATTCCTGTGTTCCCCCGTGCGCCCTACCGCACCCTCTCTTTGGCTAGGGTGGTAGATCCACGAGGATTTCTGACTCTCTGTCCTCTCCTTCCTCTGGAAGGTTGCACACTGGGTGAGCATAAGCCTCCCGCTCATGATGGGCCTTCATCATGTTCACATGGAAGGCCTTCCTCCTTCCACGGGCGTGGTCCAGGGTGACCAGGTAGGTGACGGCGTTGAGCTGCTCGTGCACGAGGTATGGACCCTCCCAGGCCGCCTGAAGCTTGTTTTGTGGTACGGGGACCAGTACCCACACCTTTTGACCCACCTGGTAGGTCCGCTCACAAGCATTCTGGTCGTACCATCGCTTCTGGTCAGCCTGAGCTTGGGCCATATTGTCATGCACCAGCCGTGTCAAGGCCATCACTCGGTCCCGGAAGCGCACGACATACTCAATGACCGACACTCCAGGGGTGGCTAAATCCCCTTCCCATGCTTCCTTCACCAGAGCAAGGGGCCCCCGTACACGTCGCCCGTACAGGAGCTCAAAGGGGGAGAACCCCGTTGAGGCCTGTGGAACCTCCCGGTAGGCAAACAGCAGGTGTGGGAGATACCGCTCCCAGTCTCTCCCGTGGGAGTCGACCAACATCTTCAGCATCTGCTTTAAGGTGCCATTGAACCGCTCACACAAGCCATTGGTCTGTGGGTGATACGGGCTGGCCACCAGATGTTGCACCTGTACCTGCTTACAGAGAGACTCCATCAGCTGCGACATGAACTGGGTCCCTCGGTCGGTGAGCATTTCCTTGGGAAACCCCACTCTGGAGAAAATCTCCAGTAAGGCAGTGGCCACTTTGTCGGCCCGAATGGACGACAAAGCTACCGCCTCCGGGTACCGGGTGGCATAGTCCACTACCGTTAGTATGAAGCATTTCCCGGAGCGGCTGGGAGTGGACAGAGGTCCAATGAGATCCACAGCCACCCTCGAGAAAGGCTCTTCGATGATGGGCAGAGTTACCAGTGGGGCTTTGGGGCGCGGCCCCGCCTTCCCCACCCTCTGACAGGTGTCACATGAACGGCAGTAGGCTATCACCTCGGTCCTCATTCCAGGCCAGTAGAAATGCTGAGCTAGCCTGGCCCTGGTTTTAGTGATCCCTAAGTGTCCGGCCATTGGAATCTCGTGTGCGATCCGCAACAATTCCGCCCTGAACGGATGGGGCACCACTAACTGTCGGTCCCTGGGCCACGCCTCCGGTGAACCCTGCTGGACCGTTACCCGGTACAGCCGTCCCTGGTCCCAGACCACTCGCTCGCGGTCGGACTCCAGGGAGGCTGTGCCGCCTGTTCCTTGAGAGTCTTCAGGCTAGGGTCAGCTTCCAACGCTGCCTGAAATCCCTGACTAGATATGGCAAGAATTGACGAAACTGCCCTGTCCTCTGTCAGTTCCCCGGGATCTGTCTCCTGGCTACTGTCTGACTCGGCAGCCACTTGGTCAGAGAGGGGGAAACCGTCGGACCTCCGCGAGGCTCCTTGGGCTTCAGCGCTCCCACTCCTGGTAACAGCGGCCACGACCGCTGAGACCACGGGTAGCGCCTGCTTTCCCTCCTCCTCTGACCAAGTCGCCGGGTCAGGCAGACTTCCCTGACCTCCTGACATCCCGGATGTGGGGAACTCCTGCCCTGGGGTCTTACCTGGTGGCTCCTCTCCCGGGACACCCCCTCCCCCCATGGCCTGTTCCTCTTCCTGCAGGGGCCCTAGACTCAGCAGGCTGGATTCACTTAGGGGCCCTACACTGCCCATAGCAGCCCCTCCCTCCACCTCTGAGCTCTCCCCTACAGCCTCCTCACCTGTCCTCACTGTGAGCCCTGTGTGTGTAGTGTCAGTGCATGGCTTACCATCAGGTTTCACTCCCTCCTCCACTGTTGGAGGCACATTCAATACATTAACATTAGCATTCACAGTAAAGTCATGACATTCTTGGGGAGCCGGACTTGGGGGTTCAGTGGCCACATACTGGGACACTAGCCGCCCCAAATCGGTCCCAAGCAACACATTTGCAGGAATATTCGGCGTTACTCCCACCTCCCGCATCCCCTCCCGGCACCCCAATCCAAATACACCTTGGCAACGGGCAGCGCCGGTTCAACGCCTCCAATTCCGGAGACGGAAAGGGTTTTCCCAGGTACCAAGTCTTGAGGGGACACCACCTCAGGGCGTACCAGGGTTCGTTCAGCGCCTGTGTCCCGCAGTCCCATGACCGCTGAGCGGCCGATGGTGACGGGTTGGTAATTGTCTAGGGACCTCCCACCACCCCCTCCCATACACAAAACAGTGGACGGTTTCTGGGACAGGGATGGGGCCTTCTGGCGCTGGGGACATGCAGCCTTAAAGTGTCCTGGCTGATTGCAATTATGGCAACGTCTGGGTTCTGTTCCTGGCCTGGCGAGGGCAGCAGGGGGGTACACCCCTTGCACTCTGGGGCTGGATATGGGGCTGGGGCAGGATTGGGCTTACCCCCTCTCCAGGTGCTGCTGGCAGGCTTCTTTGGCTCCGGCGCCCTGTTGTTGGTATACTCGTCTGCCAGGGCAGCTGTAGCAGAAGCCCCCTTTGGTTTCCGGTCACGGAGGAACTGCTGGAGGTCTTCTGGGCAGTTCCACAAAAATTGCTCCACGACAAACAGTTCCTGGACCTCCTGGCGGGTAGTGAGCTCTAGACCCGAGGTCCAGTGCTCCGCAGCTCTCAACAGGGCCGCATGTGGTCGGTCCAGGTGTCCTTTGAACCCCGCTGCAGGCTCCTGAACTTCCTGCGGTACGACTCCGGGGTGAGGTTGTAGTGCTGGATCAGGGCCCGCTTGATGCTGTTGTAGTCCTGCTCCTCCCCGGCAGGTAAGTCCCCCAAAACTTCCAGGGACTTACCCCTCAAACGGGGGGTCAGGTACCTTGCCCACTGATCCAGGGCCAGATGATGTTGGAGGCATGTCCTCTCAAAAGCCAGCAAAAAGGAATCCAGGTCTCCATCCTTTTCAAGCAAGGGAAAGCCCTTGTCTCCAGTGGGCCTGGTGCGTCCAGTGGGGGCCCGTGCTGAGCCATCTCCAGTCGGTGCCGGTGCTCCGCAGCTTCACGGCGTTCTGTATGCTCCCGCTCCGCTGCTCTCTCTGCCGCTGCTTGCTCACGCTCCGCAGCTCTCTCTGCCGCTGCTTGCTCACGCTCCGCAGCTGCTTGCTCACGCTCTGCTGCTTTCTCTGCCGCCACCAGGAGTCTGTCATAGGCGGTCGTCATTACCAGCCTCGAGCTGTGCCATAGCCGCTTGGAAAATGGCCTCCGATCTGGACAGGCTGGGACGGGCAGGGGGTGGACAGTCCACTGTGAGACTGAGCACGGGGGTCGGGCTCCTTGGGGAGCCCTGGCTGAGCTCCAACTCATCGGTATCGAACCCCTCATAGGCCACAGCATTGGCCTCCCCCTTTGCCCTACTCCTGGTGCCTTCCGCCATCTTGGGAACCTTTGGTTACTGAAACACAGCTGCAACCCTGACCTTGCACACAACTTGTTATATTTACACTCTGACCGTCTAGTGCTGGGCTGACCTTAAGACCCCAGCAGTGAAAGTACTGCTGGTAGTCTCTAGTGTCTGGGAGTAGGGGTCCCACGCACACTATTACTCTGATCCCACTGCTGCCACCAATTTGTGAGGAACTCAGCCGGCCGCCACACGGTAGCCCGGGTATCACAGCTTCTGATACCACCGCCGCTACCACATGTGACGGACGATCCCTTTCCTCCCACGTCACCAATGGGACGTAACTCCACAGGTACAGCTCTCCGGCGCCCCCCTTTGTCTCTCAGGTCAGTAAGAGAATTGCACCTAGAGCAAATGGCCGCCGGGGAAGGTGTCCTGCTACCCACTGGGTATTCTAAGATTCGTGATCAGAGTAAAAGCATCAGCCCAAGATTAATTTTATGGTTTAATTTGCCTTAAGGGCGCACTAGATAATTACAGAAATATACAGTAAAGCTATACAACGTAATTACAATGGAATGGCAGTCAGAGTAAAAATACAACAATAATGTACAAGGCTTAAAGGTATAAGCTATGGATCAATATTACCGGGTATTATGGTCATGGGAAGGCCTTGGCTCTGCCATTCCCAGGTACAGTCTTCAGTTCCTGAATAGTCCCTTGGTCTTTCCTAGACCATCTTCTTGGCTTCTGTGTGTGAAATGGAATGAGACCAGCAGCCTGGTCATGGCTAGTCCTTAGACCTGCTAGGCCCATCCCCATTGCTTTGAAGCACGCATATTAATTGGCCTGCAATTCATATGGAGCAGGAAACAATGCCTGCGCTTGGGCTATTTACCATATGACTGACCATCTCATTCAGTCACTGGCCTAGACTAATTAGCATGTAAAGGCCTATTGATTCCTAGTGGACATCAAAACCTGTCGTACTGGATATGCTAATAGGCAATGTGTAGCTAAAAGTCTGTGGCTGTGTGAACTGACAAAATGGAGGCTGGTACAGGCCCTATACAAAATGGCGACAACCTTTTCCTTACAGAGGCATACTCACCTCCGCGGATACAGGGCAGCCCGCTCGGAAAGTCCGCTCTAGCCCTTGAAGCTATGTCTGCTCCATTCGGAAGTCAAAGCACCGCTGCAGTCTCTAATTGGCTGCAGCGGTCAGGTGACTAGAAGGATGTTTCCCTAATGATGCATTTTTCTAGTCATCTGAAGAGCTGTGACTGCTGTGATTTCTAAAAGGAGTAGCCGCACACCGATCGAGTGGCTGCGCTTGAATCCGGCGTGGCGCTGGAAGTATTGACCCCTCTTTATTATTTTTAATCAATCTATGCCTAAAAAAAATATACTGTCGGAAAACCCCTTTAAGGAAAAATAATTCCTGGAACTTAAGTTTACTTAGCTATTATTTATTTCTTAGTTTTAATTCTTCCATAATGTTGAGGTGTCATACCAGGGGCAAGCCCCCAGTCGTGGTGAAATACGTCAGTTTGGTTTATGTTTTGGATATCATAACTGAACTTGAGACATTGACGAGAAAAATGAAGCTAAAAGTGAAACTTTGCCCAGATCCATTTTTGAAGGATTTACGATTTTCTCCTCTCAGACCCTTACAAATGTAAATTGTAACATATCTCGAATGAGAAATTGTGAAATTGCGGAGGAACGAGCTCCAGAAACACATTACAGGCCCGAAAATAAAATAAACAGTGCAGATCTTAAAATGATATGTTACCAAAAACCTGAATTTGAATTGGCAAGACACGGTCTAATTACCTCATATGCGGCTTTACAATAGCTGCTAATTTGGAGATAATGGCTCCTCGTATTCTTAGCCAGGCCATGTAATGTACCATTTGTTTCGCCAACACTATGACATTTGGGATTAAATAATTTACAAAAGTTTTGTTATTGATACAAAATCCCCTTTATCCCCCCTGCTTAACGGCAAACGTTGTGTAATAACACAGCTGTAATGTGTCTTCTCTCCTGGTCGATGTCACTGGGAAGTATTGTGAATTTTTCCAATTTGGATAATAGGACATGACATCATGGACGCGGAGATTCCCTGGTGCGGCTTGTTCAATCTACAAATATTCACTGAGTTCATCATGAGGGACAAGTCTGAAAAAGATGGGGGAGAAAAGAGTAAAAAATAAGAGGGGCACCCATTTTTGCTTAATCTCTTATAAACCTGTTCACATCATGTTTGAAGCAGTCATTTTTGTAGAAATCCTGAGAGACTACAAGGGTTAATCTCCTAGCTAGAGGCTAAGGGCCCCGTCTCACCAGCGATCCCGACAACAATCAGGATTGCTGGTGTGTCGCTACATGATCGCTGCTGAGCTGCCAAACAGGCAGCGATCAGCACAGCGACACTGCGGGTAACGTCGCCTAGTTACCCGCAGTGTACGTTGGATACCAGCCCGCTGATGCAGGGAGCTAGTAACCAAGGTACACTTCGGGTTTCCAGGCGCTGCATGGCGCCTGGAAACCCGATGTGTACCTTGGTTACTAGCTCCCCTGCAGCAGCGCGCTGGTATCCAACGTACACATCGGGTTTCCAGGCACAGCCCTGCGCCTGGAAACCCGATGTGTACCTTGGTTACCAGCTGATCGCTGGTCTCCTGCCTGTCACATGCAGCGATGCGTGCTGGCCAGCGGGAGACCAGCGATCAAAAAAAAGTCCATGCATTTCTGACACGACCAGCGATTCACAGCAGGGGCCTGATCGCTGGTACGTGTCAGACATAGCGAGATCGCTGCTGAGATCACTGTTTAGCAGCGATCTCGCTAGCGATCTCGCTATGTGAGACGGGGCCTTAACTGAAGCCCCCATTAGACAGAGTAAGCAATCATTTGTCTAACTGGGGGAGAGGCTTCTGCTGCAGCCAGTTGTCTTACTGCCGAACTCAGGACTGTGATGCGGAGGATTGGGGAGCCATGACTGACCTCACAACAGATTTGAATAGTAATATTTTAATGTTTTAATTAGACAGAATAGGATCAAAGTAAAGCTCCAATGAACCGGAGGATATTGCTGCTGATATTATTTTTTTTCTTGCACCTTCTGTGTTTAATGCTCTTTTAACCTCTTACCACGGCTGAAAATTTTCAACTTCTTTTTTCATTTTTTTTTCCTCCCCTTTTTTATTTTTCCAATGAAGACTTGTTTTGGCAGATTAATTCGAATGACACTATTCATTTTACCATGTAATTTATTGAAAAATGGGAGAAAAAATTTCCAAGTGCGGTGAAATGTGAAAAAACTCACAATTCCACAATTGTTTTTATTTTGTGAAAAATTTTTGATGAACATTTTGCTACTGTGAGAAGCCTGCATGGCCTAAATGTGCTACCATAGCCTGCTGCATCTCTGAACTTGTCTGCCAATGAGCACATATTGGACGTCAATAGTCAGCAATTACAAGGGAGCTGCCAACAGTGGATCTTGATGATTTCCAAACTCATACTCAATACTGAATACATCGAAAAGTTTTGAGAATATTTGTTTCCCTTTTTTCAGCATTTGCATATTATTAACATGTCTATCCATACTGTGATTTCCAAGATTCTATAACTGATGTAAGGGAGAAAAGCTTGTTGCCCTCGGGACCTGTTAAGCAGAATGGTTTGCCCACTCTGTCCATGGTAGCCTGTATGAGCTGAATGATCTACCACAGATATATACGGTAGATATGTTTTCTATCCTTTTCTTTGTTTGAGTAAGGCATTGAGCTCCTCTCAACTTTTGAGACAAACTCAACACATTAGTGACCTAAATTCTATTGCCCATGAAGAATGGACCAAAATTCCCCCGGAACGCTGGCAGAAGCTCATGTCTGGCTAACCATCACTTGTGCAGCAGGTCATAACAGCCAGAGGGCAAGCAGGTCATAACAGCCAAAGGGGCTCTACTAAGTGTTAAAGACACTTACATAAACGGGTGAACAATTTTGAGACAGTAGTAACCGATAAAAGTTGCATTTTGTGATATATTTGGAGAAACCACTTGTTATATCAGTTGTGTTGAGCTATTTTACATTGCAATAAACTGATCAAACAGTGGGAAGTTTTTAAATTTGACTAATAATCATAATTTGCAGTGAGGTGAGTTATTTTGATTGCAACTGTAGATAGATAGATAGATAGATAGATAGATAGATAGATAGATAATAGATAGATAGATAGATAGATAATATAGATAACAGATGATAGATTAGATAGATGGATAATAGATAGATAGATAGATAGATAGATAGATAGATAGATAGATAGATAGATAGATAGATAGATAATAGATAGATAACAGATGATAGAGGATAGATAGATAATAGATAGAACACAGATATTTAGGAACAGTACCTCAATCTCACCAGGGATTTCTGACAGTATATTCATTTGAACTTTTACCTCTTTTACTTAGAAAGTCTTAATTCGCTTTTCCTGGTTAGAAAACATTCTAAATTTAGCAATAGCGGCAGAGAAGAACTTAATCCCGACCTACAATTATATAACAGTCGCGCACAGTCCATCAGGGCTTTCTACATAATTAAACACGACTGCTCTATTCCTAATCTGCCACATCAGGAAAACAATAATCTTATCAAATTCTTCCATAAGAAAAAAAAATTGCAGTAAATTTAGTATAAAATAATAAGACTTTGCTGCTTGCATTATCCTACACTTCTCTGTGTACAGGTGGGTTTCTACAAGGTTCTGGTATATGTTCATGTTGGTAACAGGCCTGATGGTTCCCATAGAAAAAAAAACATTGTCTGTTTTAACATTTAACGCCGAATACTGTCGGAAATGCACATCAGGATGGCAGTGTTATCCATTTTTAAAAGTTTTCCTGTCTGGTATGAAAATAACCATTTTATGAGTCCAGCTCTAGCCGCACTCATAAAATTATCATTCTAATATTGAGATTTTACAGCCATTCTGACATGGATTTTCAAAGTAAATATGCCAGTCTCATCAGGTTTAAGAGATCTATTTGATAATATATGAGGTTGGCCAGTGGTGAGCTAAGAGGTGAGCATTGCAGGGTTTTATTTTTTAATTTTTTTTTTTTTATACAACCTCAATTCCAAAACAAAGTCAGGACGCTGCGCAAAATGTAACCATAACAAGAATGCAATGATTTGGAAATGTCTTACAGCCATATTTGATGCGCACCAGAACATAGATCACAGATCAGAAGGTGAACATTAGACATTTTTGCATTTCATTTGAAAAAATTAACTCATTTAGAAATTGATGGCAGCAACTTTTTGCAATTGGGGTTCTCCGCTATCTCATATACTTTGTGTTTTAGTTGCTTTTCAGATATTAATTTAGTGCTACTGAGAGGCTGCTCACTCCTCCACGTCTAGTCCGGCTCTCAGATGAGAAGTAAGCACTATAGTAATAGTCCAGACAATGCTCTGTGAGCTCAACAGCCTGGACTCGTATGTCCAAAAAGACCTGTCTCCAAGTGCACAGCTTTTGCTCTTATTTTATTCTTTCTGTTCCCCTAAATATTCTGTTTATTGTTTATTTCAAATTTTAAAATCCCCCACATTGTTCCAGAGATAAGGGTCTTTATATTAGGGCGGTTTCACAAGTCCTGATATTTCCGGTACCGGAAAAATCGGTACCGGAGATATAAGTGTCCGTGTGTGTACTATGTGCGGCACACATGTGGCAACCGTGTGCCAGCTGTGTGCCGCATCAGTACCACACGGACAGCTACAGTAAGCGCTGTCCCACTGCCTGTGGCGCTGAAGCTCCCTGACATAATTTTCCCTGCTCTGCCAGCAACAGCGAGCAGGGAGAATCAATGAAAAACACGACGTGGGGTCCCCCTTAGGTTTTCAACCAACCCGGCAAAACTATACAGCTGGAGGCTGCTATTCTCAGGCTGGAAAGGGGCAATGATTATGGCCCCCCCCAGCCTAAAAACAGCAGCCCCCAGCTGCCCAGAAAAGGCACATCTATTAGATGCGCCTATTCTGGAGCTTTGTCGGGTTCTTCCCACTTGCCTGTAGAGGTGGCTAGTGGGGTTCATAAAGGGTTAATGCTACCTTGCTATTGTAAGGTGGCATTAAGCCAGGCTTAGTAATGAATAGGTGTCAATAAGACACCTATTCATTACTAATCCTATAGTAAATAAAGGGTTAAATAAACACACACAGTAACAATAGTCTTTTAAAGAAAGAATATAATACACAGGTTTTAATTCTTTATTATACTGCTATTCCTTAATGATGCCCTCATTCTCCAGTAAAAAAATATAAAACAAAAAACAACAATATCCCATACCTATATATATAAGAACCTGTCCGGTGATCAGTCAGGTCCCACAGCGTAAATCCATCTCAGGGGTTAATCACTTTACAGCAGGAGCGACTGCTAATGCGACCGCTCTGGCTGTAAAGCACTGGGGAATGAATAGAAGCAGCGCGCAGAGAGTCAGTGACGTCACCGCTCTTCACTGAGCCTGTGCGCGCTGCTCCCATTCATTCCCCAGTGCTTTACAGCCAGAGCGGCTGCATTAGCAGTCGCTCCTGCTGTAAAGTGATTAACCCCTGAGATGGATTTACGCCATGGGACCTGACTGTATGCCGGACAGGTATGGGATATTGTTGCTTTTTTGTTTTATATTTTTTTTACAGGAGAGCGAGGGCATCATAAAGGAATGGCAGTGTAGTAAAGATGTAAAAACCTGTGTAGTGTATTCATTCATTAAAAGACTTTATTGTTACTGTGTGTGTGTTTATTTAACCCTTTCTTTACTATAGGATTAGTAATGAATAGGTGTCTTATTGACACCTATGCATTACTAAGCCTGGCTTAACGCCACCTGACAATAGCAAGGTGGCGTTAACCCTTTATGAACCCCACTTGCCACCGCTACAGGGCAAGTGGGAAGAACCAGACAAAGCTAAAGAATAGGCGCATCTAATAAATGCGCCTTTTCTGGGCAGCTGGGGGCTGCTTTTTTTAGGCTGTGGGGGTCCATAATCATGGCCCCTTTCCAGCCTGAGAATAGCAGCCTCCAGCTGTATAGTTTTGCCGGGTTGGTTGAAAACCTAAGGGGGACCTCACATCGGGTTTTTCATTGATTCTCCCTGCTCGCTGTTGCTGGCAGAGCAGGGAGAATCATGACAAGCAGCTTCAGCACCAGCTGCAGGGGACAGCGGCTTACAGTAGCCGCGACTTCCCCGGCGGCCGTCCACGCACACGGAGGAGTGTGTGAACAGTTCTCCGTGTGCACGTGTGCGGGACGTTTTCCGGTCCGTGTGTCCGTGTCAAAACGGACATGTCTACGTGTTTGGCACACGGACACACGGTCCATGAAAACACACACATGTGCATAGACATATAGATTATAATGTGTCTATGTCTGTACGTGTCTCCAGTACGTGTGAAAACTGTCACCACGCGTACTGGAGACACGGACATGTGAAACCGGCCTTAAGTGCAGTCAATATGCTAATTATTATGATCTTTCCAAGGGGGTGTTGCTCGTACAATTCCTTGGGGTCGGTATCTTGTTACAAACCCCGAGCTTTATCGTTCGGGTTCAGGTTCGTTCATCCTTATTTTTTAGCCGTCTGGTGGTTCTGGAAAAAATAAATTAATTAATTAATCAAATGCTCAGAGAAACAGCAGGGATAACATTAGAACAAAAACTGGCTACTGTTGACTCGTTTGACAGATTCTCTCTGAACAAACTGCCAAAAGAGGTGTGCAGCAGCTGATAAAGGGATATTCCCATCTTGGTGATGGTATACTCCACTACTGTATGATCGCTAGGAGTCTGATCTCTGGAATTAGCACCAGTGCACACGAGCATATTTGCTGACCCAGTGCACTCTGACGAAACATCGGAACGCACCTGGACCAATGTTAGTCTATGGGGCCGTGCACATGTCCGATTTTTTTTTACTCGGACAGAGACTGTCTGAGTTAAATATTGCTGCATCCCTGAGTTTTATCAGATATTCGGATCACACATGGCCATGTAAGTCAATGAGTGTGTGGAAAACATCGGTCTGCACTCAGATGTCATGTTAGCGCAGTCCGATTTCCGCACGCTCATAGAATGGCGAAGAAGGATAATTTCTTTTTTCTCCATCCTCTCCTCATCCGAGAGAATTGGATTGCAGTACGATCACGCTGATCAAACTCTGATCACAGTGTCATTTGCACCATTGATCCGATTTGTGTGCTCGGGGTCTGCCTGTGAACTGCTATTCCATGTCTGACGGCACCGCGAGCGTGAGAAAGTTCTCCTGCCCCGGTGCCGTCAGACAGGTCCTGCCAATGAACTCACTTCACCTTTCTGATGTCAATGCGAGCACCGTGGGAAAATTTCCCACCGCGCTGGTGCTGATGTCACATAGGTGAAGTGAGTTCATTGGCAGGACCTGTCTGACGGCACCGGGGGCAGGAGAACTTTCTCACGCTCACGGTGACCTCAGACAGGGAATGGGTCACTCTGTACTTATAGGCGCTCCTCAGGGAATGACACCTATTAATGGGCTATACCTACAAAATTGTAGGTCAATGTAATCCAATTATCCAAGACCCTCAGTTTGCAAATGCTCAGCCTGACAGGACATGCCGGCGTGAGGGGTCTTAGGCGGTTGATTTATGCCTCCCGCGCTTTGGATTCCTCTCCTAAGTAAAGTCACCTGGGTGCATTCATTAAATTCTGAATGACTGGACAGATGGGAAAATGTGAAGTCTGAAACTTCTGTAACGTTTTACGCCAAGTGAAAGTTTTATTATCTGTGTTATTTAAATGTCACAGCCAATGGTAATAATACGTGTCTGCTGAACAAGACGCTTATGGTCCAGTGACTCACACCTCATTGTCAGCTGTCAGGAAAGCGCTCGGCGAAAACGATCTCCTCCACCCAAATCAGCGGCGCTCCCATATGCTCCAGTGCTGAGCAGATGACATGTGTGCAGCATATGCATTTTGTCAAATGAGCCCATTATTTCTCCATTTTATCCTCACGTATTTCATTCCAGCTCCGTTTTCTATACAAATCAGTAATAATAATATCTATATAATGTGGTAATGTCTTGTCGAGTCGTCACTCCTCACCCTTCCCAGACAGATACTCCTTTCCTCCTCTTCTCCGTTAATGATCACCCTTAGTTATTGCTCTTGCATTTTTAAAGGTTCAAAAGCACGTTGTTACCCAGGAGAAGGCAAAATGCCCCCCAAATGCACAAACTGGGAGGGGAATTACAGGGGATTTGTACCTCTTATTAACCCCTTACCACTGCAACACATTTTTTATTTTTGCATTTTTGTCTTTTTTCTTCCTTTTTTCCAACTGCCATAATATTTTTTATTTTTCCTTTGACGTACCCATATGAGAACTTGTTAGCCAGGACGAGACGTAGTTGTGAATGACACATTCCATTTTTACCATTTGATGCAGAAAAACAGGAATAATAATAATAATAATAATCTTTATTTATATAGCGCCATCATATTCCGCAGCGCTTTACAGTTTAACAGTTTCAGAACACAAGTCATAAGTAACAACGTTAACAATACAATAATTAAAGCAAAATAAGACGACCCTGCTCGTGAGAGTTTACAATTTACAATGAGGTGGGGGAGATACAAAGTACAGGTGTGTATATACAATGGTGCATTTACAATGATGGCCCAGCCATCTTGAGGGAGTGAGGCATGGATGGAGATAGTGAATGGGCTACACACACACACTTACACATAGAATGACTTTGATTAGTGAATGTGATAGGCCGCTCTGAACAGATGTGTTTTGAGGGAGCGCCTGAAACCATGCAAATTGTGGATAGTCCTAATTTCTTGGGGTAGAGCATTCCAGAGGATTGGCGCAGTGCGGGAGAAGTCTTGGAGTCGGGAGTGGGAGGTACGGATTAGTGCAGAGGTTAGTCGAAAGTCGTTTGCAGAGCGCAGCAGTCGGTTAGGCCGATAGATAGAAATGAGGGAGGAGATGTAGGGGGGTGCTGCACTGTGGAGAGCTTTGTGGGTGAGAACCAGTACTTTGAATTGGATCCTATAATGAATTGGCAGCCAGTGTAAGGACTGGCGAAGAGCGGACGCGTCCGAGTACCGATTAGCCAGATGTATGAGCCTGGCTGCTGCATTAAGGATGGACTGGAGAGGGGATAGTCGAGTAATGGGGAGGCCAAGTAATAGAGTGTTGCAGTAGTCCAGGCGGGAGTGGATCAATGCTACAGTGAGGGTTTTTGTTGTTTCCATGGTGAGAAAAGGGCGGATTCTAGAGATGTTCTTTAGGTGTAGGCGGCAAGAGCGGGCAAGAGATTGTATATGGGAGGTGAAGGAGAGATTGGTGTCAAACATAACACCCAGACAGCGAGCCTGCTGCCGGGGTGTTATTATGGTGCCGCCCACGGAGAGGGAAATGTCAGATTTAGGGAGGTTAGTAGACGGCGGGAGCAGAAGAAGTTCAGTTTTGGAGAGGTTAATGTCAGATAGAGAGCGGACATTGATGTTGGAGACTGCGGACAGACAGTCGGTGGCGTTCTGTAGTACAGCGGGGGTAAGGTCGGGGGATGACGTGTATAGTTGTGTGTCATCAGCATAAAGATGGTACTGAAAGCCAAATCTGCTGATGGTCTGTCCAATTGGGGCCGTGTAGAGAGAGAAGAGAAGGGGGCCAAGGACTGAGCCCTGGGGTACACCGACAGTGAGAGGAAGAGGAGATGACGTGGAGCCAGAGAACGAAACACTGAAGGAGCGGTCAGAAAGATAGGAGGAGAACCAGGAGAGAACAGTGTCCTTAATACCTAGTGACTGGAACCTAGAAAATAGGAGACGGTGGTCAACCGTGTCGAAAGCTGCAGAAAGGTCGAGAAGAATGAGCAGAGAGTGGTCACCGTTACGTTTTGCTGTCAGAAGGTCATTGGTCACTTTGATGAGTGCAGTTTCAGTCTAATGTAGGGGGCGGAAGCCGGACTGTGAAGGGTCTAGGAGGGAGTGAGTGGAGAGGTAACGGGTAAGGCGGGAGTAGACTAGGCGCTCCAAAAGTTTAGAGATGAAGGGGAGATTGGAGACCGGTCTGTAGTTGTTTGTGCAGGAAGGTTCGAGGAAAAAATTAAAAGTGCAGAAAGATAGTGAATAAAAATGGGTTTTGTTTTTAAAGAAGCCCTCCTCCTCCTCCTCCTCCTCTAATCAAAGTTGTTATCCTCTTAATATACTGCAGTCATCATATTATACAGCACTGTGTACTTACAATTGCTCATTTTGCCTTTCTACCCAGCTAATTCTTCTCTTTTCCTTTAGCTCTATGACATCACATGATTAATAACTGTCTAGCTGAATTCTTCTAAACTCTATGTAGAAACAAGAGGTAAATTTTCCCTGTATGAGTCACTGCAAAAGTCTCTAGAGGGGGGAGACTTCTTGTTTTTACATGGAGCAGAGAAAAGAAAATAATTTACTGGGTAGAAAGGCAAAATGAGCAATTGTAAGTACAGAGTGCTATATAATATGAGGATTGCTATATATTAAAAGGATAAAAACTTCGATAGGAGTAGTGCTTCTTTAAGGTGTTCATTAGGCAGTAAAAATGATTCCTTTTACCAACATGGTTATCAAACTTGTATAATCTTGTTTTATTTAAGGGGTGAAAAAAATTAAAACATTTGTAAATAAAAAAAGGAAAGTAGTTGTGTCACCATTTTCTGAGACCCATAACTTTTTATTTTACTGTCGATTGATCTGTGTGAGGGCTAGTATTTAGCATGGTGAGCTGACATCTTTATTGAGACCATTTTACGCTACATACAATGTTTTGATCTCTTTTTATTGCATTTTTAAGAGAAGCCCATCAACCAAAAGTTGACAATTCTAGCATTCTGATTTTTTTTCTATACTGTGCTACGCTAAATAATTTTATATTTAAATAGATTGGACTTTTGTGAACACAGAAATACTAAATATATTTTTTACTTTTGTCATTTTTTTTCTTAAAGGGGAAGAGGGTGATTAGAATTTTTATGTTTTTTTTCTTGTCTTTTTTTTTCACTTGTTTTATAAACTGCAATACCGCAATATTGCAATACATAGCATAAATCACAGTCTCCTACGAAGCCTAGAAGGGAGTCTGGAGTACTTGCAATGCAACTATGCGTGGGCTTCACTTATTGCCCCAGCTACCATGGCAAACCATTGACACCCCATAGTCACATCACACGGGGGTGGGTGAAATGGACACCCCAAATTGGGGATCATGCTCATTAAATGCAGCTATCAGCGACTGACCTTGGCATTTAAGGGGTTAAACAGCAGCAATAAGAGTTCTAAATCAAAGAGATCATCTACCCTCTCCATACATGAGCACCCCGAGTGTGATATACTCGTACATTTAACCTCAGGATGGCGGTAATACCAAATGCTCCTGGTAGTTTAAAATAATGTTAATAAACCTACATTTTGATTTTTATACTTTGAAGAGGTCTTTTTTTTATTCAAAGCTCCAAATGTTCTGGGGCTGCTTTGCTGCATTTGGCACAGGGTGTCTAGAATCTGTGCAGGGTGCAATGAAATCTCAAGACTATCCAGGGATTCTAGAGAGAAATGTGCTGCCCAGTGTCAGAAAGCTTGGTCTCAGTCACAGGTCATGGGTCTTACAACAGGATAATGACCAAAAACACACAGCTAAAACACCCAAGAATGGCTAAGAGGAAAACATTGGACTATTCTGAAGTGGCCTTCTATGAGTCCTGACCTAAATCCTATTGAGCATCTTTGGAAAGAGCTGAAACATGCCGTCTGGAAAAGGCAACCTTCAAACACGAGACAACTGGAGCAGTTTGCTCTTGGGAGTGGCCAAAATACCTGTCGAGAGGCGCAGAAGTCTCATTGACAGTTACAGGACTCGTTTGATTGCCTCAAAAGGTTGTGCAACAAAATATTAAGTTAAGGCTTCCCTCATTTCTGTCCAGGCCTATTTCATGAGTTTTATTTTTTAAATAATATAAGACCCTGTCTTAATTTTTGGGGAAACACTGCACAAACTTTCTTTTATTTGCTTGTACAATTGATTTATGTAAAGTTTATTAAAATGGCAGTAACAATGTTAATGATAATATTTTACCCCCTGCAGCCACCGCTAAAGGGACTGAATTTAATAAAGGTTGTGTGACTTTATAACTACCGTAGTTTATTTTACTTTATTGAGTTGATGGTTCTTTTTCCGTTTCAGCCCTTACAGAATTCTTCAGGGGTGAACTTTATATATAAAGAATATATCCAAAAAACAGGCTTAGAAGAATGGCACTTCCCACCACAACAAACATCAAATAAGAACCGGAAGCATATGGCCAAAAATATATATATATTTTATTAAGGATACTGAACCACATAAAAATATATAAAAAAGAGATGTATATCCAAAATAACTACTATAAGGTACATACGTATACAAAATACCAAGAAATCTTAATAAATGTACATAATGAACTGCCTAAGTTAATATATCCAAATATTAGAGATATTAATATATTACAGGTAACAATTACCCTGTTAATATTCAAATAACCGGCTAGTTGAAAGGTACAGCAGGAAATTTGTCAATGAGTCACAATAGATATCAGAAGATTAAATGCATACATTATAAATATTTATAGCAGAGTTGCAGATATATATATATATGCATATCACTATCCAAATGACCTTGAAATGGCCATCACTATAAAAAGTGCATCAATGCAACCTCACAGTGAGGAATACAACATATATAAAGTGCATTAGTGCAACCAAATAGACCTCTCTGCAACACCCTTCATTGTCAGCATGGGCAGTAACAAATATAGACATAAACATACGACCTGTAAGGTTTCACTCACTCGGCTGCTTCAGAGGTAAATCAGGACGCACTTTTATATCAAAAAGTCCTTAGGTTTATTACATCATAAACCTCCTGGTAACATACAATACAAATCTTCAATGCTTCAGCTCCTGCCTGGAGCCTCACTCCTCAGACACAGAGACCTCTCTGTAATGTCCTGCCGGGACACATGGAAGTCTGTCCACACTGGCAGACTCCCACACACTCTCCTAGGTGCCAAACAAACTCCATTACATAGGCGTAACCCCGCCCACAGGTGAGGTCAGGATCACATGGTTAGGTCACCTGATCATGACCTCATCACAGGTCCTTCAGATACACACAACCACCTACAGGTTTTATCTTAGGTATTCAGACACATACCCCTTGGGTGGGTTTGTAGGTGACTGGACCCACCCAGCTCTCCTAGTCACCTGGAAGCCTCCCAATATATAGTACAACTCTCAGCAATAGCTCTGCTGAACCAAAACATATCCAGGCTTCCATCACAGGGCCACCCACCTCTGCGATACATAACGTCCATCCATCACATGCCTCCATGCATATCCCGAGGAGCCTACACAGTGCCCCCTAGCTGCATCAGGGGTCACTACACCACAGACCTTATAGTGCAGCAGCGAATCCCCGACGCACGTTTCACGTTAGCTTCTTCCAAGGGGTATAGTAGATGTAGTCTGGTGTCTTTAATGCCCTTATATATATGTCCCGTTCTCATAAAGTGATGCAAACAAATGTTCCACAGGTGATTACAAAAATCCTGGCGTGTGACGCAACACTGGAGTACTCCCGCCCTCCGACCCAGCCACTCCCCCATCCGGCACGTCAGGACAGGGAGGCGACTGCAGCGATACAGGCTGGGAGCGTCTCCAGGGTTACACACAACGCTGTTAGACAGCGTCATAGCTGCTTGGCCGCACCTCCGTCCCACGTGTCAGGACAGGAGGGCCGCTTCAGCCAGCCCAATGAACGTGTCATAACTGCGTTTGCCAGAAAAACTAAGGGAGCGTGAATGCATAGTGAACAAGGTAAAATATCATAAAAGATTGGCCCCAAAGGAGATTATGTGTGAATATGTGATTATATTAATGTGTGAAACATAATACAAAGTGAATCACTAACTAAATAAAACAAGATATAAATATTTAATTTCTTAAAGGGGCCATATACCCAATACCAATACGTGTACCGCCGAATGTTACATATTACATAAGTGATTATATAAACAAAAAATGTATCGAAACTGATTACATATATACAGGGCAACTGAAACACGGATACAAATACAAAATATCATACATATAAAAATACTAACTAAAAAAATAATAATACAATACACATAATATAAATGTAAATACAGATACAAGATCCCAAATGACATATATATATATATGTGCAACAAATTTCACTAAAAGATCATATATAAAGAATATCAGAATACATATACAAATACTCATTATATCCCAATGGACTAAAGAGTGTGGAGAACATTCCAGTATCAACTGTGTATTGTGATATTAATTAAATCTTCCATCTTAACTATCCCAAAATCGAATGTCCATTCTCCACCCTTGACTCCAACCGTCTCTTTGCCATATGAATCACTGTAGAAATATGGAAGTATGGATGTTATTCCATTCTTACCGATGAATTCTTCTTATCGTGACAATCCAGAACTCCGGATATCCGTTCTTCGCCTACAGTTTCACTGCATTATTGTCAGGAAGGATCACGAGAAAATTTTTTTTTACGTGGATGTAATTAATACTAGAAAAATAATGAGATTGTATTAAAAAAAGAAAGACACACAAAAAACATAAAACCACTATTAAAACTACTAAAGGAAGGGGGCAAAACTCAAGACCTCATTTAATCCCCTAGTTTGTACTGATCCTACTTTATGGATCCATTGAGCCTCAATCTGTGCTAACCTTTTTCTCCAATTCCCACCTCTCTGATCAATAAAGACCTTATCTATCCCCATAACCTTCAACAATTTTGGGTTAGATTCATGATATGCCTTGAAATGTTTAGGTAGGGGTTTCAAGACACTGACATCATCGATTTCACTGGCATTTTGAATATCCCTATAGTGTTCCCTGACCCGTATCTTCAAGGGCCTAGAAGTCATATCTACATACACTTTGGTACAAGGGCAGGTTGCGTAATATACTACCCCTACTGAATTGCAGGTAATGTTTTGGGTAATGTTAAATGTCTTATTACCATCACTTGAAACAAACGAAAGACCCCGTGTCATATTTGGGCATGAGACACATTCTTTACATAGAAAAAAAATCCCCATTTTTGGCCTTTGGAACCGAAAGCCTTCTCTGGTTTGGAACCCCCATTGTAACTGTGCACCAGGCAATCTCGAAGGTTACTAGATCTTCTATACGTGATAGACGGCTGTTTTGGGATATAGTTCTCCAATGATTTATCAGTCATAAGTAATGGCCAATATTTTTCAAGGGCCTTTTTGATTTCCCACCATCTATCATTGTAGGTGGAAATAAATCTCACCTTTTGTTTCTCCAGACTTTTCTTTTTAGGGACAAGTAGATCAGTCCGTTTAGCTTGACTTGCTATCTTCAGACCCCTTTTAATACTACGTTTAGAATAGCCTCTTGCTAAGAATCTCTGAGAGAGATCCTCCACTTGTTCTTGGAATGCCTCTTCACTTGAAAAATATTTAGACTTGAGAGTCCTCAGTGGTGGACTCTCAAGTTAAATATTTTTCTATCTACTGGCTAACACGGTACGAAGATACACATCTTTCCTATATCTTCACTTGAACAAATTCTTCTGGCCCTAAGAAACTGGCCGGTGGGATACCCTGAATAAGAGGTTTGGGATGTGATGACGTAGCATATAGCACAGAATTGACTGCAGTCTCCTTTCTATGTACATTGGTTTGCAGGAAACCATCTGTCCCTCTAGTAATCAGAATGTCCAAAAAATCCATGCTGGTTTGGCTGTACTTACAAGTGAGTCTGATGTTCATAGAGTTGTCATTTAGCACCTCAAGAAAATTGAGAAGGTCCTGTTCTGTGCCCTGCCAAATCATGAGGATATCATCAATATATCTTACCCAGAACAGGACCTTCTCAATAAACGCAACAGGGTTGGTAAAAAAGATTTTCTTTTCCCACATTCCTAAAAAAAGGTTGGCATATGAGGGGGCAAATGCCGCCCCCATCGCCGTACCTTGCTTTTGAAGATAGAATATTTCCTTGAACACAAAATAATTATGCTCTAGGACAAATTTGAGTAATATCAATAGAAAATCTGTCAATTCTGCGTCTAAATCAGACATCATGAGATACATTTTTGAAGCCTGTATACCATCCTGATGTTGTATGGATGTGTATAATGATTCCACATCAAAACTCACTAACCACATATCTGTATCCATGGGAATTCCCTCGATCTTTCTAAGGACATCAGCAGTGTCCCGAACATATGATGGGAGTTCAGTGACCATTGGTTTCAAATAAAAATCGAGATATTTGGAGATGATTTCGCACAGACTACCTCTACCTGATACAATGGGTCGTCCAGGTGGTGTTACACGATCTTTATGTATCTTTGGTATAAAGTAGATACATGCCACCTTGGGATATTGTGGTGCTAAATTATCCCTCAATTTCTTTGTAATGATACCATCCTGGAACGCCTTTTCCAAGATCTCCTGAATCTTCTTATGAAAGGCAGAAGTGGGATTGTAGGTTAGTCTACGATAACATACATTATCTCTTAGTTGTCTATGGGCTTCCTTCTCGTATGATTTTATTGGCCATATTACCACGTTTCCCCCTTTGTCCGCAGGTTTGATAACCACCTCTTTGAGGTTACCAAGTTCTTTTAATGCTTGCCTTTGATATTTTATATTTGTACCCGTGTTTCAGTTGCCCTGTATATATGTAATCAGTTTCGATACATTTTTTGTTTATATAATCACTTATGTAATATGTAACATTCGGCGGTACACGTATTGGTATTGGGTATATGGCCCCTTTAATAAATTAAATATTTATATCTTGTTTTATTTAGTTAGTGATTCACTTTGTATTATGTTTCACACATTAATATAATCACATATTCACACATAATCTCCTTTGGGGCCAATCTTTTATGATATTTTACCTTGTTCACTATGCATTCACGCTCCCTTAGTTTTTCTGGCAAACGCAGTTATGACACGTTCATTGGGCTGGCTGAAGCGGCCCTCCTGTCCTGACACGTGGGACGGAGGTGCGGCCAAGCAGCCTATGACGCTGTCTAACAGCGTTGTGTGTAACCCTGGAGACGCTCCCAGCCTGTATCGCTGCAGTCGCCTCCCTGTCCTGACGTGCCGGATGGGGGAGTGGCTAGGCGGAGGGCGGAGCACTCCAGTGTTGCATCACACGCCGGGATTTTTGTAATCACCTGTGGAACATTTGTTTGCATCACTTTATGAGAACGGGACATATATATAAGGGCATTAAAGACACCAGACTACATCTACTATACCCCTTGGAAGAAGCTAACGCGAAACGTGCGTCGGGGATTCGTTGCTGCACTATAAGGTCGTATGTTTATGTCTATATTTGTTACTGCCCATGCTGACAATGAAGGGTGTTGCAGAGAGATCTATTTGGTTGCACTAATGCACTTTATATATGTTGTATTCCTCACTGTGAGGTTGCATTGATGCACTTTTTATAGTGATGGCCATTTCAAGGTCATTTGGATAGTGATATGAATATATATATATATATCTGCAACTCTGCTATAAATATTTATAATGTATGCATTTAATCTTCTGATATATGACTCATTGACACATTTCCTGCTGTACCTTTCAACTAGCCGGTTATTTGAATATTAACAGGGTAATTGTTACCTGTAATATATTAATATCTCTAATATTTGGATATATTAACTTAGGCAGTTCATTATGTACATTTATTAAGATTTCTTGGTATTTTGTATACTTATGTACCTTATAGTAGTTATTTTGGATATACATCTCTTTTTTATATATTTTTATGTAGTTCAGTATCCTTAGTAAAATATATATATTTTTTGGCCATATGCTTCTGGTTCTTATTTGATGTTTTTTGTTTTTTTTATATCTAAAGACCAGAGGTGTTATGTAATGTACAGAATATGGAAAGAATAACTGATTTTCTGCTAATAGCCCTCTTCTTTGTACCGTACCCTTGGTAAATATTTCATGACATGTGAAATCATATCATTACTGTGGTGCTGAAAGATGTTATGTCACACAGGATTGTGTTATGCTGTGTCAAATAAAACAGGAGGAAAGTTATTTAAAAGTTATCGCGGCTTGTCATGTTAATCTCCCATGTGCTGGACTGAATTTAATGCAAGTTTATGACACTGAGTTATCAAGGAAGTTTTGCCGTTATTCTGAGATAAAACTCTTTTTGAAATGTAGCAAAGTGTTTTAGAAACTCAAAATTTCACAAAAATTTGATGACTTCTGTAGTTTAACGCCACTCCCGGCGAGCTCCCACAAAGTGGGGCAGAAAGGTGGTGTGAAGTATGCCAGAATTGTACACCAGCCACTGTCTGATGTCACGTGGCATAGGGGAAATGGGAGTCCTCAGGCTCCCGGCTTGGGTCTGACTATTACTTTTGCACTTCCCATAGCTATGTCCTTGATCCTACCAGCTTCATCATTTTGGAAACTGGCTAGAAGGAAAGACTTTGCATTGTGCAGGATCTGCAGAACAATGGTACTGTGGTATCAGGGGTGGAAAAAGAGACCCCCACCCTGACTAATCTACTGGTGGGAAGTGGATGTCTGTGTGCAGTGGCATAAATTGAAGCTCATGGGATCCAATGCAAAATTTCTAACAAGGCCCCCAGTCTACAGTCTAATGTATATTGGGGTCCCTGACTCTCTCCCGACATATGATGTTGGTGGACATAAGGAGCCGGCATGTTCGTTTCCGACTGCAGATTCTTTTGTTCTCAGCAGGATAAGTCACTGCCAGAGATGTCTGACAGCGGCTCTTTCATAGAAAAAACAGGAGCGCTCTGGCGTGATATCTATCTAAAGTGTATGGGGGAATTTAGTCCAGATGGGCATATTTCACAGTCTGTATATGGACTGCAGTGCCGGGACCCTCCACGGGTCTCCTCACCTGAACTTGTAGCCTAATAAAAATATATATGGCTGTAAGTTCCGGTTGCAAGACCCGTGGTCAGTCCGGGTATTGCAGTCCATAGGTGTACTCTGCTATATGCCAGTACGACCCGGCCTTACTATGGATGACTGATATCCTGTAATGCAGCAGGCTGAATAAAGTTACAATCTAAACCTGAGCCAAATCCCAAATAAAAACGCGGAGAAGCCGTTACCTGTTCAGCTTCCAAACCCTTTCCCATGTTTAACTCCAGCCGTAATTGATTGTGAAAATCCCCAGTTAAAGCTGAAGCTAAAAGCCATGGATTTCTCCATTCCTCTGCCCACTTAGTAACGCTCTATGGGTCTTTCAGCTTTTATTATTTAATTAAGACAAAGACATGGAAGGTTTTGGCCAGCCGCCTATTGTGAATGTCTTCCAGGCTGCGGATTGCCGGTGTTAGGAATTACTAATGCGCTCGCTTCTCTGCAGCCACCTCCATCCTATTTGTAAGGCTTGAACTGCAGTTGACCCGGTAAGCAGTGAAAACATTCTGACATAAAGAATGTAACGTAAGCTCCGAACATTCATTTTCTATTATTAAAATAGATCCCGAACCCGGCGGAGTAATGCAATCTTGCACATATTTCCTGTACGTGTTTTATTATAAGATTAAAAGAGGTTGGAATTTTTTTTGTCAGGGTTAGTTATTGAAGATGTGCCTGTGGAAAAGACTGCGATACCCTCACTAGGACAATAACGGCTCGGAGTTCATGCCGCGTGATTTTTTTTTAACCTCTTTACTCCCCCAAAAATTTATAGATCAGCAAACTCAGTGATTGTTCCGCACCGCTCATTTCCGCATCGGCGGGTATTGTGCACATGTCTTTTTTAGTGAAGAGTCCATGTCAACGATACCCATCTTGGCAGGTTAGTGAGGTCGATCCGCCATCAGCACCACTCACTTACGCTGCAGAAGCGAACAATGCTGTACAGCTCCAGATAACTCTTTTAAAGGGTTTTCTGCCCCAAATTTTCTTTAAATTGACAAATAGCCCTGGTGTGCTTAAGTACGGTAAGTAAAAGCCATTTCTTATTTTTTATCTGAAAAGTCTCCAATAACAATGAGCTGAATGTACCACTGCTGTGATCTGTGATGTAAGCTGGAAGCAAGGCTTTCATTTTCCCACAGCACCACCACATGGGAACTAAAGCATTGCATGTGTTGGGTCCTCCAGAGAGACATACTGTTTGTAACCACTCTGCTATTTCCTTTAGATGAATGGGAGACTCCTATCTAATAACCCACAGTTAACTAATTTAATATTTTAGAGAGGTTGTCTGGGACTTTAACATTGATGGCCTATTCTTGGTGGGGGTGCGACACCCGGCACAGCTCCGTCGATGGAATAGTGGATACTGCCAATGAATAGGGGGTGGATGTGCAGTACCTGGCCGTGGCCACTATACAGTAGACGGAGCTGTGCAGCTCTGTCACTGAGCAGTTCCAGCCACTGCCGTCACTGTGAACAGCTGATCAGCGAGGTGCTGGTTGTCGCACCCCCACCGATCAAACACTAATGACCTATCCTAAGGATAGGCCATCAATATTAAAGTCCCAGGCACCCCATTTAATATTGCTTTAAAAAACCCATGGATAGACTTGGGGGGTTTCCCTAGCCCCTTCAAATCACTGTAATTCAGGAGAAAATATTACAAATAATACTTTTTATTAATGTGGAACTAAACTGCAAAAAAAAGTTTGTGTTGTAACCGTTATCCAGTGTTATCGATCAGCAGAGGTCCGAATCCAGAGACCCCCACCGATCATTGACAACTGCAGATAGATAGGAGTCTCCAACTTGTAAAGTGATGGCATATTGCAGCTGGGGGTCCGACCTCAGCGTTCCCTGAACAGTGTCCCTCCCAACCATTCCCGTATGTTGGTAACTGCCGCCGTCACCTCCACTTTAATGGGTCCATGTTGCAGTTCTCCGCACAGCTGCGAGCTTGGGGCAAAGCTGTGCTAGACAAACATTGGAGGGGAAGCAGTGCTAAATCAGTACTGTGGACCTTCATCACTATATAAAATCGGAATATCCCTTTAAACCACTTCTCAGTAGACGTTGACTCAATGACTTTTATTTGCTAGTTACTTTTCTTTCAATTGATTTTTTTGTTGTCCTCCTTAACTCCTTTGTTTCCCGCGACTCTACAATAAATGCAGAATAACACGTCGCCTTGGAATATGTAGTGCCTCAATGGTTAATACCGATAATTATCGGTAATTATTGCACCATTTGACTCGTGGCCCCATGTGAAACAATCCTTCGCGTGATTGACTGGAAGCAGCACACTCGGTCTTATTATGAGACTGTCTACAATGGATTTAATGTATTTTCCATTGGACTGGTTTCAACATCGCTGGCTGGAGATATATAATTAGGAATGAACAGTCAGAGAACGCGGAAAGAAAATAGAAGGAGGCCGTCTGAGCCAGGGCCGGAGCAAGAAGGGGAACGTCTACTGTTCCCAATGTGGCATAGAGTCTCAGTAGGCTACCTTTCTTATTATGTCACCTTTTTATCCCCTCCCTTCTTCACCACTTGGCTGCCGTTCATGTAGAATAATATTTTGGTGCAAACTTTACAAATTGGTTTTCCATTTCCTATGCATGCATCATTTTTTCTAACGTTTTTGTAGAAGAAGACTAAAAATGGCACCCGGATTACATAAATATCATACACGTCATTTGTGCCGCGGTACGACATTCATACACTACTGTTCTGGTACATTCCATAGTGCACACCCCATTTACTCCTATGGGGCTGACGGAAAGGTAATTTCGTCAGTCCTATTGATAACAAATGAGCACCACCATCTAAATCACATGGGGGACTGTTCTCAAAATCGTTGAGGTTCCCAGCAGTCGGCCTCCAACGATCACCTGTTATATGAACTGGTGATAAATTATTATTAGTATTATTCATTTTTATAGCGCCATTTATTCCATGTGAGAGGGGGCGAATTTAGGCAAGTACAATAAATATGAGCAATACAGGACACACATAAGTACAGAAGGAGAGAGGACCCTGCCCGTGAAGGCTCACAATCTACAGGATTTTTTATATATATATATTTTTGGGAAAAAATTGTTATTTTAGTCATTCTGTCACTATCAGTATGAAGAGGTTCCGGAATCATTTTCAGTTTTCACAATGATCATCGAGATTTCAGAGGAATACCACAGAATGGTGAGGAAGGGGCAAGAAGACTTAATAAATGACTAAGGGGGACTTTTTCCAATCCCTGTCTTTGGCACCAAAAGAGCTTGGCCTACCCCTCGCTAACACTTTTCAGTATTCGCATCAATATTACCACAGACTTGATTACTACAGATTCAATCAAAATTATTCAACCCTGATTGCAAATTAGGTTTATTAGCAAAATGTACAAAGTTTCTGCTGTTTGCAATAAACCAGTGAAACTGCACAGAGTTTGTAAATTTTACTAATAAACCTAAGTTGCAATAGGGGTTGAATAATTTTGATTGGAACTGTATACAGTCATGGCCGAAAGAGTTGACACCCTTGAAATTGTTCCAGAAAATGAAGTAGTTCTCCCAGAGAATGATTGCAATTACACATGTTTTGTTATACACATCTTTATTTCATTTGTGTGTATTGGAACAGCACCAAAAAAGGCAAATTACACAATTTCACACAAAACTTCAAAAACGGGATGGACAAAATTGTTGGCACTTTTCCAAAATTGTGGGTAAACAACTTCGTTTCAAGCATGTGATGCTCGTTCAAACTCACCTGTGGCAAGTAACAGGTTGTGGGCAACATGAAAGTCACACCTGAAACCAGATAAAAAGGGGAGAAGTTGACTCAATCTTTGCATTGTGTGTCTATGTGTGCCGCACTAAGCATGGAGAACAGAAAGAGGAGAAGAGAACTGTCTGTGGACTTGAGAACCAAAATTGTTGAATATATGTAAGTGCGATAGTTTTCTGGGACAAATATTTCATTTTCTGGAACAATTTCAAAAGTGTCAACACTTTTGGACGCCGTGCCATATAAGACAAAATCCACCTTTCACAATAGGCAAAGTCACAGCTCCCCTGACCCTTGTACAAGTGATTTACTAATTTATTACAGTGACGCATGCATTTGGCGCATCTTTACACATTTTTGCCCAGATTTACAATACTTTTGGTGGTTGACTAGTTTTGCTTCTCTAAAACAAAATTCTGACCTTCGGTTCCAAGTTTAGAGCAAAAAGGTGTCTGCTCTCATAATAATGCACATGAAATAGATACTTATAAAAATAAACGTACAATCAGAAAAAAAAAGATTGAATAAAATAAAATATATAAAAATAATAATTTCATAATAAATAAAATAAAAAATAATAAAATAATAAATAAAATAGTAATAAATAACAAATAAAATATATAAATAATGTCTCAGTTTATATTATATAGGATTAATTAGAAACAGAAAAGAGAAAATCCATGCAACACATTGCCTTTCTTCTTTGGACTTTATTGTTTTTAGACATGGAGAATTTACATTCCCGGGTCTGGTAGCTAATTGGACTTTTTCTTGCTCTCTTTCTATGGAACAGTTGGATTTAGGTACGCTGTACGTGTTTAATACTTGGGTCCGGGCAGGGCCGGTGCACCCGGGCAAGTGCACACTATGGGGGCCTGGTGTCTGAGCCAGTGCCGACTCCTGTGAGTGGGCCCCCCGCTTGCTCAGGGCCCTGTCATTTGTGATACTTAGCTTTCCCCGTTCCATCACTGCGGCGTCTTCTGACTGTGGCGTTCAGGTCAGAGGACGCTATGACGTCACGTCTGTGCACCCTCTGCCTGAACAGTCACAGTACAGAGAGCTGGAAGATGGCGACGCTGAGGCGTCCGGAGCAGAGCAGCAAGGAGAGGTATTTCATTTTTTTTTTTTTTTGGAACATTATATATAGGGACCATCATACACTGGTATGAGGCCCATTATACACTGAAGCATCGTATATGGGGCCAATTATATATGGATCATTATATGGGCCCATCATATACTGGAGTATTATATGGAGTCCATCATATACTGCATGGAACATTATATGGGCCCCTTTATGTATTGAGCAATACATGGGTCTCATTATTTTTTATGGAGCAATATATGGGGCCTAGTATATACTGTATGCAGCAATATATGGGGCCCATTATACACTATGGAGCAATATATGGGGCCTATTATATACTGTATGTAACAGTATATGGGGCTCATTATTCTGCATGGAGCAATATATGTGGCTCATTATTCAGTATGGAGCAACATATAGGGCTCATTATGCTGTATGGAGCAAAATATGGGGTTCATGATTCTATATGGAGCAATAAATGGTGCCCATAATACTGTATGGAGCATTATATGGGCTCATTATACTATATGGAACATTATAAGTGGCTCATTATACTGTATTGAGAGTTATATGGGGTCCATTATTCTGTATGGAACAATATATGGGGCTTATTATTCTGTATGGATCGTTATGTGGTGCCCATAATACTGTATGGAGCAATATATGGGGCTCATTATTCTGTATGTAGCACTATGTGGTGCCCATAATACTGTATGGAGGACTATACTGTCCAATTTCTGAGCTATTGTAGAATTTACAATAGATATCACTCATGTAATGTAAGAAGTGAAATCTTTGGCATTGTACTATACCTATATTCTTTTGCCGTATCTGTGCGTCATGAATTGTGGTATGTGTTAAAGGGGCCCACTGAGACTCTTTCGCCCGGGGCCCACGAAAACCTGGAACCTGCCCTGGGTCCGGGTCAGACAGGACAGAGAAGTCTTGTACGTATCTAATAGGAGGACACATCATCATTAGCATCCGCGGGGAATTTCAGCTTATCACGCTCCTGACGCAGAGAGGACAGCTGGGAGGCTCTTGCGCGCTGCAGATTCTTGTGGTCTTTCTGCTCTAAGAAACCAAGGATTTTATAAATAACCTGACAGTCTCGACTTTGCCTTTGAATCATGGAAGAAAGCGCTGCACATAATAATATCACCTCTAAAAATAAGAAAAATGACTGCATTTGGGCGATGAGACATAAACAGTGGAAATCTGCAGCCACAATATAAACTAAACAAGTCTCAAAAACATCATATTAAAAGGGGTAAGAAAAACATGGATCAGTGTTGTTCCCATTTGTTTGTGGAATGGCAGTAACATTTCATTGAAGTGAATAGGGCTGAGCGCCAATGCCACCCACAGCATGTGGACAGCTGTGGCGCTGTTTTTCAAAGCAGCAGAGATTGACAGCGGCATTTAACATATCAGCCATGGATGAATCGCGATTCCACCCACGGCTGTTAGGAGATGACAGTTAATCAAATCAGCTGTCATGTGCAGGAAAAGATGCGGGTTCAGAGCCGGAGCCCGTACCAAAGGGTATACACAACATATGACATAGCTATACGTCATGTGTCGTGAAGGGGTAATGTCATACATCTTCTACATATAATAAACTAGCACCCCTTAGTGCCTTTCATGTGCACTAATGGGTGTGTTTTTAGGCTTATTTAAACTATTAAATAGATAAATAATTTTTTTTTTAAATTATGTGGGGGTCCCCCCTATTTTTTATATTCAGCCAAAGTACAGCAGACAGGTGCAGGCTTATATTATCATGTGGGGAAGGTCCACCGCTCCCATTTTTAGACCACTTCGGATTTGGTGGACTTTGTTGGATCTTTTTTTTTTAATTAATTGGTGAATGAAGTTTGGGGGAGTGTTTTTTAAAACATACTATTTTTTTCTGTGTGTGTGTGTTTTTTTTTTTATACTGGGTTAGCAATGGGGGTGTCTGATAAACGCCTCTCCATTACTTAAGTTTGATGCCAGCTGACATTACAAACCTCACATCAACCCCATAAACCTTTACCCTGATTGCTACCACACCAAGGCAATCAGAAAGTGTCAGACCAAGCACCAGAATTGGAGCATCTGATGTGATACTCCATGTCTGGGTTGGCTGTGAGCTGGTGTTTTTAGTCTGGGAAGGGCCCAATAACCATGGCCCTTCCCAGCCTGAAAATATAAGCCCGCAGTTGTCTGCTTTACCTTGGCTGGTTATGAAAAATAGGGGGGAACCCACTTTTTTTTTTTTTTTAATTTATTTATTTAATAGGTTAAATAAGGCAAAACATCCTTTAGTGCCACATTAAAGGCAGTACAGGGTGCATGTTTAATAATATGGTGGGGGGCTTGTGAAATTATATGTCCACAGGATTTCTATATATTCTGTCTATCTATCTCTGTATATAAGATTGATTTAACAGTTTGTAAACTA